>CM061134.1:121828685-122198881 GCA_030789695.1 Scilla litardierei
ATCCTCTGAATGAAGCTATTCATAATACAACTCACACTAAAATAAAAGCACTGATTTAAATACAGAGATTAAAATCAGAAAAATACCACCATAACATAGAGCGTCAAGTTGTGATCGTCCCGGCATAAATGGTTCGTCAATCTGAGCTCTGTAGAGAAAGTTATGCACTTTTCAGCATCGTCTATCGAGCTACTTCTTCTTCCCGCGAATTTGATAATCTCTTTGAAGCTTGGAGGAAGGGAATTCGGCTAAGGATGAGGAATATGATCTCTGGAGATTTTTTGGCTTTTTGGGATTCAATGGGGTACCTTCTACAAGGGAGGGGTCTACTCCTTTTATAGAGATAGAAGTTTCTCTTCAATTAAAACTCTTGATCTTCAAATCTTCAATCAAATCTTTAATGAAATCTTCATTAAGTTGATAGATCTCTTTTACTTAGAAACTCCTCTTGAGATATGTCTTCAAAAAGATTAGAAACTCCTCCAAATTAATTGAAGTCAAACCTAAACGTTTGACGGGTCATACTGGTCAAATTAGGGTTGAATATGGACTCCACTTGTCGACATGGCCGTGTGCCAACTTGGAACGGCCATGTTGTTTGAACTCTGGCTTTATCTTTAATTTCGTAGTTTAAGCACGGCTGTGCCGCACGGCCGTGTTAGCACTGTGCATGATTTCAAAACTGTTTTTTGACGCGACTGTGTCGGCATTGTGCATGATTTCAAAACTGTTTTTACGACGCGGACGTGCTGCACGGCCGTGGTGGCACTGTGCATGATTTCAAAACTGTTTTTTCGACGCGGCCGTGATGCATGGCCGTGGTGGCACTATGCATGATTTCAAAATTGTTTTTACGACACGGCCATGTTGACAATGTGCATGATTTCAAAACTGTTTTTTCGACACGGCCGTGCTGCACGGTCGTGTTGACACTATGCATAGATTTCAGAAGTACTATTTATTTTTGGCACGACCGTGTTGGATCCAGCACTGCACGTGTCAGCTTTGGCTCTTCATGCACACGTCATATTCTGATATGCACGGCCGTGCTGCTGACAACATTGTCTGTGCTACCCCTATTTTTGCACATATCATTGACGTTTGACCTCAGATTGACCTGAAACTTACTAGATGAACGTATTAAACCCATATGACTTGTTTGGCATGATCAAAATTAAGCTTTGGCCTAAGTGAGTGGGCTAACTTAGTCCAACACCCGGTTGTAGGCAGAGCAAAAACGTTACTTACCAGTTGTATGTGGGAATAAAAATTTAAGTTGTATGTGTGCAGAGCAAAACGGTGGGTTCGCACAGTAACTCCCGACGTGTAGAGCTGTGAAATGGGGGGATGGTAAAATTGAAATTTTACTTAGGTTGAATATGTATTAAGATAATGTCAAAGAGAAGGACAATTTTTGGTTTTAAAACAAAAATTTAAAATAAGTTGGAAATTCGACAAAAAAAATTTTATTTAGCAAAATCGACCAATTTTGCCAGGTCAGCAATCAGAGGCGCTGACGAGACGTCGATGTTGGCGTTTTTTGATTTGGCCACACTTAGGAAGTGCTGCGAAAATCGCCGCACTTGGAAAGTGCGACGAAATCTACCTTTAATTAATTCAAGGTGGATATCTTTTCAAGTGAGTGGTCTTTATTCCAGTGGTGTGATACTTTGTTTGTGAAAAAGATGTCTTGATTTCGAGCCTTGGCTCTCCCGTTTCATGTTAAATTTAAAGTAAATTTTTTGTTAAAATTAAAAAAAAAGTAAATTAATGTTTTGAGGGTCAAGCGACCTCCTAATTCACAACAAAATGCTTCACCACTAAATCATATTTGATGTTGAACTTGTATCCATACAATATATCTACTATTCTGTCGAGTCTAAAAACGCCACCAGTCGGAGGGCAGTAGTAGAATTTCTACCGCACTTGGCAAGTGCGACAAGTTTTGTCGCACTCCCTAAGTGCGGCCAAATCGAAAAACGCCACCATGGGCGTCCAGTTAGCGCCCCTGGTTGCTGATGTGACAAAATTGGTCTATTTTGCTAAATAGTTGTAAACGTGGTGGCTATGGAATCCATAGCCCTGTATTTATAGCAACTAGGGTTACATAATGGGTGGATACCCACTAACGGGTTGGGCCACCAAAAGCCCGTTTATAACACTTCCCCTTATCCATCCATTGTTGTAAGCCATGATGAACGCTTCAGTGTTCACAGAGCTTATCTGATCATGTGTCTATGGATACTTCTGGATCCCAAGTTTAAGAGTACTTGCCTCGTTAAAACCTTTGCCAAGGAAAACCCAGTGGGAAAAACCAGTTGTTAAGGGAAAAGAGTACAAGTCTCTGTAACTTCCTCTGATCGATGGATAACATCAGGGGTGGATACTCCTGGATCTAGAGTTGATGTGGCTGCCTCGTTAAAACCTTTGGCTATGGAAAACCCAGTGGGAAAAACCAATAGCCAAGGAAAAAGAGTACAGCACTACATTAACTCCCCCTGAAAAGTACAAGCTTCAGGCTTGTAAATCTCTCAACTGCCTCATCCCAATTCATAGTACAAGTTTTCTAAAGGTACTGCGAGGTAAAGCTTTAGTGAATAGATCTGCCCGGTAGTTGCAAGACTGGATCTGCTGGATGTCGATCTGGTTGTCTACTTGCTGTTCATGCGTCCAAAAGAGCTTGTGGGAAATGTGCTTCGTCCTGTCACGTTTGATGTAGCCACCTCGTAGTTGAGCGATGCAGGCAGCATTGTCTTCATACATAGTGGTTGGTCCAAGATCTCCCATCTTCAGGCCGGTGGTCTTGAGGATATGGTGGATGACAGATCGAAGCCAAAAGCATTCTCTGCTAGCTTCGTGAATCGCAATGAGCTCGGAGTGGTTGGATGAGGTTGCTGTCGATGTCTGCTTCACGGATCTACATGAGATGGCCGTCCCACCGTACGTGAACACAAAACCGGTCTGGGACCGTGCGGTGTGTGGGTCAGACCTGTATCCTGCATCTGCATAACCGACTAAGTCGGAGGATACACCTTTCTTGAAGTATAGTCCCATGTCCACAGACCCTTGGAGGTAGCGCAGAAGTTGCTTCACTCCGTTCCAGTGGCGCTTTGAGGGTGCTGAACTGTATCTGGCTAGTAGGTTAACCGCGAACGCTATATCGGGACGCGTGCAGTTTGCTAGGTATATGAGTGCTCCAATTGCACTTAGGTAGGGTACTTCAGGACCCAGTGTTTCCTCCCCCTCTTTCAGCGGTCGGAAGGGGTCTGTATCAACATCCAATGATCTAACGACCATTGGTGTGCTAAGAAGATGACATTTGTCCATAAGAAAGTTTTTCATCACTTTCTTTGTGTATGTTGATTGGTGTAACAGGATTCCTCCGCTTAAGTGTTCAATTTGTAAGCCTAGGCAGAACTTCGTTTTGCCAAGGTCTTTCATCTCAAAAGTCTGTGTGAGACTTTTGGATATCTCACCTATCTCTTCAAGAGATCCGATGATGTTCAGGTCGTCTACGTAGACAGCAATAATTACAAATCCTGTTCCCTTTGCTCTTATGAAGATGCAATGGCAGACTTCATTTGTTTTGAATCCTTGTTTGTAACGACCACTTTTCGTTGTACGTTTTTCGTGCACGTGCTTTTGACCGTGCACGTGTTTGTTTTAGACTTTGTTCGTTTGCGAACACTTTCGTGTGATATGCCGTTGTGAACGTCTCTGAGAGTATTAAATAGTGGCACTATCTTGGAACGACACTTCTCGAGTCGTTGTCCACAATTTAAACTTACTCGATGAGACGTGACGATTCTCACTCTTGACGGGAGACGTTTCTATTTTTAGTCTCGTCGTCCGACGTCGAAATTGAGATCCGTCTTCTTAGTTAGCCCACATTTGTCGCCACGATCACCACGATATTTATTTTATAATTTTTGGAGTTTATTTGACCACTTTTATATTTTTAACAAGGTTTATAATATTTTTAATAATTTATTTTTAAATTATTTTCGGCCAAATAAAATTTATTTGAGTATAGAATGTTTTAAAGAATTTTTGAGCCAATTTCCAGCTCATTTGGACCAATTCAAATCCTTGGGTGAGTTAGAGTAGTTGGAATTCAAATTTTAAATTATTTTAATATTCTAATCCTATTAGATTTAGCCCTAGACCAAGTCAACCCATCTATACTATATAAGCAACCCCTAGGACCCCCAACCCATTGCATGCTAATCAAGACTAAAATTGATGTTTTTAAAGTATTTTAAATGTTTTGAATTCACTAATCAAGATTAATAATATGGACTTTAGGCCGGTGGACTTGTGCACGTAGGAATTGTGACTTTGGACTCGTTGGACGGTGTTTCCTTGACGTGATAGTTGCAGGCAAGTGAAACTTGCCAACTCTTGTGTAGGGCCATGTTTTTAGGCCACTTCCTTGATTTTAGCGTAAAAGAGACTAGTCAGTGAAATGATAGCTGGCTAGACGCCTACTTGATCTAGTTTGACAACGAAACTAGATCCGTCACCTAAATGATCTACCTTGACAACGAAGCTAGATCCAACCCTTAAACTTGTCATTCATGCATGCTAAACTGTCACGTTTACTTTTCTTACTTGTACGCTTTACTACTTGCCATGCCATGTCATCCATGCATTGATTGTTGCATCGTAGCACACGCTACAATACTTGTCCTCGTACTACTTGTCCGGCTAGGTGCACCCCTACGCCATACTTGTTTACACACTTCCTGGCTCGTGGTCCAGAAGCGAGCATTCCGTGTTCGGGGGTAAGGCCCTGGCTCGACACACGTGGAGGGGTATGGATAAACGTTCGCTTGAGCTTAGGAGTGGCCTGATCAGCCCTCTAGCCAAAAGACGGAATCTCTGTGCACGAGGTGCTTACTTTCCTTGTCTTGTACTTGTCTTGTGAATGCCATGCCATGCTCGTACTTTACTTTACTTTACTTTACCTGTTGCACTCATACTTTAAACTGCCATGTCATCGCATTCATGCTAGAACTGCTAGGTTGTTCACTTTACTTTCAGTTTCCTTGCACAAGTCTTCCAGACTTGCTGACATGTGCCCCTTTCTCTTTGGGTGTCACATGTTAGACCCTGAGCCAGAGATAGTTGTAGCGGACGAGGTAGTTGCTGACACTGAGCCTACGTTCGTCGAGGAGTTCGTGGACACCGGTGACCATTCTTTGAGTCTTTGTTGAGCTTTATTTTTTCTTTAGGCCTTTTGTTAGTTGTTGGTGCGTAGCACCGTTGTTTTGTACCTTGTACTTTTGTTGGCCATGTTTGGGCTTTTAATCTCTTTTTCTTTTAGCCTGGTGGCTTTTCTGCGATGTTGGAATTATATTTATGGATATTCTGAGATTATTCTTTTGTCTCATTTCATTATTATTATCTTGTTTCGCTCGCGTTGCAAGGACCTGCAGTTTTAAATTTGATTGACGCTTATCGGACTTGCAGCTTTGTAGCTTCAAGTCTGAGCGGACCTTCTCACGCTTCGCCTCCATATTTTTGGGAAGCGGGGCGTGACAGGTTTTGTTGGTGGCCCATGCAGGTCCTATCTTGCAATTGCGAATTAACGGAACAACGATAATAACGGAATGTCCATTAAATAAATTGCAACATCCGAATCAGAAGCCCTGAGTTTAGTCGTTTTTAGGACACTAGGTGATGAGAAGACTTAGTTAGACGTCCGTGCTTGCTATTTAGAGGCCCCTGATTGATAGTTAGACTCCCTTTTAGCAATTGACTTAATCACCGTAGGAGTTACCCTAGTGGTCCTTGTTTACCCCTGACCATATTAGACTTCTAGAATTTCCTTTTGTCGTCCGCTTGGTTTCATCGATTTCGGACCAAGCTGAACGCATTTCTTTACCGTCTAATCCTTAGAAGTCTTAGCGCTGAGTTTTAATCTTTAGTATGTCGACCGTAGGACTTTCCGTAGACCTTCCTGATTCATAACCTAGGCGTATCAATGTTTTGATCATCCGACCAATTTCCTTGCCTTGATTCACGAGATCGCCCCGTAACGATCGTCGTCAATTTTCGAACCTCTCCATTATGAACTTTGAAACTCTTGAAAGTATTTTTCGACTTCCTCCTTTCCGAAGTTTAATTTTGATCCAAATTTCAATGCATGTATACTTATACTTCATCCCCCTTCGTTGATTTAAATGTTTAAAAACGTTGTCGGAATTTCTGAATGCTAGTTTATAGTATTTTCCCAGCCTATGTTTTTCGTACTTGTGTAAATGTGTCGCTCCTTCATATATTAATTTTAATTCTGAACCGTACTTTTATTTTGCTCAGTTTGATTTATAATTTTCCCTCTTATTTATGCCATTTGAATAATACATCGTGTTTACTTTAATATACTTTCAAGACACATGGAATTTCAGATTTCAGCAAGTTGGTTTTTGCTCGTCGTTCTCACTATTTCAGATTTTTGCAAAATTACTATTTTCATAACCTCTTCCTGCTTTAGACCCTCCCTGATTTGATTTTAAAGATTTTCTATTCGATCCTGATAATTCTTATGCTAAGTTACTACTATTTTCTTTCCGCTCACCATACACGCTTTTAGAAAAATTTCTAAACCAAATTGAGTTTCAACTATATTTTTATAACCGTGCCAGACTTGTTGTGCTCATATATTAAGAACCTTGTGCAAATCTGTTTCACCTTTTTTTGGCAAACCTTGGTTCCCTAAAAAGTAGTTTCAAATTGATTATTTTCAATTTTCCATAGCCTAAAGTTTTGAAAGCATTTAACCTGATTTTAAACCCTTCCGTTGCTTGATTCCATTCTTTGACTTTCAAAAACTTTTGGCAACATTTTATTAAATTACTGACTGATAGAATTTTCTAAACCATGTCCTTAATATTCACGTAAATGATTTTACTTTCTTTTAAAATTCTTAAAACCAATAGGCCATTTGCTATTATTTTGAACATTCGACCCAGGTTTATTTTGAACAACTCGTTTTATCGATCCCCAAACATTTCTTCTCCGACGAGGATTTTAAAGTACAACAGTTTTCAGATTTCACGTGTTTTAGCATGTGCTACCTACCCTATCTTCTTTCCTATATCCTATGTATGTATCACTACACCTCCTTTTCCCTCAACCTAAACATCACCATTGAGCCAATGTTCGTCTAACCAAGCCGTCTCCTTGTATTCGTCCTATCTGAACTCGTGCTTATCGATCATTCCCTCGCCTCGCTCTCGACCTCTCTTTATTGCTTAGACCTTAGGGTCCGTCAATGTCTGTGTCAACTCTAAGTTGTTAGTAGACCCTTGGACCTTGTGAGGTAGTCGTAGTGCACGTACCTAACTTGTGTATGTGGGCTTGAATGAGTGTACCCCCATAGTATATTGATGCTTGCCTATTGTGTGGTATACATATTTATATATACTCGGAGTTATTTGTGATATTATGAAGTTGTTGGTGTGTTAGTGTTTATAGATTTGTGTGTGGCTAGCTATACCATACTAGGGATGCCTGTGTATATAAGAGTCAGCGTTGAAATATCTAAGTTGTGAATGTAGTAAGAGATACTTATAATGGTTGAAATAAAATGATTGGTAAATCTATGTGTGTGCTAGGTGTGATAATAATAAGTGTATGTATAGTTAAGTAAGTAGGCCTATTGAGTGACCCATATATATTAGCACGTATGATCGTGTGCTCGTATGTGGGTATGTATTGTGTTTAGACATAAGTAGTTATGTTTTGATGCCTGAGTATATAGGTGATATACATATGGTAGTAGGAGTATAATTTTGATTGGTATTGCTTGCTTTTCGGGATGTTGCATGCGTGCATACCGTGAGGTATACACGACTATTGCACATCTTAATTATGTATGTGTGAATGTGTTAGTATACTAATTGTAGGTAGTAGGCTATGGTGTGAATATATATATGTTACATATGTGTGACTATACGATGTATACGTATGCATGTATGAAGGAGTGTATTATAAAGATACGTGTGCTAATGTCTGTATTATTATTATGGTATATAGAATGATTGAACTACGTGAGTATTGCCTGACTAAATATTAAGTGTGATTGATTTATGGAATGTATGTGGTTGTATTGATAGACGTATAAATATTGGAATGGTATTGGTATAGGTATGAATGCCGTGTTACGTATATAGAATATCCTGATATGTGTATTGAGTCTCACTCAAGCTTGAGTGGGTATACTCTAAGTATATCGAATGTATGTTTGTAGTTTGAATATAGCAATGCTTGATGTATGTATAGTGATAGAAGTGTTTGTGCCTGGTTGAGTCACGCACATGATTGTGGGTCGCTACGCCAGTATATAGTTATAGGTGTTGGTCTTGTGGTATAGCTAATTACTAAGGACTTGCTCGTGTGAACGTATGTGTACTAGCTAAAACTAGGTGTGGTTGTGTGCTAGTTATATAATGGTATGATTGGTGTATGTGAATGTATGGTGAAATATTGGAATGCATTTGAATGACTATATATATTATGAAATTATAGAAGTGGTGAGTGTATATTATATATGGTGAATTTGATTTAATAGTGGTATGGTGTGACTATATGTGTTGAGATGTTTTGTATTGGATGAATATTAGAGGGTAGTATACCCTTGATGTTTGTGCATAGGTAGCTACATATAGGTAGAGCAATGATTGTAGTGGCTAAGTGTGAGACTATCCTTATATAAGTATCTGAACTGTTGTTTTGCGAGTAGTAGTTATATAAGGGATGTATGTTTATATACATGATTGAAATACGTGTATGAAGTCGACTGACTATAATAGGTATAAGTGTATACGTATGTGAATATATATATATACGTGTTGGTAGTGTTAATGTTTGACTACCTAGTGCATATATGAGCACTTGTAATGACTATACCTGGTTTAAATTATTATGACTTGAATGGGGTAGTTACTAGAGCGACTAGCGATATTAGAAAGTCCGAGGACGGACTTTATTCTAAGGTGGGGAGGATGTAACGACCACTTTTCGTTGTACGTTTTTCGTGCACGTGCTTTTGACCGTGCACGTGTTTGTTTTAGACTTTGTTCGTTTGCGAACACTTTCGTGTGATATGCCGTTGTGAACGTCTCTGAGAGTATTAAATAGTGGCACTATCTTGGAACGACACTTCTCGAGTCGTTGTCCACAATTTAAACTTACTCGATGAGACGTGACGATTCTCACTCTTGATGGGAGACGTTTCTATTTTTAGTCTCGTCGTCCGACGTCAAAATTGAGATCCGTCTTCTTAGTTAGCCCACATTTGTCGCCACGATCACCACGATATTTATTTTATAATTTTTAGAGTTTATTTGACCACTTTTATATTTTTAACAAGGTTTATAATATTTTTAATAATTTATTTTTAAATTATTTTCGGCCAAATAAAATTTATTTGAGTATAGAACGTTTTAAAGAATTTTTGAGCCAATTTCCAGCTCATTTGGACCAAGTCAAATCCTTGGGTGAGTTGGAGTAGTTGGAATTCAAATTTTAAATTATTTTAATATTCTAATCCTATTAGATTTAGCCCTAGACCAAGTCAACCCATCTATACTATATAAGCAACCCCTAGGACCCCCAACCCATTGCATGCTAATCAAGACTAAAATTGATGTTTTTAAAGTATTTTAAATGTTTTGAATTCACTAATCAAGATTAATAATATGGACTTTAGGCCGGTGGACTTGTGCACGTAGGAATTGTGACTTTGGACTCGTTGGACGGTGTTTCCTTGACGTGATAGTTGCAGGCAAGTGAAACTTGCCAACTCTTGTGTAGGGCCATGTTTTTAGGCCACTTCCTTGATTTTAGCGTAAAAGAGACTAGTCAGTGAAATGATAGCTGGCTAGACGCCTATTTGATCTAGTTTGACAACGAAACTAGATCCGTCACCTAAATGATCTACCTTGACAACGAAGCTAGATCCAACCCTTAAACTTGTCATTCATGCATGCTAAACTGTCACGTTTACTTTTCTTACTTATACGCTTTACTACTTGCCATGCCATGTCATCCATGCATTGATTGTTGCATCGTAGCACACGCTACAATACTTGTCCTCGTACTACTTGTCCGGCTAGGTGCACCCCTACGCCATACTTGTTTACACACTTCCTGGCTCGTGGTCCAGAAGCGAGCATTCCGTGTTCGGGGGTAAGGCCCTGGCTCGACACACGTGGAGGGGTAGGGATAAACGTTCGCTTGAGCTTAGGAGTGGCCTGATCAGCCCTCTAGCCAAAAGACGGAATCTCTGTGCACGAGGTGCTTACTTTCCTTGTCTTGTACTTGTCTTGTGAATGCCATGCCATGCTCGTACTTTACTTTACTTTACTTTACCTGTTGCACTCATACTTTAAACTGCCATGTCATCGCATTCATGCTAGAACTGCTAGGTTGTTCACTTTACTTTCAGTTTCCTTGCACAAGTCTTCCAGACTTGCTGACATGTGCCCCTTTCTCTTTGGGTGTCACATGTTAGACCCTGAGCCAGAGATAGTTGTAGCGGACGAGGTAGTTGCTGACACTGAGCCTACGTTCGTCGAGGAGTTCGTGGACACCGGTGACCATTCTTTGAGTCTTTGTTGAGCTTTATTTTTTCTTTAGGCCTTTTGTTAGTTGTTGGTGCGTAGCACCGTTGTTTTGTACCTTGTACTTTTGTTGGCCATGTTTGGGCTTTTAATCTCTTTTTCTTTTAGCCTGGTGGCTTTTCTGCGATGTTGGAATTATATTTATGGATATTCTGAGATTATTCTTTTGTCTCATTTCATTATTATTATCTTGTTTCGCTCGCGTTGCAAGGACCTGCAGTTTTAAATTTGATTGACGCTTATCGGACTTGCAGCTTTGTAGCTTCAAGTCTGAGCGGACCTTCTCACGCTTCGCCTCCATATTTTTGGGAAGCGGGGCGTGACATTGTTGCACTAGGAATTCACTGAGTCCGTTATACCACATTCTACCTGACTGTTTTAGACCATACAATGATCTTTGGAGTTTGACAGAATAGACGTCCCGAGGTCTTTCTGTCATTTTTGTCGGTAGTTTATATCCGTCTGGGATTTTCATATAGATGTCCTTATCTATATTTCCATATAGTTATGCAGTCACAACGTCCAGGAGCTGCATATCCAGGCCTTCCTTTGTAGATAGGCCAATGATGAAACGGAAGGTGATCGCATCCATAACCGGGGAATAGGTATCGTCATAGTCTATTCCTGGCCGTTGGGAAAAGCCTTGTGCAACAAGGCTCGCTTTGTAGCGCACGATCTCATTATTCTCGTTTCTTTTTCTCACGAATACCCATTTATATCCCACAGGTTTAACACCCTTTGGTGTGAGGACTACAGGTCCAAAAACTTTGCGCTTCGAGAGTGAGTCCAGCTCTAGTCCTATTGCCTCGTTCCACTTTGGTCAATCCTCTCTGCGTTTACATTCTACTAGAGAGCGTGGATCGGTCTCATCGTCGTATTCAGTGACGTGAGTGGCAATAATGAGCGCGAAGTTATCATCGATGATTGTGCTTTTTCTGTCTAGTACCTCCCCAGTACGTACATAATTTAATGATATTTCTCCTACATTTTCCTCTTCAGGGTTTGGTAGGAGGGGAGAGGTCGCTGGGCTGAGCTCAACATCCTGTGGTGGTTCGTTATTATTGCTCCAGGATTTTTCCTCTTTCGAGGGTTCTTATCTTTGGAGCCTGGAGGTCGTCCTCTCTTTTGTTGAGCTGCAGGTGGATTGCATCCATCTTTGGGTATGTCAATCCTAGCTGGCGTATTTGCAGCAGGGACGTGTGATCTGCCAATCTTCTGGTTGTCAGTGAATTTGTCCGGTAAAATGTGAACTGTGTTTTGAATTTGAAGGATCTTCGGGATCTCATCTTCACATTGATTTGTACGCGGATCAAAATGGGATAAAGTTTTTGTGTCCCATGAAATGATCTTTGAAGCTTCTGGCTTCTGTGTGTTAATGCCTAGTTTGGGAAAAGTGCTTTCATCAAACTCACAATCTGCTAGACGTGCCTTGAAGGCGTCCCCCGTAAGGGGTTCTAGGTATCTAATGATCGATGGTGAGTCGAAACCAATGTAGATACCTAGACGTCATTGAGGACCCATCTTGGTCCTCTGCGGTGGTGCTATGGGGACATAGACAGCACATCCGAATATCCTCAGTTGAGAGATATCCGACGGGTTCACATATGCAAGTTGCATCGGAGAATAAGATTGACTCCCTGACGGTCTTAATCTTATTAGCGATGCAGCGTGCAGGATGGCATGTCCCCATGCATTTACCGGCAACTGGCATTGCATCAACACTGGGCGAGCAATCCAGGGTAGTCTCTTTATAAGAGATTCGGCTAACCCGTTCTGGGTGTGAACATAAGCTATAGGATGTTCAATTTCTATGCCGGTTGCTTGGCAGTAGTCTAGGAAGACTTGTGATGTGAATTCCCCAGCGTTGTCCAGAAGCAATTTCTTGATCTGGTTATCTGGGAAATGTGCCCGCAACTTTATGATTTGTGCCAGTAGCTTTGCAAAGGCTACGTTGCGGGTGGACAGGAGGCACACATACGACCATTTGGAAGATGCGTCAATCAGTACCATGTAGTACCGAAATGGTCCACTTGCAGGGTGAATAGGCCCGCAAATGTCACCATGTATTCTCTCTAGGAAGCTCGGAGACTCAAAGTCCACCTTCAGGGGGGATGGTCTCGTAATCAATTTCCCTTTGTGACAAGGGGGACAAGGAGATGCACCCTTTCGAAGTAGCTTCAGGCTTTTCGAGTTAATTCCACGGGATTGGGATATGATGCGACGCATCATATTCCTTCCAGGGTGTCCTAGTCTATTGTGCCATAGTTGGAATTCTGGTTGATTATTGCATTTCTGGTGCTCGAGTGTGTTTTGTTCCATTGCTCTTATCCTTGTACGGTAGAGACCCGACGGGAGTCCCTCAAAACGCTCGACGGTGGTTTTAGCACAGTTTTTATGAGACGTTACATACATGAATTCTTAGTTTTGTTTACTCACCGTCTCAAAGTGGTATCCGTTTAAACGGATATCTTTAAAGCTTAACAAATTTTTATGTGAGCTAGTAGAGAAAAGCGCATCTTTTATTAGTAGTTGTGTTTTGTTGGGGAGCATAAAATGTGCTTCCCCTGATCCTTCAATAATTCCTGATGGACCGGATATTGTATTCACGGTTCCATTTATTTATCAATGCTTTGGAAAAAGCAGATGTCTTGGAGGATCGTGTGCGTAGAGGCACTGTCCACTAGGCATTTATAATCCATCTAATTATAAGAGAAAAATATCGCAGTATAAGGCACAAGAGAAGATATACTACAAATAATTATTCAATGTCTGAAAAGTTCATGCAATATGCTAGAAATTGAAATAAGCAGATAGTAAATTGTTTTTTAAACAAAAATTACAATGCATGGAAAAAGTAGATAATGCCTCAGTCGAGCAGGTCATCGTTTGAGAAGTCCTCAGCGATGAACCTGATTGGTGCCAGGTCTTCTTGTTCCACCAGGTTTGTCTCAGCTTGCTTCTGGCTCGTTTTGTACAAGTCCTGTAGGTGGCGTGGAGTCCAACAATTCCTGGACCAGTGTCCAGTCATGCCACACCTGTGGCACTTATCTTCCCAGTCCTTTCTGGGGGCAGAAGTCTGGCCGTCGTCCTTTCTCTTCCACACATTTTTCTTCTTTCCCTCATGGTTGGTTCTTGGAGGGGGTCCTCTAGCCTGCTTCTTCATTGCCTTACCCTTCTGGGGTTTGCCTTTGAAGTTGCTCCTCTTCTTCTGGGAGGAGCTGTGATGCGCTTCAGGCGCAGGAGCAGTGCCGGTAGGGCGTGAGTTATGGGTGGCCAGAAGGAGGTCTCTATTCTGCTCTGCCATCAGAAGGCATGAGAGAAGCTCTGAGTATTTCGTGAACTTTCGTTCACGATACTGTTGCATTAGTATAACATCCTTCTCGTGGAAGGATGTATACGTCTTCTCTAACATGTGCTCCTCCGTCACCTTTTCACCACACAACTTCAGGCGTGAGGTGATGCTAAAGAGTGCCGAGTTGTACTCGGCAATAGACTTAAAGTCTTGGAGACTGAGGTTCTCCTATTCATATCGCGCTCGGGGAAGTATAACATCTCTTTGATGTTTATACCTATCCTCGAGGGCGGTCCATAACTCATAAGAGTCTTCCACCGTAAGGTACTCGGTCTTCAGGGTCCGATCGATACGGCGTCTGATATAGATAATTGCTTTCGCTTTATCTATACCAGAAACCTTATCGCCTACAGCGATGGCATGGCTCAGTCCCTGTGCTCGCAGATGGAATTTTATGTCCAACTGCCAGCTTAAGTAGTTCTTGTCTGTAGCATCCAATACGTCGAAATCGACGCTCGCAATTTTGGCCATTTATCTCTCTAGCATGTATAAAAATAGGCAATAATTAGATATTTTCGTAGAAAAATAAATAATTAAGCATTTCAGACACAGATATTTGCTGCGTGGATCGGCTAATCACCATATTAATTACAGTCCATACAGTCCCAAAAGAATGAAAGTACAACTCGGGAACCCCCGTGGGGCCCCTATTCATCTGGAATGGTCCTTCATCTTCTTGAGGTGTCCGCCGGTCTTGTGATTTTATAAAAGTATCCTCACTACATTTTTCTCTCTTAAAAAAGGAAAATAATGCAAGAGAGATAATGGTGATAACTAGCCGATCCAAAACCACAACACATATGAACATTCGTCGCAGGCAGAAAAAATGTAGCAGGCATTTAATCATCACAGGCAGTTTATTCATTACAGGCAATTAATCATCACAGGCAGTTTATAATGGAAAAATGAAAATTTTTCTTTTAAAAATTATTGGACCACTAGGCAACGTCATACACCGTTAGGTTAGTTGACTAACGGCAGAGCGGTCGTAGGATCTTCCTAATTTTTAAACGTTTAAGAATTACATAATCCGAATAAAATGCGATGAATAAAATCACATGTAATTTGTCCAGATTTTAACGAAAAAAATTCGCAATTAAATCTGAAAAAAGATTTGAAAATAGGAAATTTTCGGGGTGAAACCCTAGTTAGGGTTTTGGGACACGTGCGCGCTGTAGTGCCCTGCGAAGCTACTGCACATGTACTAGAGGGGGGGTGAATAGTACTTTAAATAATTAAGAGGGTTATTCCTAACTATTGTGCAATAAACAAACGACAATGCGGAATAAACAACAATCGACAATAATTATCAAACGCAAACAATAGCATGTAATGGGTTCGGATCCACCCAAGTCTCCCCGACTTGTTCCCGGTGATCCTACGTCCCAACCACCCGGATCCCCTTCGGATACTTGAGTTAGAAACCCTAACTCAAGATTAAGCACTAAGAAATTCTTGTGAAAAACCTTCACAAGACCAAATCATACAAATGACATGTGACTCCCACAAACCGGGATCACACCCTCTCTCACAACCGAGAGACACAATTCAAATAACAATTGAAATGAAATAAACACTTACCTACTTACCTACAAAATCCTATGCCTTGAGTAAACTTACCAAATATTAGGGCAAGAAGGATTTTGGGGAAGATGATGACACCAAGCCCTAGCTCCACCAAGATGGACAACAAAAGGTGGCTAGGATGAGGTTGGTGTCCTTGGATTCAAAGCCCTTGGCTTGAATGGCTCACAATGGAGAGAATCTCTCTTGAGGATATTGGCTCAAGGAGTGAAGGGAGAGATTCTTGTGAGGAAGAGAGAGCTTGGAATTAGCTTGAGAAAACTCTTCTCTTAGGTCTGAAAATACTTGGATAATGGACCTCTAACCTTGCCTCAAACGAATCAAGTTTGTATTTATAGAGGCAAGGAAAATCGTGTTGGAAAAGTTCCCAACGGCTCTATTCTGAACCAGACTAGTCGGTCAAAGAAGGATCACTGACCGACTAGTTCATCAACTAGTCGGTCGGTGATACAACGTAGACCGACTAACGGTTGAACAACCAAAAGGTCGAAGTAAAGGCAATGACAACTAGTCGGTCTAAGAAGACTTGCCGACCGACTAGTTTCACAACTAGTCGGTCGGTGAGTGAACTTTGACCGACTAACAATCGAAATAGAGAAGGCTGACTTCAAGTAGACTTAGTCGGTTTAAGAACAAATGCTGACCGACTAGTTTCTCAACAAGTCGGTCGACAAACGTTCTTTGACCGACTAACTCGAAACAGTAACTCAGGCTGAACAAGACTGAACACAACTAGTCGGTCTGAGAAGGACTCCTGACCGACTAGATCGTCATCTAGTCGGTCGGTGAACCTTCTTAGACCGACTAATTGATCAACATGGAATGAGCTGAAATGAGCAAGGCATCTAGTCTGTTCATGAAGAGTTGCCGACCGACTAGATCGTCATCTAGTCGGTTGGTTCTTCTACATGAACCAACTAACATGCACTAGAAGCCGAGGGAAGAAGCGATAGGCTTCGGGAAAGTTTCTATAGGCTTCTATGATAATCCTAGCTCTAAGATATGAACGAAATGAAGAAAATAATGTAAGTCCTACTCAAGGCTTAACATTCTAAACTATGAAGCTAGAAGACAATAAATAATACATTGACGAACCGTCTTCAAAGCTTCAATCTTCATTCTTCTTGACTTCAATATTGCTCCTTGAGCTTCAACGAAGCTTAAGGCACATGATCACGCGTATTGAGAAGTCTTGAGATGTCGCTTTTGATGTACGTATTCTTTTGGCGACGATCTCCATAACTGCGCTCACAAACAGTTAGTATACGATATTTATGTTTGCTCATCATCCAAAACCAAATCCGGGGAATCAATACTCAACACGCACAAGGGGGGACTGCTGCGGGCGGCTGGGCCCGTTCGCCGCTGCGGGTGGGGGGGGGGGGGTTCGCCGCTGCGGGTTTTGGGGGGAGCCCCGCCGTTGCGAGCGGCGGGATCGCCCGCCGCTTCGAGCGGCGGCGGCGATTTCCGCACGCCGATTCGAGCGGCGGCGGAATTTGCGCGAGTTCGGGGGGTTCTTCGCTCGACGGCGAAAAGATCCCCTAGGGTTTAATGATTTTGGGGAAGATGATGATAAAAAAAACCAATTTTTGTTGGAAAAAATTCAGTTTTGATCTCCAAAAAAGCGTTTTTATTGTAAAAAGTTGATTTTTAACAATAAAAACGAAGATATTTCATTAAACAATCGATCCGAGTAATTGGATCTAAACATATGCGCACATGAATTTAGATCTAGGGAAAAGAGTTACCCCTATATCCTACCCGCCGGATCTAGCGACGTTCGGTGAAGGAAGCCCGTTCGCGTCGCGTTCGTCCGTCGGCAGAGGTTTGGCTCAGCCTCGAGCGTGCTGATAACGTGTTGTAAACGTGGTGGATATGGAATCTATAGCTCTGTATTTATAGCAACTAGGGTTACATAATGGGTGGATAAACACCAACGGGTTGGGCCACCAAAAGCCCGTTATAACATAAATAAAATTTTTTTGGTTGAATTTTCAAAATATTTTTAATTTTTGTTCTAAAACCAAAAAATGTACCATATACAATGAAAAAATAGCAACCAAAATGCGTAATGTGACTTGCATCACTCCAACATAATAGCCGGTGATTGGTTCGGTGAACCGTTCGAAAGATCCAGCGAGGTGCAGTGAACCCGACAGCCGACCGCCGACCGTTACCCGATGGTACAAGGAAACAAAGAGAAGGGATAGGATTAGGGCGACATCGAGCCCTAATCGATCCTTAACCCGTCGATCCCTAATCGAGCAATAATAACTATTCTCTCTCTCTATATTCGCGCGTTCCCTGAGGCAGCAGAGCGAAGACGCAACAGCTGTAGCTGCCACGGCGCAGCTAGTCGGTAATTTTTTTTTAATTTTTGATTTTCATTCTCTTCCTTTTCCCAATTAGACTGAAGATCATATATAATTATTTTTTTGACTTCCTGGTTGCAGACTCTCCTTCTTCATCTCCCTCTCCGTGAGTGAGCTTCGGTTGTTCTTCCGGAAAGTTTTAGCTTTAATTTTTCTACTTTTAATTTATTTGATTAGACTGCTGCTTTAGTGCTTTATTGGTATGAATAGAAATTCTTGCTGAATGAAATTGTTGCTTCTGATTTTCTTTTCTAATTTTCAATTCTTTTTTAGCCAATGTCGCTGATGAGTGCGGATTCTGCGGATAAAATCATTTCTTGCAATTTATTCTCTGGATACTGAAAACATTACGGTTCCATTTGCCATCATGCTTTTCGATGGGCTTGTCAAGTTGAATGATTTTATGGACTCTGAGCGTGGGTGGGGGGGGGGGGGGGGGGGGGTGGGTTTGATAAAGAGATGGATTGTGCTTTGATTGATATTTTGCATCTAGTTCAAGAATGACCTTATGACATTTATTGCTCTTGATTGCTTAGTTGTTAAACCATTTTTGCTAAGACATATTTGGACACTCATTTTTATGGTGGACAAATTTTCGGAAAAAAATGAAAAATTAAACATAATACAAAAATTGACCAAGTTTAAAAATATTTATCAAAATCAACCAATTTTTGCTATAATAGCGCTCTATGAGAAATTCCGCATTGAAGTGGCTGACGCAAAAATGGCCAAGGTTGGGAACCCCTGTCATTTCTAATTGGCTGGGGGTCCCAACCCGACCTTTTGGAACATAATGGCATTGTTTATAGTGACATATATATATATATATATATATATATATATATATATATATATATATATATATATATATAGTACTATTCATAACTTTCAACATCATGGAGGTGGGCGTATCCTTATGGGTTATGATCCTAATGTGTGGCACTTGAGTGTTATCTCTATTTCTTTGCAACACATCACGGTTCGGTGCGCTAATGTGGGTGGTCTCATGTTTGCTTTTTCCGCAATCTATGGCAGCAATAGCACAACTGAAAGGAAACAGCTTTGGGATAATCTTTCTGGGGATGCAGCAAGTCTGAGAAATGAGGCTTGGCTCGTAGGTGGTGATTTTAACTGTATTCTTTCCTCCAAAGATAAATTGGGAGGCCGCAGGGTAGAGGCGAGCAAACTATATGATTACAACAACTGTCTATCTGTATGTCGTCTGCATAGTCTTAAAAGCACTGGACATAGATTTAGTTGGTGCAATAAACGTATCGGGGTAGGACGCATTGCAGCTCAATTGGACCGAATGCTGTGTAATGAAGTTTGGTTAGACAAATTGCCGAACTCATTCTTCACTTACTTGGACCCACACACTAGTGATCATTCCCCTATGTTCGTTAATCTACTCCGGCAGGTAAATTCTGACCCTAAGCCATTCAAATTCTACAATCATTGGATAAATTTGCCTGGTTATTATGAGTTGGTGGAATCTTCTTGGAATCTGAACATCAGAGGATCTCGTATGTTCTGTCTGGTTAGTAAAATGCGGCGGGTAAAATATGAGCTTAGGAGATGGGCTAGAGAGCATCATACTAGAAACCCTATACATCAATGCCGCATACAGCTTGAAGGTGTAAGGAACCATTATGCTTTGTAATATTCACCTGTGCTTCCGGAAAAAGAGCGCCAGTTAGCTATTGAACTGGCCAACCTTTTGGGGTTGGAAGAAGAGATGTACCATCAAAGGAGTAGGCAGGATTGACTGGATCTGGGGGAGAGAAATACTAGATTCTTCTATAATGCTATAAAATCTAGACAATGTCGCAATAATTTAAGGCATCTAGTGGATGAGCATGGAGTTCAGAGCAAAAGCTATGAGGATATTAAAGTAGAGGCTTCTAACTTCTATGAATGTTTATACAACCAGAGTCACTACTGGAATATTTTCCTAAATCTTGTATCGAAGAAAAAGATTAAGCTGGAAACTGCCAGGTGGCTTGAAAGAGGTGTGACTGCTGTTGAGATTAAAGAGGCAGTTTTCCAGATCGGCGCTTCCAAAGCACCTGGGCCAGATGGATTCAATGGATTTTTCTTTCAGCACAATTGGAATCTAATTGGAAATGATGTAGTTGGGGCTGTCCAATCTTTTTTCAGATCTGGCTCCTTGCTGCGGCAGGTAAATCACATTTTCCTTACCTTAGTTCCTAAAGGTTCTAATGCTTCATCTTTAGGAGATTACAGGCCTATTGCTTGCTGCAATGTGATTTATAAGATTATTAGCAAGATCATATGCAATAGGCTTCAGCCATTTATTCATGATCTGGTAGCTCCCAATCAGTCAGCTTTTCTTCAGGGGAGATTGATTTCTGACTGTGCCCTGCTTGCTCATGAGCAATTTAGGGATTTCAGCAACCCTATGGGGTCCAGAGCATTTCTGAAACTTGATCTTCGAAAGGCCTTTGACAATGTTAACAGGGAATTTGTGTACTTCATCCTACATCAAATGGGATTTGGATACAAGTTCATCGGCTGGATCAAGGAATGTATTGCCACGCCCTCCTACTCTGTATTGGTGAATGGCTCTCCAGTAGGGCACTTTGGAGGCAACAGAGGGCTCAGGCAAGGAGATCCTCTACCCCCCTACCTGTTTGTGATTATTATGGAATGCTTTTCTCTGTTGCTTGCCAAGGCGATCACCAAAGGAAGCATCCAACCGATGAGGCGAGTTGGAGCTATTTCACATCTCCTCTTTGCAGATGACCTCTTGGTTTTCTGCAGGGCCAATATGAAATCCTTCAGAGGATTAAGGAAATTACTTGAGGAATTTCAGAATTTCACTGGCCTTGAAATCAACTGGGGCAAGAGTATATCTATGTTTAGCAAAGGGGTTAAAAATCCAGTTGAACTGTCTGATTTTCTGGGAGCTAAACATTCACGCACTATTACTACCTACTTGGGCCCTCCTTTGTCATCCAACTATCCGAAAGCACAGATGTATAACAGGCTCATTGATAAATGCAGGAAACGTCTGAGTGGTTGGACATCTTCGATGCTATCCCTAGCAGGTCGAATTGAGCTGGTTAGAAGTGTTATCTATGGCATGCTAAATTTTTGGATCCATGTTTATAAATTCCCTACTTCTGTCCTGCGTACCTTAACTTTGATGTGTAGAAAATTTATCTGGGGCAATACTAAAGCTTGGTCTTGGAGGGATTCTTGTAGACCAAAGGAGGAATGAGGGGTTGGCTTAAGATTATTGACAGATTTGAATATTGCAGCGGGTATTAAGCTTACTTGGAGGCTTCTTAAATCAAGAGGGCTTTGGGCGGGTTTCATGCGTGACAAATACAGAGATTCGGCTACATTCTTTGATGCTACGGGTACGGTGACTCAATCAGGAACATGGAAGTTTCTGCTACACTGTAGAAGACTATCCCAATGTATTATTAAGAGAAGAGTTGGCAATGGGAGGGATACCCTCTTCTGGCATGATAATTGGCTCCCCTGCGGTCCCCTTAAATCCCTACACAACATTCCAGATGGTTCAGTAAGAAAACGTGTGTCAGACTATTGGAGTGGAACCTCTTGGATAGATGATCCTGCCATTCAAATGTTAAGACCCATGCTGCAACAATATGCTCTTGCATCTAGCAATACTCCTGGGAATGGAAAGCAGGTACGGCTTTAAGTTCAAGGATGCCTGGGATACTGTGCGTAAGAAGTCACCCCCATTCCCTTTCTTCAAACTGATTTGGTACTGCAAATCCATCCCGAAATATTCGATCACACTCCTCCGAGCTTTCAAAAATAAATTGCCTACTAAGAGCCGCCTGGAACAATTCGGCGACATCTCCTCTAGCTCCTGTGACCTGTGCGAAGGTGACTCTCCTGAAACTATTGAGCATCTCTTTTTTATATGTCCCTACTCCAATTATATTTGGCGGCGTGCTCTACTTAAGCTTGGAGTTTCCGGCCCAGCACTTCTCTCCCTTCATGAAATCGACAACTACTACTTGGCTAACTTCTGTAAAAAGGGGATGCTTGGGCTGCTTTGTAAAACTGTTTTGGCTTCGGTAGTTTGGCATCTATGGCGGGAACGTAACAGGCGTGTGTTTGATAATGTTAAGAAATCTAAGATAGCTCTATTTGACGATATCTCCACGGATGTCCGCATTGTCCTACGCAAATCTGACGAGATTGAAGATGAAGCCGCACCTGCCTTTGCGAATTGGGATATTACTGACAATGGATGATTATCACCATCAGGCCTACCTATGTGTTGTATAAAGCTGTGCATGTTATGATTTTGTGGTCCTATGCTTGGTTGTTAGGACAATTGATTTAGGGTGACGACGCTTGTGTCCTCTCCCCTAGTCAATTAGACTTGCAACCTGTAGTTATGCCACCTTGTACTTTTTGTTTATTAATAGAAATCTAACTTACTCTGCAAATATATATATATATATATATAGGGCAATCTTCCATTGCGAAAAAGTGGTGCGAAATGCCGTGCGAAAACATTTTTTTTATTTTTTTGAAATTTTTTTTTCAAAAATTCTTTTTTGATGTTTAATCCATACAATTATATACCCCAGGGAAAATAATGGGTGAACCCGTTGGGCATTAGAGCACCCATCCACCCGTTACAAATTTAACGGTCTCAAAACGTGCGAATTTGTTGAAATGCCTTGATCGAAGGCCAAATGACATTATTTCTCAACCATTATTTTTTGAGGGGGGTATAACAACATATAATGAGGGTGGAAAAAAGAATTTTTGAAAAAAAAAATTTCAAAAAAAAGATAAAAACATTTTCGCACGGTGCGAAATGTTCTCATTTGAAGATTTACCTATATA
Source organism: Scilla litardierei (assembly GCA_030789695.1). Classification (NCBI taxonomy): domain Eukaryota; kingdom Viridiplantae; phylum Streptophyta; class Magnoliopsida; order Asparagales; family Asparagaceae; genus Scilla; species Scilla litardierei. The sequence continues at coordinate 121,851,482 of CM061134.1, forward strand.
TCTATATTATAAAAGAGGGATGTTATCAAGAGAAATTGGATAAGAGATATTGGACAAGAGATATTGGATAAGAGATATCTATATTATAAGAGAGGGATGTTATCAAGATAAATTGGATAAGAGATATCTATATTATAAAAGAGGGATGTTATCAAGAGAAATTGGATAAGAGATATTGGAAAAGAGAAATTGGATAAGAGATATCTATATTATAAAAGATGGATGTTATCAAGAGAAATTGGATAAGAGATATTGGACATGAGAAATTGGATAAGAGATATCTATATTATAAAAGAGGGATGTTATCAAGAGAAATTGGATAAGAGATATTGGACAAGAGAAATTGGATAAGAGATATCTATATTATAAAAGAGGGATGTTATCAAGAGAAATTGGATAAGAGATATTGGAAAAGAGAAATTGGATAAGAGATATCTATATTATAAAAGAGGGATGTTATCAAGAGAAATTGGATAAAAGATATTGGAAAAGAGAAATTGGATAAGAGATATCTATATTATAAAAGAGGGATGTTATCAAGAGAAATTGGATAAGAGATATTGGACATGAGAAATTGGATAAGAGATATCTATATTATAAAAGAGGGATGTTATCAAGAGAAATTGGATAAGAGATATTGGAAAAGAGAAATTGGATAAGAGATATCTATATTATAAAAGAGGGATGTTATCAAGAGAAATTGGATAAGAGATATTGGAAAAGAGAAATTGGATAAGAGATATCTATATTATAAAAGAGGGATGTTATCAAGAGAAATTGGATAAGAGATATTGGACAAGAGAAATTGGATAGGAGATATCTATATTATAACAGAGGGATGTTATCAAGAGAAATTGGATAAGAGATATCTATATTATAAAAGAGGGATGTTATCAAGAGAAATTGGATAAGAGATATTGGAAAAGAGAAATTGGATAAGAGATATCTATATTATAAAAGAGGGATGTTATCAAGAGAAATTGGATAAGAGATATTGGATATGAGAAATTGGATAAGAGATATCTATATTATAAAAGAGGGATGTTATCAAGAGAAATTGGATTAGAGATATTGGACAAGATAAATTGGATAAGAGATATCTATATTATAAAAGAGGGATGTTATCAAGAGAAATTGAATAAGAGATATTGGTCAATAGAAATTGGATAAGAGTGATGTTATCAAGAGAAATTGGATAAGAGATATCTATATTACAAACGAGAGATGTTATCAAGAGAAATTGGATAAGAGATATTGGACAAGAGAAATTGGATAAGAGATATCTATTATATAAAAGACGGATGTTATCAAGAGAAATTGATAAGAGAATTTGGACATGAGAAATTGGATAAGAGAATTTGGATATCTATTATATAAAACAGGGAAATTAAATAAGAGAAAATATAAGAGATGAGATTTTGAGGGATAAAAGCGGAGGTGGGGAATTTTGCACATACAACCCCAGTTTTTGTATTTTTGCCTATGGACCCTCCACACACACACACCCACACTTTTTATTCTCACCCCTTCCGGCCATTTTATTTCCAGTTCTATAAAGATTTTGAATCTTATCCTACTAGGACAAAGCTTTGTCCTACGTGGCAAGTTTGTCCTAGGTGGTAATGACAATTTTGGGGGGACTTAAATTTTGGGGGAAAACTTAAATTTGGGGGGAACTTGAAATTTTGTGGGAAAACTTGAAATTTGGGGGAACTTTAAATTTGTGGGGGAGAAAAACTCAGCCATTAAATAAACCGTGCCCTATGGGCACGGGTAATGACTAGTATATATATATATATATATATATATATATATATATATATATATATATATATATATATATAAATTGTGCTCAATTACATAAAATTGATATCAACCACTTCTCGTGGCTAGGCTAGCGTATGATCTGGCTTTAACATATTTATTTATTCATTCTCTTGTCCTTTTGTTACTTCAAAACTATTGAGTCAACTCGTTTTGACAAACACACATGCCATGTGTATTACACTCTACAAGAAAAAAATTATATATCAAAACTAAATATAACAATATCATGATTTATTCACATTTATAACAGCTAGATATTACTCCGATATTTGGAATCAATACAATCCGTGTCAATATGAGATCACATGCCGATCATAAGAGACTGCAACTTTTCTTGCCTTGAGATTGGAAATCCGAGTGAATGTGTCTATGGATAGGTTGATGGTTCCGTTGCAATAAGACAACATGATAAGCGGTGTTTGCTATCCATGGAAATCACTGTCACCGTGAAGATCGTGGACTACTACACGTTGAACCTACCTATGGATGCATTTGCTCGGATTACCGATCTCAAGGTAAGAAAAGTTGTAGCCTCGTAAGATCGGTATGTGATCTCATATTGGCACGAATTGTATTGATTTCAAATATCTGATTAATATCTAACTGCTAAAATGTGAAATAAATCCTGTTATTGTTAGATTTTATTTTGATATATAATTTTTTACTTGCAGAGTGTAATACATATGGCCAATGTGTTTGTAAAAACTGGTTGACTCCATAGCTTCGAAGTGCTGAAAGGACAAGGGAAGGAATAAATAAATATGTTAAAGCGAGATCATGAGGTAGCCTTGCCTAACCTAGCAACGAGAAGTGGTTGATAGCTATTTTATGTAATGGAGCACAATTTAAATATATATTACTATAATCAATGTCATTATGTTCCAAAAGGCCGGGGTTGGGAACCCCGACCATTTCTAAATAACCAGGGATCCCAACCCCCGGACAATTTCGCTTCTGCAAAGTCGGTAGATTTTAGTAAATATTTTTCATATTGGTCGATTTTTGTAATTATTTTTTATTTTTGACTGTTTTTCAAAACTTTGTCCTTTTATGGTTTGATTTGAACTGTTAATTAGCAATTTATGACATTGGTTAACTTTTTACGTCTTAAATCAATCGATTATCTTCATTATTTGGTCTTGTTTCTGAATTCATGCTATTAATTTTAATTTTTGTTCTTTATACCGTTTCTTAACAATATAATGCTAATGGACATATTTGGATGATCATTTTATGATTGAATTTGAACTCAAATATCAATTTATCATTGAAATCTTAAAAATCAGTTGATTATCTTATTTATTTAGATTTGATTATGAATTCATGATATTACTAATTTGAATCTTGGTTCTTTATATCGTTTTGTTAAATTATAATGTTGGGACATATTTGAACTATAATTTTATGGTTGGCTATTAGAATATCAATTAACAATTTACAATATCGGGTAGATTTTCAAATTCTCAAATAAAATAATTATCTTGAATGTTTAAATTTGATTATGAATTCATGATATGATTGATTTTACTTATATCATTTCTTTAGACTGCAGTGCATATCTTTTGACTCTATTTTCATATTTTGAAGGTATGACACTTCAATGGGTCATGTCTTTGAGAAATTCAGAAGCTTTGTAATGGGTTATTGGTTATAAGTTCATTGCTGAACGGGCGTTGCTGATGTAAGTATAACCTAAGCTCATTTTATGTAAGTTTACATGACTATATAGATATAGATATAGATATAGATACATATATGCCATATGGCATGCATTTTTATCATTTGCTGTGACACCCTATATTTACTAATTATCTATGATATCCACACTCCGACATTCTAATTTTTGCCCACTGACATGAGTTTGATATCCAATATTTGGTGCGCTTATGTATAGTAGTGATGTCAACTATGAGAAACTGGTTAACAACTATGAGCTCGGTATATCCTAATGTTTAATGGCCTTATATCAAAGTTCAAGCTAAGTTGGTTCAATGCAACATTAGGATGTCATACTTGCTTTTTGCAGTTTGCTACTAGTGCATTCAATCTTTGAAGCCCAGGCACTTTAAATCGATGCACATATTCAAGCGAAGCGAATATTCAGTAAGCATTGTGCACCGCAGCTTTCCAATGCATGCTTTGTATATGGGACACTCTGGACGTGCGAATACATGCGCCGCACTTCATGGCCATGTCAGGTTTTAAAAACCAACAAAATTACGTGCCCAAACAGTGCCATCTTTTTTTAGATGGTCTAAAGACTATATATTTGACACAATGATGCCATGGTGTTTCATCAACATAATACAAAAAGTCTCTTGACAGAAGTGTGATTGAACCTATCCACCATGCAAACATTGGATGTGCTTCATAGAGTCTTCTAGGTTAGGTATTGTATTGCGGTCACTTGCAGATTTATCTGCTTGATTTAGTTATTTTATTTTAAGGTATAAATTACTAAGACAAAAATATGTTTCTAATTAAACATAATCCAATTGCTATACATTCTGATGCGATTATATATAGACATTACATTTGTATATGGCTACCATGTTGTGTCCTTGTACTGTCCAACTTTTCATTGCTGTGTCAAGTCATCATATATGTCTTCGTATCCTGTGTCTCTTGTTCATGTGGCCTAACATGTAATGCTTAAGAAACAATCGAACTCCTAACCATTTGGATACAACTTTAAGGTGTGTCTGGTTGCTTTGAAAAACAATATAAGTGGTGGTGTCAAATGGAAATGCTATGGAGTCTTATATGGCAAGATGCTATGAAGCTCGGACTCTTCAAAATGGGTGCCGTGTCTGATGTGGGCATGCATAACACTTGCTCGACACATCGGACACTTTAAATCCATGTCCAACTTTAAAAACATAAAAGTTACATGTTTGATCTTTGATTGCTTTAAATAAAATCTAAAAGTCATATAGCAAACATTATTAGATATTAGATGATCATAATATGTGTTTAGATGATGATCAAATCTTATGCTTGTGCAGACATGATTTTTGTAGCTATATAGAAGTCAGCCGCCTACCAGGTATCACTGGTTGGGTCTCCCCTCTATTCTCTCCTGCGTTGTCTGGTGCTACTGTAACCTCCGGAGGTGAGACCGGTGCTGTCTGGCTGCGCTGGCCCTGGACTCCCCAAATCCCCCGAATGCGTCTCTCCTCTGCATGCTTCTCCTTCGTCTTGTGGGCCAGGCGAAGGACATCCTCCAATGTCCCCGGGCTCTGCATCCGCAACTCCGCTCGTATAGATGGCTTCAACCCCCTCATGAATTTCTCAATCATGACCTCATCTGTCACCCCCTTTACCCTGCTATTCAGTATCTCAAACTTCTCCACGAAGTCTCTCACCGTCCTCTTCTGCCTCAGAGTTGACAACTGCCATAGAAGTCTCCCCCCGTGGTCTTCTGAAATCGATCAACGATCTGTGCTGACAGCTCCTTTCAAGTGCAAAAAGGGGTCCGCGCCACCTTCCATCGGTACAATGCTAGGGCATTGCCCTCGAAATAGATCCCAATGGCTCTTAAGACCGCATCCTCCGTCAATCTCATCACTTGAAAGTAGCGCTCCGTCCGGTAGATCCAACCATCAGGATCTGTGTCATCAAATATTGGCATCTGTAGTTTCATCAGCCGACGATCCGCATTGATGTCCCCCTGCTGTCCCCATCTCTGCCACGACCCAAATCTCCACCAAGCGCTTCCACTGGTCCTCTACCATTCCCCCCGTACAGCTCCTCGGGCCACCGAGGTCTCTCCCAAGCCTCAGTCTGGTAGTAGTACACTGGATACTCCGGTGGTTACGCAAAAGTAGGTCCGCCGGCCCCTCCGTACTGCTGAGTAGGCGCTGTTCGGCCTCCCACATAGCCACTCGGACCTTGTCCACGTCCCGGAAAACCCTCAAATGCCTGTCTGGGGTTAACCGCTGGTCTCGGTCCCCGTGGAAAAGTCTCAGGTCTCTAGAATTGACCCGCAGGGGCCCCGATGGTGGCGCCCCGGGCCCATCTTTCTCCGTCGTGTCTCGACGCCCCTTTCGGAAAGGGAGCAAACCCTGCAAATCCCCCGGAGCCCTCTGTCATGTTTGCCGTGCCCCAGGGGGGTTCGTCCATGTCGTCGCCCCCCCCGACAGGGCCCGTCGCTCCCCTAACACCCCCGCAAGGGGTTGTCGCTGCTGTCGCGGGCCCCCAGGGGCCTGTCGAGGCTGGCGCAGGCCCAGGTGGGCCTGCCGGGGCTGGCGCAGGCCCAGGTGGGCATGTCGAAGCTTCTGCAGGCCCGGTTGGGCCTGCCGCCTTGCAGAAGGGCCCGACTGGGCCTGTCGTTGGTCGGACAGGCCGGGAGGGCTTGTTGCGGCTGCGGCAAACCCTAGAGGGCCTGTCGCAGCCGTCGCAACCTCCGATTGGCCTTGATTTGCTGATTCAAGCATGGAATCGCCCTGATTCTCTTCCCTTTGGATCCTCTTGCCCCGATCTCCTCCTTTTCCGGCCGTTAGGGTTTGTAACATCTCCATCATCGTCAGAATTGACGTCGTGGTCTCTCTCAAAAATTTCAGATATGAAGTGTCTTCTTTCAATCCTTGGAGATCACGTCCCGTCTGTGCGGCTTCCCTCCTCATGCCTCGGAGTTCTATTTGGATGTCTTCTTATGAATGGGCGTGATCTTTGATTGAATCCCCTAGGGTTTTCTTCAACCACTCGATCTCCCGGTTGAATTCTTCTCGAAGCTCTTGAACCTTCTCATCCACGACATCCGTCTTCGATCTCGTGCTCATCGCCATTGGATCACACCGCTCTGATACCAATTTGATACGATCCGGTAGATCGATCAATCAAATCAACGATTTAAAGGTGGAAAATATGAAAAAGGTGGAATTTTTATAAGATTTATAATGAAGAACAAAAGATAAATTGGTCATCTTTCGAGATGAAACCATATCTCCTAGCTTTGTATGAACGGACTAAAGCCTAAGCACCTTCATAATTGATACCTAGTTGTTCTTCACAAATAAGCATAAAAAGACAAGACGGCTAGCCTTAGATTAAATAGAAAAGAGGATTTACTAATCTAGTCTGAAAAGACTAGAATACCCCTAGATAACTGGATCACCAAACCACGTCTCCACGTCTTCTGTGCCGGCAGTAAGTCATCCAAGTGGGACCCGGGTGCGGCGTGCGGCATGCGGTGCGGCGACTAGGGGTGCGTCCGCATCATACACACACATTTAACCACACACATTTAATAAAGGTTTTAAATCTTAGTTTCAGTTTTAGTTTCGATCAGCTAGGTGTAATATCGATATAAGCTCTATCTGAAGTACTGAGTGATGCATATGTGATGCATATCAAAAGTATCGAACTTTGTGTATTGATTGTCTTATCTCAAAATAGTTAGTTGCATGTAAAATGAGTCTTTATTTATCCATAGATTATTTTCATCATTTAGGGCACTATTTTTCTTTCTTTAATCCATTCAATCACATGCCAATATTTTGAAGCTGGGGTTCGACTGCAAAATGGTATTTTTAACTATAATATGAAATAAGATTTTAAATTTTAGTAATTACAACATTGAATCTTCTTTTATATTAATTGTTATTAATTAATATTGATGTATTTGTCAATTTTCGTTGGATCACTTCGGCATGCTTGAAATCCGATACGATATGAACGATACATATCAGTATCAGTCAAGTTTTCAAACCTTGTTTTGATCACATTTAGATATTTTTTGGTTGCCCTTAACAAGTACAAGAACCTAACCAGTGAGATGTCAAATTAGCTTGTCAAAAGAGGACAAGCATGTCATTATATACATATATTGAGGTTTAGTAATAGTTTATAAATATGCAAGTTCTAGATGTGCATCATGTCATGGTGTGTCAAACCTGCCAATTTTTTGTTAGGAAAAGTGTCCTACATTTCATATGGAGAGATAAGAAATGTTAACCAAGGATTTGTTTTTTACACCCATAGCCATCGAAATCCGTGTCATAAAAATGTTCTATGTTAATGTCATGGTATGTAAATAAACAAAATTAAAGAGCACCCAATGCTCCATGTATGGAAATAATATGTATATATTATGATATACATCTGTGTCTTTGTATCCATTTATTTGTAATTTGTTGTGTCAAACACGTTAGAACGCTCAGACATTCAACACATGTGCTGATGACACTTTACCTTGAAGTCATGTCGTATTGGATACAAGTTTAATGCATATGGACACACTTGCAATGTGTATTTTTCCAAATTTATTATGTGTTGGCATGCATTGTCCATGCTAGAATGGCTGTGCAATGCAAGATAGCCTATTTTCTGTATCCCGGTAACATTGATTTTTAGAACTAAAATCACTAACTTATTTGGGTTCTTCGACATTTAGCTTGAAGAGAAGAGAATGATACTAATCGATCAATTTGTTTCTTTTGATAAATGCAATTATTTGTAAATGGGCCCATTTTTGGCTTAGGGTATACAGTCATCCTAAAATTTGGTTGATTTGTATAATAAATGAACTTATATCATACTTATTATCATATTTATGCATATTCTTGTAAGAAATACACAATATTTGGTGAATTTTATAATTGTATATTTTTATGATCGTAGTGGATGATTACTTATCTTAACATCATATTTTTATAAAGAGTAATATATGCCTCAGATATCAAGGAGAAAATTTTATTTTATGCACATGGTAAAAAGTTCATTCCCCATAATTTTATTCAATAATCAGCATCATTCATTTTGATGTTCATCTAGAAAACCCAATTCAACAACAATCTAGTGAACCTAGTTGTTTTGGTCGTTGATTTAGTCGTTACAAATTTATTGATTTTGTAGCAAGAAATTTTTTTGCAATGACCAGTTCAATGGGGTTCACTTGATCTTTGGTGTATTGTGGTTTTAGAACATGAAAATTAAAATGAACGACATTGCCAATCATCTAAAAAAATGGGGAATAGTGAACTTTTTCATGAGCCCATAGAAGAGAACTCATCCTTGGGTACCACACACATTTCTCTTTAATAAGAGTGAAATATGTCGTGGATTTCTTTGAAGTGAAATTTTATTTTTTTAACAAAAAGGTTTGTAATTTGTTAGGAATGCATGAATATTGACTTTTCCATTTTTTTTAATTTATTCCTCATTTAATCAATTAAAGAAACTATCCATGATTGAAACATTTGTACATATGATTTAAGAATATATATCCGATTTTTGCCCGAGTCTGGCGCATTCATTTTGATTAGGGAATCAGGTTTTGAACTCAATTCCGATTTATAAATGGGCTGGGTTTGGACTCGAGAAATTTAAATGGACCCAGGCTCAGGCTTGAGTTTGGCTTGTGCCTGGCCCACTCCCACCCCTACTCAATAATATGTCATGTGAAACTCTTTTTATGATGCTTATAGATAGTAACGCCATGAACTTGCTGCATCATTTTGGTACATGATGAATGTAGATAATGGTTCGGATTTACGCCTTTGGAATCTCTTTAGTTGGGACCAAACTTCTTTACAAACAACACAAACTTTCTTTCGTTAATTCAAGTGTAAGCAGATACATTTGGCATGAAACAAAAAAATAATCTGGCAGTGAATCACGTGGAAACTTCTTATCCCAGACTTCTAATATATTACACTTGTTAATGTTAATCATTAAATTGATAAAGGTAGTGGTGGGTTTGAGTCGGGTGCTTTAGAATACGTCAAGGATGGTGATAACTATAGTATGAAGAACACATGATTAACCTCTTATGTTGTTCCATATGTTTTAGACAACATTAGGGTTAATGAAAATCGTTGGCCATCACGACAATGAGGTTGTTGCCACTAGGCCATTAGCATCAATGGAGGCAATCAAAGGGGATACATAAAGAACAATTTTAGTATGGTCCTAGGAGATAGCAAAGCAAAGACTGATGATTGATAATGAATTTGCACTAGTGTTGACCAGTAGGGCGATACTGGTGTTATTGCATTAGCAAGTGGTTTACAATGTATTGTTGTTCAACACATGATGTCAGTTGAATTTTGCTAGTAAAAGAAACTAAGATAGAGGAAGAGGCTTTAGTGATTTAAAAACCGGCCAATATCGGGACTTTATTTGCTTGTATTGTATCAGATTCCAAGCATGATGATATTATTTATTGGAAACCATTCGATACTATTGATGTTAACAAATAACGTCTAATTCACGATAAATTTGGGATTCTATGGTTTGGGGTTCCAAAAGTACAAAGTCTGACTTGCATCATAAAATAAGTAAGAATAAGTGAGATACTCTTATTTAGTAATGGTGATTATGTTCAAAAAATTAGCTTATATTAATATAAATCGATTCATATCAAGCTTACGTCATTAGATTTGTGTCAATAATACTAAACATATCCCACTCTAGCTGTACTGGAAAAAATTCTTCAATTTACATGGGAGCATTCTATTGGGCATTTTAGTTATAGTAAGGTGCTAATATATTAAACTCTATAACAAAAGCAAATTAAAGCTGAGTTGATTGAGTTAGAGAATATGTTTCTTTACAAAAAAATTCTTTGGTGGAGCCGATTAGAGAAAAAATCAATCCTTTTTCTATTTCCCTCCCCGCCATGATTCTCGTTCTCTAGGGAAGCTCACACAACTTGATCTGGCCTTGAATGATTGATTGAAAGCAAAAGTGATGGGAATCCAATTTTAAATTAGATTCAAATTAGTTTTTTTTAAATATTTGATTTAATTTTTATTTTAATCTATGATTCCTTTTAGAATACTAGTGTTTGAGTCCTTTTATTTGAGTTTATTTGAGTGTTTTTAGATTTAGTAATTTGAGTACTTATAGAGGTTTCTTTTTAAAGGAGAATTTGAGTCTTTAGAAAATTTTTCCTAAAAAAATTGTTTCTTTTTAGAGTTTCCTTTCCTAAGAATTTTGAGTCTTTTGAGTTTCATGTTGTACGCAACTTTTTTATTTTATTTAGGAGTCTTTATTTGAAATCATTTATGAGTTTAAGTTTGAGTTAAATTAGTCTTTTATTTTACCAATAAATATGACTTCGTATTTATCTTTTTAAGGATGAGAGATGAATAATATTTGGGAAATTTGGTATAACTTTTGTTTAAAAAAATTAAATTTTTTTACATTGAAGTAGCAAGTGTGCTTGGTTAACTGGGTGTGTGAGGTCCGAAAAATCTCTGCATGCGAGGTCTATGAGTCGGTGATCGTCAGATCTGTGGGGTACGTGACTTGAAATTTATCAAATTCATAATTTTCTTCTTTTCTCAAATTCCTTAACACAATCCCTTTGTTTTACGTTCTGTGTCATATTTGGTATCAGAGTCAAAACCTAGCCTTTTTATTCTTATTCATCATCATCATCATCATCTTCTCATTTTCTTTTTAGTTAGGTTTTAGATTTAAAAATCAAAAAAAAGAAAAAATTCAAGCAAAAAATTGGAAAAAAAGAAAAGAGAAAAATCAAAATCAAAAATAAAAAGAGAGAAAAAGAAAGAAAATTCAAAAAAGAGAGAAAAACTGAAAAAGAGAGAAATTCAAAAAATGAGAAGGAAAAATTCAAAATAGAGTCAACAAAGTTTCATTTTAGCCTCAAAATTTCTTTAAAAGTTTAATTAAAATTTTTTGCTTTATAAGTGAATTTTCAGGATTTTCATGTGCTACAGTAACTTTTAAAATTTTGAGATAAAATTTTGAAGATTTTAACTATTTAAGGAAGTTTCATATTTTGGTGATTCCTGATTCATTTATGCCAGCTCAAACAATTACATATTTTGGAGAAATGATTGGAAAAAATCTGTATATCGGAAAGTACAACTGATGCAGATGAATATTTATGTGAATCTACTGCGCATGTTAATATTGTTAGATGCTTGCCTATAACACCTAAATGTAAGGAACATTGGCGTAAGGTTAGTATTTTTTATACATATATCATAATATGTAATAAGTCATATAAATGATGATTAGTGAAGAAATTGTTGGACCTCCCTGGATGGCAAATAGAATACTAGATGTGGGTGAATGGTGTTCTTGAAATAATAAAAATCCTCTAGTAATTCTATCTAAGTTATTACATGGAGTTACCCAAATAAAACTTAATCAACAATAAAACTTGCAAGTAAAGAGTAATTGTAGAAGCTAAAAACACTTGCAAGTACACAATGAGCACAAACACAACACAGATTTATCCTGGTTCGGGGCACTTCCCCTACAACCAGCAACATGTCCACTCTTGGGACAAATGATCCACTAACACGTCTCAAAAGAGACAACACATACAATAAGTACAACACGTTCCAATCAGAACAAATACGTCCAAGATGGACAACATGTCTCAAGTGAGACAACACCTCACACAAGTGAGAAAAGAAATACTTACAACCTTCTTTTACATATAGCCAAATGTTGAAGCTCTTGTGTTGGTTGTGTGGCTATGGTGGATCTCCAAATAATGAAAGAATGAAGCTCGTAGAGATAAAAAAGTTGGCCAAAGGAAATCTGGAAAACTCTTTAAAACATGTCAAAATGAGAGTTTTGCTTTAAAGCTTTTGAACTTGAAAACTCTTTTTCTCTTAAGAATGTTAATCAATAATATTAGCTAAAACCCTCAACAATCACATCATACATATGGGTGAAAAACCGTTGAAAACATTTTCTAAAACACCCCTCCAACAGATAAATCGACAGCTTTTCGTAAATCATAGAGCTGGGTTGAAACTGTCCGTTGAACAAAAGTAGTCGACTTCTATACAGAGGATAGTCGACTCCCAAAACAACTGTACCCAACACAATTATAGTCGATTCCCAACACAACTATAGTCGACTATTTCATGGGACAGTGGGTACATAATTAAAAGTAGTCAACTCTCATTCAAAAAGTAGTCGACTATCTAACAGATACATATATATATGCTATAAAAACTGAGGAAATATTTTTCAAAACATTTAAAAATATTTTAAAAATATTTTATGTGTGTTCCTAAGTGTGTGAAAGCTTCAACAAAGACTTTAACATACTACTAAGACTCAAAATAAAATTACATCAAAATGAGATTATTACATTAAGCATTTGATGCAATCTTGATCTTCATTCTTTTGTCTTGGCTCCTTTGAGATCCAATGTGTTTGTTGACTCTATTTCTCCTTGATTTACATTGTTTGATCATGAAAGCACATTATCTATACATATACACTTAAAAGATTATCTATACATGTTAGTTTTGTTGCTCATCATCAAAACTAACATGTGATACTTAATATTCAACATTCTCTCCTTTTTGATGATGACAACATATTGCATATAACACATGAAATTATGCAATGCATGCGTGTATGTGTATATATATCTCTCCCCCTTTGGCATAATAAAAAAGGAATAATTCTATTTTCTTTATGAATATTCGCTCCCTTATAAAAATATATTGACTCAATATTCAAAAATTCTTCTCATAAATAGGTGATCCTCTTGGCCTAAAAATTATATCCAAAAAATTGTGAAATGAGATGCCTAGGGTCTAAAATGATATCATGTGATGAAAAAGTATGCCCAAAAGAAATTTTTTTTTACAATCCTTTTGCATTAGCTCCCCATGAAGATACACATCATAGCAATTGGGCCTCCCCATTAAACCATGCATATACTTTGAAATCCATTGGGAGCTAGCTACTAATCCCATCAAAATTGAGTACCTGAAAAATCAAACAAGCATTTTTGGTAACATTTTGCTTTCGGGTCCATGGGTAATCTTGGAGATAATCTTAAACATGAGGATATGAAACTAGACAATAAACATAGATAGGGTTCAAACAAATAATCACTTAATATGAACCAAACCCATTTGTGATCGGATTTCTTAGAAACCACATGCGTGTAATTTCTAGAATGATGGACATTGTTCAAAAAATTGTCAATATAAACATTTTTATCAAAATCACATACGTTCTTTGGAACCCACATATAAATCATATGATTTCTAACATGGTGCACTCTACGTGGGTTCACAAAGTCTTTATGATGCATCTTAAAAGATTAGTCTGATACAAAGCATTGAATCTATCATTTTTCTTGCATGCAAACTTTCTATACATAAAAGCATAGTTCTTCTTTTAGCATGCAAACGATCAACTTGATTCTTTTTATCTCTTACATATTTTCAGGCATAGAATCATGTCTACATGAAGAGATTGTGCTTAAACTAGTATTGCTATTAGAACTATCAAACTTAAGAACAAGCTCATCATGCTTAATCTTACTCAAAGATAAATCATTAACAAGCATATCAATTCTAGCATTAAAATCTTTCATAAGCAAAGTATTTTCAACTCTTAATTTCTCAATCAACAAATTGGCATCATTCAACTTAGAAATAGATATACTATGCTCATGCGTCAAACATTCATGATCACACACCAAGATATCATGCTTAACTTTTAAACTATCATGATCATGCTTTAAAGAATTAAATTCATTTTGCATAATTTATAACTCTTGAGTAAATCATTATAAGCATCATTAGAGGTAAAGTTTACCTTAGCACAATCTTCTTGTGCCATGAAGCACGAGATTCTCTCTTCTTTTGAGAATGAATCATTTGAGGTGGATTCTTCGTAACCCTCAAGCATGTGTCAAAGTTGGGTTGCACTTGTAGCTCATGACACATAGCTTAAAATATTATCATTTAAAAATGAAAATAGAATTTTCATTACCTTTTCATTGAGGGTTGCCATATATCTTTTTTCTTTTGCACACTTTGAGGTGTGTGTTGTTGGTTTGCAATAAAATATCTTCAATGGAATCCATAAGCCCATGTCGATGAATTGAATGTAGAGCATCATCCACATTCTCCAATTGATGTAGGTGGAGGAATCAAAACATATGTGGTTGGATAATAGATTGTCCCTTTGTAAATTTGGTTATTGACGCCATCTTTTAGCGAGGCTCTGATACCAAATGCTGGACCTCCCTGGATGACAATTAGAACACTAGGGGGTGAATGATGTTCTTGAAATAATAAAAATTCTCTAGTAATTCTACCTAAGTTATTAAATGGAGTTACCCAAATAAAACTTAATCAACAATAAAACTTGCAAGATAAAGAGTAATTGCAGATGCTAGAAACACTTGCAAGTACACAATGAGCACAAACATAAAGGAAATGACACAGATTTATCCTGCTTCGGGGCACTTCTCATACATTCAGCAACACGTCTACTCTCGGGACAAAGGATCCACTAATACATCTCAACATAGTCAACACGTACAATGAGTACAATACGTTTCAATCGGAACAAACACGTCCAAGATGGACAACATGTCTCAATTGAGACAAACACATCACATACGTGAGAAAAGAAATACTACCTTTTTTACTTATATCCAAATGTTGAAGCTCTTGTATTGATTGCGTGACTATAGTGGATCTCCAAATGATGAAAGAATGAAGATCTTAGAGATCAAAAACTTGACCAAAGGGAATTTGGTACTCTTTAAAACATAGGCCAAAATGAGAGTTTTGCTTAAAAGCTTTTTAACTTGAAAACTCTTTTTCTATTAAGAATATTAATCAATAATATTAGCTAAATCCTTCAACAATCCCATCATACATAGGGTGAAAACCCGTTGAAAATATTTTCCAAAAACACCCATCCAACAGATAAATCAACAGCTTTTCGTAAATTGCATAGCTGAGTTGAAACTGTCCGTTGGGCAAAAGTAATCGACTCCTAAATAAAGAGTAGTAGACTCCCAAAACAACTGTAGTCGACCATTTCATGGGGCAGTGAGTACTTAATTAAAGGTAGTCGACTATCTAACAGATACATAGATATATCCTATAAAAACCTAGGAAATGTTTTTAAAAACAATTAAAAACATTTTAAAAATATTGTGTGTTCTTAAGTATGTGAGAGTTTCAACAAAGATTTTAACATACTAACAAAACTCAAAATAAAATTACTTCAAAATGAAAACATTACATTAGGCACTTGATGCAATCTTGATCTTCATTAACTGTCTTGGCCCCTTTGTGATCAAATGTCTTTGTTGGTTCTATTTCTCTTTGATTTGCTTTGTTTGATCATGAAAGCTCATTATCTACACACATTTACTCAAAAGATTATTAGTATCTAATATGTTGCTCATCATCAAAACTAACATAGGGTACTCAATATTTAACAAAAAGTTATGTTAAAATTGTTAACAAATTAACCTTAGAGAGAATAGGTCTACCAGATAAATCTCATTCACAGACATATAACGTCGCTTAGATTGATAAGACCGATCAATTAGTTACCCAATGATATTTAATGCATATCCATCTTAGGCGTTATCATTTTCATATTTGGTGTGACATTATGGATATGGATATTGCACATATTTTGCTAAGGTCTTAATTGTATGATCTAAATGTGATGAGGTCTAGAAGATCAAACATACATGTATTCATATTTAATGTGAAAAAATTGTGTTTATTACTTCTTAACCCAAGATTCGAGCTGATCAAACGAATAGGTTGGACTACAATGATCTGCACATAAGAAAGCTTTTGAAGCCAGAATAAGGGTTAGAGTTAGATGCCAAGTCCACAATCGAGCCCAAGCTAGACGCCAAGTCCAAGATTAAGTTGGAGCTTAAATCTACATCCATGCCAATGAACAAGATTAATCATGTGATCGAGTGAAAGCTGCATGGTAATTTCATTGGAACTCGTTTGAGCATATGACTGAGCACGAGTTGGAGCTTGAGCTGCATGGTAATTTCATGCAAGAGGTTAGCTTATGGTTTCATTGGAACTCGTTAAGCATATTAACTTCATCATTCCGATCATTCACATCATACCAATAAGCAAGTCCTATATATATTCCTATATTTTGTGATTTGGAAATATTTTATAAATGATATGCGTATGCAAATCTATATCATGCTCCACTTCAAGGTTTACGAATGTGTCTTTTCCAACTATAATTTATGTCCTGTTATGCTCTTTCAGTCACCATTCAGTCACCATTCATCACCATTCATCTGAAGTTCTCAAAATCGAAAAGAATGATGGGGATACAATTTCAAATTGGATTCAAATTAGTATTTTAATATTTGAGTCAGTTTTGTTTTTTAGTCTTTGAGTCCTTTTAAAATTCTAGTATAAGTCTTTTTAAATTTTATTATTTTAGTTTATTTGATTTATTTAGATTTAATTATTTGATTTCTTTTAAAGTTTTCTTTTCTAAAAGAATTGAGTCTTTTTAGAGTTTTTTCCGAATAAATTTGAGTCTTTTTATAGTTTTGTTTCCTAAGGGATTTGGGACTTTTTGAGTTAAAAAACTCTTTTATTTTATTTAGGAGTCTTTTTTTGAATTTATTTAGGAGTTTGAGTTTGAGTCAAATTAGCCTTTTATTTTACCCATAAATATGGCTTTGAATTTATCTTTTTTAACAATGAGTTGAATATAATTTGACAAATTTGGTGAAAACTTTGTGTTTATCAAAAGTTAAATCTTTTGCATTGGAATGCGAGAATAGACTTGGTTGCGTGTGCGTGAGGTCCGAAAAATCTCCACATGTAAGTCGGCGATCGTTATATATTCAGGATGCGAGGCTTTATCAACTCCTTATTTTTTTGTTTACCCAAATTCCACATCATAACCTCTTTCTCTTTCGTTCTATGTCAAAAAGCATCAACTGACCAAAATTCACATCAACTCGTTAGGATTCAAAAGTGCAAAAATCACGCGAAAATCTGTTTGTGAATATGTACCAATTGATGATTAGTTTTTGTTAGGGATTTTTGTGTTTCTTGAATAATTATATGCCGATGGAGCTCAACCATTTTATTATACCAATAAGAGCAGAAATAACGAATATAAATTTGCTTTCTTTTAGGGTTATTTAGTACCGACCCCCTGTGTTTTTTCCATAATTAGCAACACCCCCCTATGGTTTCAATTATTAGTAAGACCCCCCTATTGTATCCAATTTGGACTCCACTGCCTATGGTAAGACCCCCCCTAAATAGGGGGCGGGGGAGTCCAAATTGGATACAATAGGGGGGTCTTACTAATAATTGAAACCATAGGGGGGTGTTGCTAATTATGGAAAAAACACAGGGGGTCGGTACTAAATAACCCTTTCTTTCTTTTATATTGTTTAGTTGAATTTAGAGTATATTTGGTACTCTGCAATTGGACTCGCAATAGAAATTATGGTTGCAAAATTCTTAAGCCTAGATGTTTGGCTCATATGCAATTGCAAGCCCAATTGCATTTGCATTTATGCTTGCCAAAGGGTTCAAGCCCAACAAATTTCAAGTTGCGGGTGGTAAAACTTTGGTTCCAAAAATTAATCAGGCTATATTTTATGCAAGCTTTTACACTTTGGATTTGGGAATTTAAAAGACATTTTACAACTGAGGATGTTTCCTAAACAAGTAATTTGTATTTGCATTGCAAAATATTTTACAATGTAATCATTACTATAATTGCACTTACACTTGTAAATTGTAATTGCACTTACCATCTACCAAACATGCCCTTAGTGTTACCAATAGCAATACAACTTTCAATCTATTGCTTTTAATTGATTTTAGGTTTTTATATGGCCTTTGAAGTATATGGATTTTTATTTGGTGATATGATGAAGGATTGCATTTTCTTGTGTGCTGGTTAGAAATTTATTTGAATTTTTTAAACTTTAAATTGCATAATGTTCTTCCATGGATCTTTTGAATGTTATGTTATAAATCTTATGTCGTTTGAGTGGGATTAGGTTAAGTGCAACATTATAAGGGTAAGCGTCGTTGATGTGAGAGAGAGAGAGATATATATATATGTATGTATATATATATATATGAAAAGTAAGTGTGTATGTATAAATATGAACAAGGACTACATCTAGGCGGGGCCAACAAGTAAGCCAGGCGAGGGAGAGGCTGGGGAGCAGTCACCTTGCACAAGGCCAACCAGGCGAAGCCGAGAACAAAAAAAAAGGGGGGAACCTAAGATGGGGGCGGCACACAAAAAGACGGCCTACAAGATACCCCAACTCTCATAGAGGGTAGTATCCACCGGGTCAAAATCCTCCGGAATGCAACCAACCAGGGCGTCCGAGATGTCCAAAGAGATCCTAGCCAGTAGGGCTGTCACAGGGGACTTGAGGGATCTGAAGATGCGGCAGTTCCGCTCTCTCCAAATGTGCCAAACCGTCGCAGAGAAGACCATTAAGGAGAGCTTACCCCTGGGGGTGGTCTTCCCCTGGATCCAAACTTCCGTCTCAGCGTGTGGGCTTCAACAATGATGGACTTGGAACCAGGAGGAAGGCCAAGGCGAAGCCGGCACGCCGTCCAAATAAAAGCACTGAACTCACAACAGAAGAAGATATGGCGGGCGGACTCGGGAAAAGGACCGCAGAGAGCACAAGTAGACTGTTTCCGAATGCCACGCCTGGCCAGCTGCTGGGTGGTGGGCAGGCGGTCAGAGAGGGCACGCATGAGAGTGAGGGAGAACTTGGGAGTGTGCCCAGGGAACCAGACCACAGGGGCAAGCCGGTCAACAGGGGAGCGGCGACGCGTAGAGGACCAAGCGGAACGAAGGGATCAGCCCCCATCTGCGGTCCACACCCAGGCGTCAGGGCCATCCGTCACTGAAGCCGAAGCCAGCAAGGGAGCAATGTGAATGATCTCCGCAGGGAGGGACCAGGATCCACCATCCCAAAAGTCAGCAACACGGCGATATCTGAGGAGACGAGGAGGGGAGTGCAGGTCGGCCAAAGGACCACATGGGAGCCACGAATCATACCAAAAAGAAGTGGAGCGGCCATCACCAATCGCCCGGCTATAGCAAGTAGACGCCGAATCCCGACACCGAAGCAGATGTTTCCAAGTCACCGAATCCAAAGGCAAGGGCACACACTGGAAAAGGGGGGGGTGCACTTCAGATAGGCACTGCCCATGGAGAGGGAGAGTGCAGAAGCCTCCAGAGGAGCTTAGCTCCCGCGGCAACACCCACCTCGCGGAGGCTACATAGACCAATCCCCCCCTCCGTCCGCGGAAGACACATATCTTCCCACTTCCAAAGATGGAGCTTCGACCCCCAGATGAAATCCCGGCAAAGACGGTCAATCCCGGCAAGGACAGAGATAGGAATGCGGAAAGACTACAGCCAATAGGAAGCAAACCCATGAATGACCGTGCGCACCAGCTCAATGCGCCCTGTCGTGGACAGAAGCCTGGAGGACCAGCAAGAGACCTTGGCCCTGCACTTGTCCACAAGCCCAGAGAAAAGCTTGGTAGCAGGATAAGTAGAAGAAAGGGGAAGCCCCAAGTATCTGACAGGAGGAACCTCAAGGGGGATGCTGAGGACGGAAAGATCGCGACCAATGTTGCACCCCTTGCTGAGCAACAGCTTGCTCTTACCCTTATTTTACCTCGAGGCCCGACATGAGATGGAACGAATCCAGAAGTTGGCCAAGACCCACAAAGGAGGACACCTCCGCCTTACAAAAGACAAGCATGTCGTCAGCAAAAAGCAGATGCGTTGGGATCCCCTGCACCCCCCTTTTAGGGGGGCGAATGACACCAGAAGAAGTAGCAGGTCCATCAGGATGGTAAAGGCCTCCATAACCATCACAAAAAAGAAGGGGGACATGTGATCACCCTGGCGAATCCCTCTATTGCTCCCAAAGAAACCAGCCGGGGAGCCATTAACAAGAACAGAAAAAGAGGGGGAGTCCACACAAGCCTTGACCCAGTGAATGAAGATAGGCAGAAACCTAAGCCGCCCCATGAAGAAGTAGAGAAACTCACGGTTGACACTATCAAAAGCCTTGGCACAGATCCAGCTGGATACATGCCCTAGAGCCCAAAGAAGCAGAGAAGTCCCTGATAAGCTCATGAGCAAGCAGAGTGTAATCCGAGATCAGGCGCCCCTTAATGAAAGCCGACTGGTTCCAGGAGACGAGACCAGGGATGACCGCCGCCATTCTCCTACTAAGGACCTTGGAGATGATCTTGTAAATGACATTGCAACAAGATATGGGCCTGTAGTCCCCCAGGAGGACGCCGAAGGGACCTTGGGGATCAGAGTGAGGAAAGTATGGTTGATCTGCTTCAGGATACAGCCAGAGAAAAAGAAGGAGCGCACCACCAGGAGAATGTCCCTACTAACAATGCCCCACATCTCTTGGAAGAAGAGGAGGGGGGAAACCATCAGGACCGGGGATTTGTCCTTATCCAAGGAGAAGAGAGCCTCCTTAATTTCCTGGTCCCCAACAGGGCCATCAATCCACTCAAATGCGCCCGGGGAAAGAATATGCTTGGGGGTAATCTCGGGGAAGGCGGAGGGATACGAGTCCTGGTGGAAGAGAGATGTGTAGTAATCAACCGCATCAGCCCGGAGAGAGTCGAGCATGGCCATAGGGTCCCCCAGGCCCAATCAGGTGGAGAAGACTGTTACCAGCAGCGCGGTCCTTGGTCACAGCATAGAAAAACCTGGTGTTCCTGTCCCCCCTGGGAGAGCCAAGACTGACGGCTCTTCTGTCTGGCCTGGCTCTCCTCGCACGCCAGGCTAGAAGCAAGTAGGTGTCTGAGGGTACGCTCCTGAGCCAAGAGGACCGGGCAGGAATGGAAGTCGGAGTCCTCACGAATTGCAGAAATATCTCACCTAATGGTATCCGAAGGGGGGAAGGGTCTTCTAGCAGGGGGCCAAGCCCGGATGGCCACCTTTAGGGCCTTGAGTTTGGAGACAAGCCTGAGTATATGGGATCCAGAAAAGTGTCCTCTCCAAACAGATAAGAGCAGAGCGTAGAATCCTGGCACCTGGAAATAGTGACCAAAGAATCTAAAGGGCTTGGGACCCGAGTTGGGAGGAGGGATTACCTGGATAAGAAGAGGAGCATGATCACTGGTAGCCGGAGAGAGGTAGGAGGCATAGGCATCAGGAAGGACCTCGAGCCATTCGGGATTCACGAGGGCCCGATCAAGCCGACAAGAGATATGAGAGTCGCCAGTTGCGTAGTTGCTCCAACTAAGATGATCACCAATACAACGGAGGTCATCCAACCCGCAGTCCTCAATGCAAAGGTTGAAGTCAGCCATCATGTCCAGGGTGAGGCTTCTCCCCTCACCTTCTCCCCAATAAATCTGGTGACATTGAAATCCCCCATAACCGCCCAAGCCTTCCCACCCACAAGGGAGCAAGTAGAGCGGAGAGAATCACAGAGATGAAGCCACTCAGAGGCCAAGTTGGAAGCGTAAACAAAGGATATGGTGACGGAGAACCCACACTTGTTAACACAATCAAGGGTGACATGCTGCACTGAAGAAGCAATGACGTTGCACCCCCAAACCATCGGATCAAAGACCACCCAAATATGCCCTTTAGGCACATGCTCATAGTTATGAAGAGTCACCCACCCCTTGGGAAATCAAGAGGAAACCGTATCTCCCAGCGGATCCCGAATCTTCGTCTCAAGTAAACCCACCAACGAAGCTTTAAATTTACCCATGTGGTGCCGGATGTCCCTATGGCGAGCACAAGCATTTAGCCCCCGCACGTTCTAGGCAAGGATCGACATAATCAAGGGATGTGGTGTTGGCTCCGAGTCTGCACACGAGGGGGGCCAGCCCTCTTTTATTTGGGTTAGGTGATTGGGACTTGGTTTTCTTGGTGTGTTGTGTGTATGCTGGGTTAGGGATAGTGGCGGGTAGCGGGCATGGATTTGGGGGAATAGAGGTTGGGCTAGGGCGAGGCCCACAGGACGGGCTAAGGACAGGGAACTGACTGTCAAAGTCCCCACCGGTCGTCACATCCACATGCAACGTGTAGTTGCACGGCCCAACCAGAGGAATAGCGGGTCCAACAGAAGGCTCACCAACAAGCGAAATGCTACAGCTAGCCTCCACACAAGCGGGGCCCAGATACTGAAGAATGGGGTCGCCGTAGGCCAAGATCTGACCGGCCTCAGGGCGAATTGGTGCATCTGCATGGACCACATCGCGCGATTCCAGCACAGTAGCCGTGCTGTTTCCGGCGTTGGCATGCAAAGGAGAGGGGGCATCCCCCTGCGATGACTGAGAGGGAGCATCTTCCAGCGGTGACTGGGTTGTATTACCAGGCGGTCGAAGCACAGTAGTCGAGAGGGGCACCGTTGGCTGAGTCGACCGGGCGTCTTGCAGCCGTGACTGGGGTAGAGGGGTCTGATTCGAATGGGCGTTGGCTGGCAAGGGAGGGGGGCAACCCCCTGAACAGACTGGGCAGCAGTTCCAGGTGGCCGGAGCTCAGTAACCGGCACTGGCACCAGGGGCTGACTCGAATGGCCGGGTTGCGGGGCAGTCAGATGCGGGGCAGTCAGCACAAGAGCGGTTTGCGGCTCAGTCGAATCATCATGCCGTTGTGGGGCAGGCACCGTATACTGAGGAAGCCCCCTACAGGAGGTGCAACTGCGCCAGAGCCCATCAGAGGAGAGGGTTGAATAATGGGAGGGTCCGGCCTGGAGAAATTGGCCGTAGGGGGAACCCCGGAACACATGGTGGCAGGGAGAGTGACGGGCGATCCGATGGCATCAACAGTAAGCGGGGTAACCACCAGTCTTGAAGGGGATTCACATTGGGAGATGTCATGTCTGAAGCAGCGGCAATGGGCACACAGTAGGGGGATTTTCTCGTACTCAACAGCTACCGGAATGATAGACCAATCCGCTAGCCGAGCTGAGACGGAGGTTGGGAATGAAGACACAGAGTCTATCTCGACGAAGCACCTGGCGTAGGAGAGTCGGGATGCGTTTGCAGAGGCCAACCCAAAATACTAGCAAGCTTTCCCAGGATGACGGGGGACCAAAATTGGATCGGGAGTTGAGGGAATCGAATCCAAATTGGGACGGATGAAAGCAAATCCCGATCAAGGCCGATATCGGGGGCCCAATGCCTAAGAACGAGGAGACGTCCATCCAGGAGCCAAGGACCGCCATTTAGAATGTCACCACAGTCAACGTCGCTTGCAAATTTGAAGAAAAAAAAACCCGTTTTCGCGCGAATGAACATGGACTTCCCCCTTCGTTTTCCAAGCACGCCCAACCCAGTTCATGAGCTGACCATATTAGGGCCGCTGACTCACAAAGTAGCCAACCAACGTGTGCACCCAACGCCCCGCAGCCTGGGAGATATCCGCGGGCAGAATCTCAGCCACAACCCCGCCGACCACCGCAATAGGAGGCGAGAACGCCAGGCCACAATTTGGAACGGCGCGTGGGGCACAAATAGCGCTGAACGAAGTGGAAGTAACGTAGGATGATCGCGGGATTGGAGCAGCGTTTCGTAGAGGCAATTCACCGAGCACCTGGGGGGCCTTGCTGCTAGCGCTCACAAATGGGGCAGTGCCACCTCCCGGCTGCGGTGATGGTTGGGACACCCCGTTACCACCACGCCGGCGAGCAGCAGGGGGACGAGCCACACCATGACGGTGTCGATTGCCGAGGTCAGATTCCCGAGGAACAACAGGAGTGTGGCGGCGGCGCCCAACAACGACAGTCCAAGGCGCCTCACCGCCGGCTGCAACCTGTGTAGGGGGAGCTCAAAGTCGAGATTGGGACAGGGGGACAGCGGCGAGATTGTGGACGACCAGTGTTGGGGGGAGCTCAAAGTCGAGATCGGGACGGGGTCGACCCCAGGCCCATGCGAGGAGGAGAACGGCCCCAAGAAGCTGGGCGCCGTCCCAGAAGACGACGAGGCCATTGAGGCGCCTCCGATGAGCAAAGAGCGGCAAGGCGCTCAGCAAGGCAGGGGCGTGGAGACCCGGAAGGGGCCGGAGCACCGAGAAATGGGTACGGCCTCAAATCGCCAGAGCTCAAAGAGGGGATTATATATATATATATATATATATAAGGAGAGATCAAATAACCCCAAAAATAACCCCCAAGAAAACCCCCTAGCAAAAAGTCTTTGCCCCCTATTTTTTCGGAAGATCCGAACCGTTCATCTTGATCTACACCCTCTAAAACCCTGACCCACCAATTTTCAACCCGATCCTATGTGTTTTGCCCGTTCAACCATGTGTTTTTGCTCATTCATCCACCCTCTAGAACTTTTGCGAAGGGTGGATGAAAGAGCAAAACACATGGGATTGGATTGAAAATTGGTGGGTCAGGGTTTTAGATGGTGGAGATCAAGATGAACGGTTCAGATCTTCCGAAAAATAGGGGGGCAAAGACTTTTTGCTAGGGGGTTTTCTTGGGGGTTATTTGATCCCTCATATATATATATATGGGTAAGTTGTTCGTAGGGTGACTCCTTAGATTAAATCTAAGGAGTCGCCCCCATATCCTATATTTTTTTGGATTTTATTTTTCACGAGATTGTTATCCACATCATGGATGATCAACATTCCAAAATCCAAGTCATTCCAATACTTTTAGAGCCCCAATCTACCCCTTGCAACTTCAACGGTATGAAAAGATACTGAAAACCCATGAAATTGCAAGTAATAAATGTGGGCTCTAAACGTATTAGAATGACTTTATTTTTGACATGTTGATCATCCATGAGGTGAACAACAATCCCAAGAAACAAAATTCGAAAAAATGTGGGATACGAGGGAAAATGGGGACGACTCCTTAGATTTCATCTAAGGAATCACTTTATGAACACTTTACCATATATATAGAGTGGAAAGTTAGTGGGTATCTTTATTGAGTAGTGAAAATGTACAAAACAATGTGGAAGCCATGGAGTTTGGATTAGATAGAGAGAGAAGAGGACACAAGCACTGTCACTCTCTACTATCAAATCCTCACCCCTCTTCCATAAATATAAAATGTACAATAGTTCTCATCCTTCATCTCTAAACTCCCAATTAGACATGACTTCAGCAACATCTGGATCACTGCGGTCTTGGTCCCTTGGTGCAATTCTGATATCTGCAGCAATATCCTCAAACACTAGGGTCTTGGTCCTTTTAATGTTATCAAAGATCCTCATATTCCTATCTTTCCAGATATGCCAAACCATACATGCAAGGGTGGTATTGGCAAGCAAACTCAAAACATCCCTTTTAGCAAAATGAGCAAGGTAGTAGCCTCCCACGTCAGGAAGTCAAGGATCTATGGGGTCAGAAACGTCCACCTTGAGGAGGCTCCTGCGCAGAATATAGCAAGTGTAACTACACTCAAAGAAAAGATGACTCACGCTTTCATCCGCTCCGTCATCACAAAGGACACACTGGGCGGGTGAGTTTAGGCACCACTTAATCAGTAAATCTCTGGCGAGCATTTTCCCATGAAAAACTCGCAATAGAGTAAGCGCCATCTTAGGAATATGATTATTATATCAGACCATCCTGTAATAAGGAAATAAAGTACCTTGTCTCCTGGTGCCCTCCCAAGCATCACGAAAATGGAATACAGGCCCGGGAGCCCAATCCTAAGAGTCCGCTCCCTGTTGTAGAGAAATCTGCTGCAGGATAAGATGGATGTGAAGAATAGATGGATCCTCAATCCAACCCGTAGGCCCCCTAGTAATCACTAAGCCACTTGTTGTTAGCCTCAGAGGAGACATCATAAAGATCCCTAAGCGGCCCACAGGAGAGCCAATTGTCATGCCAGAAAAGAGTGGAGCTGCCATCATTTACTTTACATTTAATAAGCTTCTGAGCAATACTTCTGCACTGAAGCATAAATTTCCAGGTACCCGACTGAATAGTCTTGCTGTTAGCAGCAAAGAATGTATCAATATCCCCGTAGGTACTCCTCATATGCTTCGCCCATGGATCCTCCGTAGATATGAGACGCCAAGTCAATCTGACCCTTGCTGCCAGATTGAGATCAGTAAGCAGTCGCATACCCACTCCCTCCTCTTTAGAGGTACAAACATCTTTCCAGGCCCAAGTACGGGAAGAACCCCAAATAGATTTCCTACAAGCTGATGTGATGGTACGCAAAACAGATTTTGGGATGCGAAAAGCATGCATCCAGAAGGAAACCATTCCATAAATAACTGTTGTTACCAACTCAATACACCCCGAGATGGAAAGCATAGATGATGACCAGCTCATAAGTCGCTTCTTGCACTTGTCCACTAATCTGTTATACATTGGAGTTTTAGGATATTTAGTGGAGAGTGGCAATCCCAAGTTGGTTGTAATAGAGGTCGCCAGCTTGATACCCAGGGAATTTGCTAAGTACGTGGGATTCTTAGTGCCCTTGCTAAAGATAGATGTACTCTTGTCCCAATTTATCTGGAGCCCTGTGAAATTAGTAAAATCTTCAAGCAAGTTTTTAAAACCACCCAATGAGTGAGCATTAGCACTGTAGAAAACCAGAAGGTCATATGCAAAGAGTAGATGGGAAATAGATCCTGTGCGCCTCATTGAATGGATGCTACGAGCAGCAGTAGCCTTGGCAACTAGAAGTAAGAATGGTTCCATAACCATAACAAATAGGTAAGGGGATAGAGGATCCCATTGCCTTAGACCTCTATTGCCTTCAAACTACCCCACAGGAGATCTATTGACCATAACAGAGAAAGTCGGAGTTGAGATGCACTCCTTAATCCAATTGAAGAATGTTCTGTTGAATCCAAATTGATGCAGAATGAAGAAAACGAACTCTCGATTCACACTATCGAATGCCTTCGTCAAGTCCAATTTAAGCCATGCTCTGGCCCACATGGGATTGCTGAAGTCACGAATCTGCTCATGCACAAGAAGAGCACCATCAGAGAGGAGCATTCCTTTAAGAAATGCCGCTTGATTAGGAGAGATGAGCTCATGGATAACTACTTTAAGCCTGTTGCACAAGACCTTACTGATCACCTTGTAGAGCACATCGCAACAAGCAATCAGTCTATTGTTGATTATTGGTGTTTCATACCAATCTTATTTTGATGATGATCACAACATTATGTTGTTGCTAATGACTCTCTTGTTTTAGTCTCACAGTTTCATTTCTAGAATATCTTTCTTGGAGACTAAACACTTGGTGCAAGGATGGACATCAAGTGGAGAAGGGCCAAAGCTTGGACTCAAGGGGGGCCAAAGCTTGGAGATGATGAAGAGCATCAAGGCATCATGATGGAAGACTTAGACTCTAGGGAAAGCAATGTAATCCATGTAATATTTTCTTTATTGCTTTCTCTCTCATTTGAGTCTAGGTTAATGTAATGCCTTGGTAGATGGTCTACTCATTCCTGCATATGCATTTAACCATCTTAGTGAGCCTTAGGATTATCATAGAATCCAACCTAATAGGTTCATCTTGTCCAAAGACTCACTTGGAGTCTCTGGCTTTCCATCAGTCGCCTGATGAGGGATTTATAGTCGACTGGGTGATTTCCAGTCGCCTGTCGATCCTTCTACAGTCGACTGATATGCACTGCTCAAGTCAACATTTCAGTTGACTCTACTTGAGCTTTACGCAACAGTCGACTGCTGCACAGTTTACAGTCGCCTGGGAATTGGTCAACAGTCGTCTGAGTAGCGTAAGTGCAATCTCTGCCTCTTTCTATTTTTCTCCATCTTCTGCAGCAGACGACTGATGAAGGAAGTACAGTCGCCTGACTATTTTACAGTCGACTGTATTATTGACATCAGTCGCCTGTATGCTTATCTGGAGAAAGAGTGCAGCTCTCTGTTTTATTCCATCTCCTGCAGCAGTCGCCTGCTGAAGGTCTTACAGGCGCCTGTCCTGTTTTTTGTTTTCTTCAGTCGACTGTACTGGCTCAGATTATAGCCGTTGGATATTTTCTAGCCATTGATCAGACGACTGTCTTATGATCATCAGTCGACTGTTGATGTCATTTTCGTCCAGTTTCTAGCCGTTGCAGCTTTGGGCTGAGGCTGTTTCTTGGGTTTTGAGGGTTGATATATAGTTCATATATATATATATATGAGTGTGCTGATATCTCTAGAACTTTTTGATGCTATTGAAAATCTTAAGAGATCTATAAGCCACTCATAAACTCTCTCAATTCCCTCTTGTGAGCTCTCATTCCTCTTCATGCATTGAAGTCCAGCTCAAGGGAATTCATCCAAGTGCTTTCAAGCCAATATAAACACTTGGAGATCCTCTTCCATGCCTTGCATTCACTTATGAGTAAGCATATCAAGGCATAGGTAAGAGTATTTATTTTACTTGGTGATTCTTGTAACTCTAATTCTCTTTGTGGGAATTAGTCTTTCTCTCTTTGTGGGAGTTTATCTCTTTGTGGGATTAGGATATTCTCTTTGTAGGAATAACTCTTTATGGGAGTAACTCTCTTAGTGGGAGTTTAATGTCCTAGTGTAGGGCTAACCCTAATTCTCTGAGTGGGAGTTAGTGATTCTCTTGGTGGGAGTCTTGACCCTCGTGTAGGGTTGGTTGGGTCCTTGTGCATGGCAAAATCCTCTTGGTGAGGTATCTCTTTGTGGGATTTGTATTCACTTCTCTTTATGGGAATATAGTGAATATTGATGTGGCTGGACGTACCCAAGTTTGGGGAACCAAGGTAAA
The DNA here is from genome assembly GCA_030789695.1 of Scilla litardierei. Classification (NCBI taxonomy): domain Eukaryota; kingdom Viridiplantae; phylum Streptophyta; class Magnoliopsida; order Asparagales; family Asparagaceae; genus Scilla; species Scilla litardierei. The sequence continues at coordinate 121,880,799 of CM061134.1, forward strand.
ATCTTGTGTTTGCGTTTGGATTGATTGTGTCAATTATTTCCTCTTGCATTTATTATTCCACATTTGCAAGTTTAATTTTAATTGGACAATTTTATTGCCATTACACTATTCACCCCCCCTTTAGTGTGTGTTAGTATTGCAAGGGTAAGACGATCCTTACATCTATAATCACTTAGGCCAGTAGGATTAGAATTCTTGGGCACTAAAGTGAGGAAAGTATGGTTTATTTGACACAGCAGGGAACCTGAGCAAAAAAATGATTGGATTGCATCTGTGATGTCTCTTCCAATCGTATTCCAATTTTGTTGGTAGAAAAAACCATTGTAACCATCTGGTCCCGAGGATTTTTCAACTCCTATTTGGAAGACTACTTCTTTGATTTCCTCATTTGCGATACGTCTTTCAATCCAAGCAGCCGCTTCATAAGTCAATTTGCGCTTTGGAATTAAATTGGGGAACACGTTCCAATAATGGGATTGATTATATAGAGCTTCATAGAATTTTGGTGCATCAACCTTTAATTCTTCGTAAGATCTATTTTGGTTACCATCAACATCCACCAAATGTCCAAGATTATTGTGTCCCTGTCTTGCCCTCATGGCAGTGTAGAAGAATTTAGTATCTTATCGCCCAGGCTAAGCCAATCTTGACGACTCTTTTGATGGAACATCTCCTCCACCATCCCAAGTAGCTTCGCAAGTTGGATTGAGAACTCCTACTTCTTTTGCAAATCTAAGTCAACATGGATAACCGGCAAAGATCGGATCTCTTCAAGCTGCTTACGGCACATGGATATGGAGTGCAGAGAGGTTTTGCTAGCCTAACCCCTGAGTTCTGCTTTAAGACGACGCAACTTGGTAGCAACGCACTGCATAGGGGAGCCATGTGTGTATTGCTCCCAGCTAGCTTCGACAAGCTCTTTGTAACCTGGCCAACACATCCAATGATTGAAAAATTTAAACGGCTTGGGGTCGGAGGGTACCTTTGTGTGGAGTTTGATCAACATGGGGGAGTGGTTGCTCGTGCATGGATCCATATTCTCGACGAAGGACTCCGGTAGCTTGCTGATCCACTCGGAGTTGCAGAAGACACGATCAAACTGTGAGCTGCAATTCGGCCTGCACCTAATCTATTGTTGCACCAACTCAGCTTTATCTCGATGCTTTTAAGCTTAAGTAAGGAACATTGACTGAGGCAAGCGTTGAACTCATCCACCATTCCAGAGTCGAGCTTGCGACCACCGACCTTATCCTTAGAATAGCGTACATAGTTAAAATCACCACCCAATAACAAGGCAGTGCCATTCACTTTTGCAGCATCCTCTTCAAGTTGCAACCAGAGGTTCTTCCTACCTGTGCCAAGATTAGATGCATAGATTGCTGAAAGAACAAAATAAAGGCCACCCGCATTGAGACATCGAACAGAGATGTTGGGGAGAGCAGGACATCACGTTGCATTGCCAGACATTAGAATCAAAACCAATTAAGATGCGGCCTCCTTTATGTTCCGAGAAATTATCCACCATCGTCCAATTTTTAGGAAGACAGGATCTCAATTTGCTCATATTTGACTTCAACTTCGTCTCCAACAGAGCAGCAACCAAAGGCTTCAACTCTTTGAATCGATCGCGAAGATCTCTGCGCCTGCGCCTGACAGAATTGTTGAGTCCTCGCGTGTTCCAAACGAATACAGTCATTAATTGAGGGGTGTGTGTTGGCGTCCAAGAGCTCCCTCCTTCAGTCTTGAGCTTTTCCGAGTACCGTCGGCTGTAGAGGCTTGGGGGAGGTCCTTCTTTTGAGCACTGGCTCTCACAGCATCAGCTGTCCCTTTCAATGTCTTTTGTTCCAGTTCCTATTCAGAATTAACATAAGTGAGGTCATCAGGTACTCGATCAATGTCGATATCCATGGTCTCATCAAGAAAAGAAGGGGATGGTTTGGAGATGTTGGCGTTATCTGTGACATTAGAAGACTTACTTGTGGTTGGAGGAACATCTTTCTTGCCCTTCAACTGATCACCAACCTGACCATGATCTCCAGTTTTGTCTGCCATCTTTTCATTAGTCTCAACCCAACCATCCACCTTAACTTCCCTTGTATTCACCATAGTATTGGGCGCCACATTGTTGTCACCCAGACCTGGTGATAGCCCATCATCCACGACATTATCCCCCCATTAGAACTAGTCGGTCCTGATGAGAACCCATCAACCACGACATTATCCCCCATTAGAACTAGTTGCCGGCAGCTTACCAGATTGCACATCAGCTTGCATTCTCTCAGGTACACTGGTTTGTTTGGATTGAAGAGAGCTTCGCTAAAGCAGGACACTGGAGATCGGAGTGTCCAAAGCATACATATTGACTGCACCTTGGGGGCTCCCCTTCAAACTTAGCTCCAATGGACATAGTGACCCCATCGTCTAACTCCACCTCCACAGTTTTAGGAATAGGTTGCTTTGCATCGACCTCTACAAACACCTAGCATAGGATAACCTCTCTAATCTCGCAGTTGCTCGATCTAGAGACAATGGAGTACCCACCACTGATGCAATGCTGTTCAAAATTTCAAGTGTCCATATGCTTAGCGGCACTCTGTGTAGTTGAACCCAGACCAGATCAGAGGAGAGAATGTTGCGTTCATGGCGGAGGTTAGTACTCCAACGTTGAAAAACGACCAATCGGCCATCAAAAAGCCATGGGCCTCCATGCAAAATTCTCTCACATTCATCCTTACATTCAAACCTGAAGTAAAAAACACCATTGTCCCGGCTGTAAATTTGAACCCCCGTTCTTGATTTTCCATGGTCGATCCACCCACGCTCTTAGCTACCCGTAATAGGGACCATCACCTAGCACATAGCCTACCAGTGTATTCTTCCACCGTTCAGCCCCTCGAGCCAAGAGAGCACCAGAAACTCTAGCAATGGTTGAGCCATCATCCTTGATCACTGGGGGATGAAGGACATAGCCATGGAGTCTTCATACGATCGCCTATTAGCACACACATCCGACCATGATAGCTTTGAAGCAGAGGTACCAATCTTAATAGCCACTTTAGGCCTAACAGGCATTCTGTCGAGCACCTTTCGTGCACCGCCAGCTTGATCATTTTGCTTATTAGAAGCTGGGTGATTTGCCTGCGCCACTCTACCCCCTCTATGAGAGGTTCGATAGCCTGTGGCCGGAAACCCCCCTCTGCCGGTGATCCCCTTGCCTCCCCCTTGGAACTGGCCGTAGCCACCCAATCTCGACTTGTCCTTATCTCTTCTCGCAATCAGCCGCCAACCCTCCTCATTGATAGAATCCTTCTCTGTTTCTTTAGGCTCATCCCCTATGGCAGGGCCACCTAGCTTACTACTGACCTCACCGGAGATCCCAACAGTCGATCTCGAGTTGATGATGGAGCCGCCGCCTGGATCACGCAAATCGCCAGCCCTCATAACTATTATATATATATATATATATATATATATATATATATATATATATATATATATATATATATATAAAATTTATTTTACGCATAATTCGTGTAATCACGGCAAAAAACCGTTCAATTGCTATTAGGTCTAAGACCGATCGTGTAATGAAACCATAGTTTACAACATTGGTTATTAAAGACAATCTTTCAATCTTCCCTCCAAGGAGCAAAAGTACATAATTGGAATCAAGGTTGAAATCTCGATTTTGATATCATTAGCAACCAGTTTGTATTAGATATTTGGTTGTATCAGAACTATCATTCAATGTGTATAAGAATTAGGAAGCACCAAGCGATACATACAAGTTAGCATATCTATGGCTGTGTTGTTTGTTAGTAAAGCTTCATCTTCAACAATTGCTCCATCTATCCATGAATTACTTCAAGCTAGGAAAATGACATCTCTCCTACTCACTATATCAATGAGTTGTTTTCATGAAACTTTTAACTCCATAGGTTAGTTGAAAAAATTCAACTTAGCTTCATTTTGATTTCATCTAGAAATCTCTCTCTTAAACCCATATTATAGTTGAAATAGCCGGATGCAATAAGGAAACATGAAGAGTTTCACTCGGTCTTAGTAAAAATTAGTCTTAGTAAAAATTAGTTTGTGGGCATCAGGCAATTAATAGGCTGCATGATGCTATTAAGCAGATTGGCCGGCCTATTAAACCGCCAATTAGTGAATTTTTATGTGACCAGAGTCTGCATTTGATTAATTGGCCCCTTAAAGATATTTTTTCAACACTGAGTGACAATATAGCTTTTTCCAATAGATCATAAGGTATAAGTTAATGATGTGTCAGTTCTGAGAAGTATTTAAAGGGGATATAAACAAAGGAGATTAAGAAAGAAGAAACTACAGTGCGAAACAAAATGACAATTTTAATCATTGTTGTAAAAAGCTTAATAAAACCCTGCTTAAGCATTTGCTTCGCTTTTGCTTTTTCTAATGGTTTAACCCCCTGCTTCACAATCGTTAAGATCTTCACATTATAAAATTCATTTTCTTATGTCAATATATATTCGTGCTACTATGATTTTTGGCATATATTTTTATTCTTAGGCACAATTTCTTGATTTCTGATCCTATTTCTATTATTTCCATGTACATTACTTTTGAGCTTCTATATTTTACCAGTTTGACTTGATGCTTTTTGCTGTTTAATCCATGTTAAAGCTGTATAAGCTGGAGCAATGGACGCAACCTTGATTTTAACTGCATAATCATCCTTGGTCTTTCCTAGCTCCCTAAATTCTCAACCTTCTAATTCACATCCCCCAAAAAGGAGGGAAAAACCACCTAACTTTTGTCATACTATTAAAGCTTCGCTTAATAAATTATATATATATATGCATCTTGTCTTCTAAGGGCATGTTTGGATGGTTTCAATCTGAACGATTATAATTCTAGATGCCATTTTCCTATGGACTTGTTAGATAATATTTTTTTGATGATGAATCCAAAGGATTATAATCCTGAAAGTTGGCTAATCCGTTGGACTAAAAAAGAGAGGTCTTGGACTAAAAAAGAGAGGTCTTAACCTCATTTTTTAATCCAAAGGATTTCCATTGGTTATGAAACAACTTTTTTGTTGTTGACAAAATCGATGTTATATGATGGAATTAATATAGGATCAAACAAAAATTTTGGATTATAATCCAAAGAATTTTTACACTTTGAAACACATGCCATCCAATGGATTCTTATCCAAATACGAAATACATTGGATTTTAATCCATTCCTCGAAGCAAACCCTAATTTGGAGGCTGAAGATAATTTAAGACTGACACTCTACTACAGAAAAAAGGTATAGGTTTGATGCGGATGCCATCTAACATAACTTTTGGATTATACTTTAACATATTTCTATCATTCCTCTTATTTGTACAAGTCAAGTTAGTTGTCCCGTTTCTGAAAGAGTTTGTTAACTAAGTTACCAGTCTTCCTGTTAGAAAGTTCTACTTGTTATAGTTTTCTTGCATGACTATGGATTTAATTGACGTAACAGATGAGTATTTTCCTCGTTCAAAGACCTTTTTCTAAAGCAAAAGAATGAAATTGGTAACATGCATACAATTGATTATGTATTTGCATGTGAAATTTTTGGTGTTATGTACTTGGTAAAGTTGGATGGCAATGTTCTACAGGTTCCTCGCTATACTAAATGGATGAAGGAAACAAACCTATAGATGTTGATTCTTCGGACTGTAGTAATCCTAATGCTCAATCTCCAGAGGCAAAGCCCCTAGTTGCCAGACCCGTCGAAGCTGGTTCATCTGGTAAAGGCTTGCCTTATGCTCCTGAAGGCTGGCCTTGTCCTGGAGATGTATGGTCATGGAAGGTTGGTAGGAGAGCAATTAGTTCTGGCTACTGGCATGATAAGTCCGTTTATCCCCCTCGTCACTTAAAGAATCTCCCAGCCTCGGCATTTCACAGCCGGTCCTCACTTGAGCAATATATCCGGAAAGAATACCCTGAAGCGGATGTTGATGCCTTCTTTGCCTCTTTCATCTGGAGAGTTCCTGCAGCTGGCCATAAACCTAGAGAAGGTTAACTTTGTTCGATTCCCTTTCTTCTATTAATTATTCGTATAGAAACTACTCCGATGCAATTTTTTTACCAGTAGTTGCCTTTGATCTATCTTACCATTTTCATGTGTGTGCTTTTCTTTTTTGGGTTTTGATCTCTTAATAAACTTGTTCGATGCATTGCTTTGATGTTTTGGTCCATGTAGCATGGACACTTGCATCATGAAGCTGTCATGTCCGATGCATGTCCGACACTTGTCCAATGTATGTTATTAAAAATTTTTTGCTGGTGTCATCATGTCCTGTCCAAATTGGTGTACCCATATCCATGGATCACATGTTTTTCTGCACTTAAAGCTGTATTCCATATGCTTTCTGATTATAATTTGATAAATTGCACTTTTGGAACAGCAAACTGTGTGTTCAGTATTATGTTGAATATACACAATATCATTATCTAACCTGATCATTTTGGCATGATTATCAGCATTTTGACCATTAGTAACATTTAACCTCAACATTGGTAATGTATTTGTGATGTACAATCATTTTGGGCGGGCACGTGTTCCAGGGTGAGGACATATTCTACCACCATTTATGCAGTTTTTCCATCACTAATAGCTACTGTAAAGAAGCTTTTCTGTTTGTTCAAGATAAAAACCGGTATTAATATGTGTCCAGTAGCATCCTTCCATGTGACCGACCATGGTAAAAATCAAGGAGCTTTAATGATCCTCTTTTCAACCAACAATACCTAAATAACGTGCATTCATAATTAGGATACAACATCTGAGCTACGTGCATCACTAGTTACTATATTTTTAACATTGGGTGTTGGTTTATCTGTCTCTCAACTCTTTCATATTTTGATATTCGACCCTAAAACTACGTATGTTGATATTAGTCCCTTAAATTACTTAAGTTACACCAAATTCATTCTTATGGCTAAGTTCTATTTGAATTTGATACGATTCACTGGGGTTTTGATGGTAAAAACGGGGGTTTTAAAAGGGAAAAGATGTGATTTTTATGGGAAAGGTGGGATTTTTAGGGTTTTAGAGAGAAGATTTTGGATAAAAGAGAGATTTTTATTGAAGATGAACTGAAATAAAGAAAATACAAGACAAGGGTTGATACTTTTTGAGAGGATTTCGCTCTCCCAAGCCACTGATTCGAGAGGGGGCCGTGCTCTCGAGTGAAAAGAGGGATAATCTCATATCAATGTTGTCTTCTTAACAATAATCAAGCATAAGAAATCTCTCAGTCCATCCCACCTATAAATAGAGTTCGAAAATATGCAAAATTATAGAGTACTCAAAAAGACCAAAAAGTCCCAAAACGCACTAAAATCCAAAAATTTCCAGAACACCCATGATGTCCCAAAACGGCCCTAATGGGCCAAAAGTGCATCAGGAATTGTAATGAATATTTTTTTAAACTCTGATAGGAAATACTGTTTGCATGTTTCACCTTTTTGTCGTACCTACTACATCCCAATGGGTATGTTTTCTTTAGACTCCCAACCCCTTCTTCCTCTCAAAAGCCAACTAAGAATATATTTGACCCAAGGATTAAATTTCCTACTTACAATACATATATTTAGGTGAAAACTGCAACCAAACTAAGGGCAATTTAGAGATAATGGCAATTTGGTCATTAGATTATGGTTAACCTCTAACCTTTTTGAGTTATGATTTTGGACAGAAAAGACTAACATGAAGTATTGTGGTGTAACTTAATGGGATTTATGGACTAATATCAAAAATCAATATCATATGCAAAAAATAAACTTTCACATTTTATTTCAAGCCACCATGAGGTGTTTAAACTCTAGCTATGGCAGATAATTATTTCTCCGTTTAAGGACTTTCAAACTAGATGATTCATCTTGTAATTTTCACAGAGAGGGGAACATTGGCTTTATTCTAGTTATCAATATCGGATCATTGTCTTTTGTTAATGGCTAAATTTTCTTAAACTATCGAAAACATTCATCAATTATCTTTAAACTATCATGAACTTTCTTTTAAACCCACTCAACCTTTTTATTTCCCACTAAACTACCAAAAAGGCATTAACAACACCATTAAAAACGACATTTTTGCCCTTGAGTTGAGATAACAAAATTGATTTATGGGCTCCAAAAAGATAAACAAAATTGAAACGAAGAAAAAACACCATTTCCCAAAACTGACGTATGGGTCTTAAAAATAAAAATTAAAAAAATAAATCACATCCAATGCACATGTTATATTTATTTATTTTCTTTTTAAAGGGTATTTTCTTCAAAAAAAACCACTAGATGAAATATTTAACTATTCAATGACGGATGATATGTTAGATAGAATTTTAGAGAAAGTTTAGGGGGTTTAGAGGAATTTGGAAAGTTCACGATAGGTTAGAGCTAATTGAATAAAGTTTTTAATAGTTTAGAGAAATTTAGCCCATGTTAATTGACCACTATTGCATTAGCAGTTTTGTAGATGTTTAGATTCATCAAAATAATGGTGACAAATGGGTATTTATTGTTGGACTGATGAAGCTAGTGGCTGTGTTTATCTGATAGCGCAGAAATTCATGAGAGTCATAAATTGAGTAGTTTCAGTAATTCAGAGTGTTTTTTTACACATTCTGCAGGGGCTTAAATGGAGTAGATCTTTGGAAATTGACAGGAGCTGTAAATTGAGTAGTGTCAGTAGTTCATAGTGTTTATCAGACAGCAGCTTTGCGGAAATTCACAAGAGCTGTAAATTTAGTATTAGTAATTCATAATGTTATTTTTGCGCAATCTGTAGGGGCTTAAATGGAGTGGATCTGAAGTTGATATACGGAAAACCATACTTGACCTTATTCTAGTTATCAACATTGGGTCCTCATCTCGTGTTAATTGATCATTTTGGTAGTAGCAGTTATTTTGATTTATAGATTCATCAAAATAATGGTGACAAATGGGTACATAATGTTGGTCTGGTGAACCTAGTGGCGGAGTTTATCAGACAATCGCTTTGCAGCACAATAGCTGTAAATTGCGTAGTATCAGTAATTCATTTCTGAGTGTTATTTTTACACACTCCGCAGGGGATTAAAATGGAGTGGAGCTGAAGTTGATATAGGTAACATACTTGTAGTTATTTCATGGCGCAAGCATAAAATAAGGACATTGAACTCAATAGTGATGGTGGGTAGAAGTACATGTGGACTTAAACTGAATGTGGATAGAGATGTACTATTACTAAGTATTACTAGTTGGAATGTAAAAGAGATGAACCTTTTGTTTTCATTCATCTCACATGAAAGCTTTAGACCAACGTTTGACTTATCAGACATATTGTTTTGTATTATAAGCATGGGTATTGATTCAATAAAATCTGGCCGATTTTCAGTAATAATAACCGGTATAGGACTGTGTTTTGAAGTACCAATTAATTGTGTTATATTGGGGAAAAAATATTGGAAAAATAACAAAAAATGTAATCAATGAATAGGATGATAACGCTCACTCATATTGTAATCACTATAAGAGTAATCACAACAAAGAAATCAATGAATTGGATGATAATGATTACTCATGCCGTAGATGAAAGGAATCATGATATAACAATCAAAATTCACAAACCTTTAACAATCAAAATTCACAAGCCCCAACAACTGGCAAATCTGAAAGTCATACCTTTTAACTTCGCAATAATTATCTAATCAATTAGGAAATAATGACAGAGTGCTTGGTTGGAGTAAATGCTTTATTTTATTTGGTCAAATCCATTATAATGTAACATATCCTTATGTTCCTCTTTCTCTTAATAAACCCTTTCACTATCTGGGTTTTAACCCATCATTGAAAGTTCCAATTTTTACTTTGGATCTAGTATATTTTAGACTGTAAATTATTTGATCATTAGAATTTACTTATCAAGCTTATAACTAATAGAGAAAACTACTTTAAAATTGATTTTCTCAAAATTTTAACATCTAATTATTGATGTATGTCAGATTAATAATTCATATACCACATCAATTTAGAAATCGTGTTACATAATCTATAGTATTATACAAGTTTAATGGAGATATGAACTAATATTAAGCATGCCAGATTTTGAATTGTGCTTGCTTAATTATTTAAAGTTCCATACCAAAACCTGATAATTTTTATTTGAAACGGCTGAGAAACCGCAAAACACCTGATACCCATGCCATTAAAGGCATAGCGAGATTTTAAATTTTGCAAACTCATTACTCCATGAGAGAGTGTGAGGGGGAGGGAAGGGGGAGATAGATAGATAGATAGATAGATAGATATATATATATATATATTACATTTGACAACCTTTTTTGAATCATAGGGCTGACTAGGACAGGCTGACTAGGATAAGCTGACTAGGACAAACCAATGCGACAGACATGTTTATAGAAAGACGGCTCAGATTTAAACCAATGTGACAAATCAATTTTGAATCCTAGGGCTGACTAGGACATACAGGTTTATAGAAAGACGGCTCAGATTTAATCTTGAGGAATGAAGGGTTGAGATGTGGTTTTGAGAGAATGAGGGGGGAGCTTTGAATTTAGGGAGAAAACCAATGTGACAATAAACCATCATTTAAGTCTCTCTTCGAACGCAGACACCAACCCACATGTTAAAAAACCAAGGTGTCAACTAAGCATTTAATCAAACTAAATCCATCCCAGCTGTTAACCAATGCCCGCTGTCATCGAGAGGAATTGAAAGCGTCGCTCTCACCTTTGGACGCTGATAACAGAGAGATCCATCAATTGAACAACTCACACAAATCAACAACGAAGATTAAGTGCCATAATGGCAAATTGTGTGTGTTGGGGAGCGGAAGAGAAGAGAAGAGAAGAGCAGAGAAGAAGGCACAAATTTGCATTAACGAAAGAGCAGAAATTGGTGTAAGTGGAAGTCTCCTCGACGGACAACATCGTCCGAGATTTTCCCAAAAAACGTTGGCACTTAAATCTTTGTTCCCAAAAAATTATTTCCATAGCCAAAATTTAAAAGAAAAACAAATTAACGTAAAAATATTTAACGGCATGGTCGCCTTCGGCGCGGAACAACAAATTCAGCGCATGCGCCTTCGAGATAGAACAACAAATTCGGCGTGGACGCCTTCGACGCGGAACAACAAATACGACGTGGAACAACATATTAGTGTAAAAAAATTCGGCGCGGGCGCCTTCGTTGTTCCGCGTCGGAGGCGTCCGCGCCGAAATTGTTGTTCTACACCGAATTTGTTGTTTTGCGCCGAAGGCGACCACGCCGAATTTGTTATTCTATGTCGAATGCACGTGCGTCGAATTTGTTGTTCCACGCCGAAGGCACCCACTGCTAAATTTTTACGCTAATTTGTTGTTCCGTGCCGAATGCGCTCGTGTCAAATTTGTTGTTTTGCACCAAAGGCACCCACGTCGAAGGTGCCCGTGCTGCTAAATATTTTTACGCTAATTTATTGGTCATTCAAATTTTGGCTGTGGAATTTTTTTGGGAATCAAAGATTTCGCGCGGAAAAATCTTAAATGAATCGTGCCTGCGGGCACGGGTTATGACTAGTATATGTATATATGTATATATGTATATATATATATATGAGAATAATGGGTATCATATGGCATTTGAGGCATCACCTCATATACCAAGACGCAAAAAGTGGGCGGGTACATGTATATAAGGTAATGCCTCATATGCCATATGATGCCCATTATTATATATATATGTATATATATGTATATATATATGTATGTGTGTATGTGTATATATACGGAAAAGTGTTAAGTCAGGAGCGAGCTCTGGCGATTTTGGGTTCTCCGGTGATGCTGCAGGCGATGATGAGACATGGGCTAGGGCTTCTGGCGTGGCTGCTCAAGAGGGTGCCGACGATGATGATGCGGCCTCTGGATTCCGGTTGCCTTTCGACGAAGGCCGGGCAAGGCACCTGCCTTTCCAGTGCGGGTGAAACTTGGGGGTAAGTCTGATCGTAATTCCTTGTTGGTAAGGATCGGAGGGTCTCCTCTTCTCATTCGACGGTGAATGCTGGGGTGATCAAGCGGCGGGCTGCCAATTCTAGCTTGGGCGGGTGCTTGGGCGCCCTCCTTCTCACCACCTGTTTGACAAAATGCCTGTTAGGCGGACTCCTTCTGATCCTCGGAGTGAATTCTTTAAAACTCCATCTTACTGTGCTTCACGTAGGGCTGTGGCCCCGAAATGTGAGCTTCAGTTCGTTCCCCCTCCTCTACTGCTTGTGGTGTCCTGGTTGACTTACCCCCCTACAGAAGTGTGCTGCGGCAGAACGATGGGCTAACACCCTTGTTGGTTATGTGGTTGGGGATCTCCCTATCATGGCCTACTTCGTGCCTGGGTTGGGCGGGTCTGGAACCTTAATGGTGTTGTCCACAGTCATACCCGTGAAAACGGTTTCTTTTTCTTCCAATTTGATGATGCTGCTGGTTGTACTGAGGTGCTCCAAGGGGGGCCGTGGTTGTTTGATGGAAGGCTGGTGTTGCTTCGACGGTGGGCTCCGGATATTGGGATGAATCGGGACTTGTTGTCGGCAGTTCCTTTATGGATTCGCTTCCCCAATCTCCCGATTCAGTTTTGGTCCAATGCCATCCTCAGTCGACTCACCAGTGCTGTGGGTAGACCTCTCTGTTCATTGATGAGGCTACTGATGATGCCTCACGCCTGTCCTTCGTCCACTATTTTGTGGAGGTAGACTTGTGTTCGGAGTTTCCAGATTCTGCCTCTGTTTGGTTATCTGATGGCACCATAAACTCCGTCGCTATCGAGTACGAGAGGAGGCCCCGCGGTGCTCCCATTGCCGGTGTTTTGGTCACGATATATCCCAATGTGCTTCTCCCTCAAAGGACCATGTTGTGGCCCCTCTGAGCTGGCGAAACCCCTTGTTCAACAGCCAACCCCCCGCAAATGTCTGCTGAGACTCCTCCTCCATCCAGCGCCCAGGATCATGTACAGCCTCCTTCTCCAACCTGGGCCCAGGATCATGTGCAGCCCCTGCTGGATCCCACTTTGGCGTCCGTGGGTAGTGATCCCCTAATGTCTCCTGATGTTGAGGCATCCTTGCACCCCTGCTCCAGCTCGTCTGCCTCCCTGTCGGACTGTGGTGGTCCATTGCCCTTCCTCGACATTCTGGCAGCCACTGGGCCTATAGGCCACCCCTCAGCTCAATTCTTCTGATACTGTGAATGCTATTCTGAGTTCCTCCCGTAATTCAAACTGTAAAACCTCTCCCCCGCTGTCATTGCCTCTGCAACCTACATTTCCCCCTTCCCCTGATGTTCATGTGCAGTCCTCTGGTCCAAAAAATCTCGCCCCTGGCCACAGCTCTCTTGGTCCAGTCCACCCTCCCACTAACTCCACCGCCACTGTCACCCCAGCTCATTTCCCTTCTGACGCTTGCTGCCCGCGCCCGAGGGCAATTCCTAACCCTGAATGGTCAGCTGCCCTTGCTGAAGTCCCAGGGGGCAAGGTGGTTATACCCATACCCGACGTAGTGGCCCCTACTAGGGTGACGAGAAGCAAAGGGCCCAACCGCTCCCTATAATTATGTCTGCGATTGTCTGGAATGTCCGGGGGCTGAACTCCTCAGCCCGTCGTAGAGATGTCTGTCATCATGTTACAAAATTAGGCCTTCATTCGTGGGCCTTTTGGAAACGAAAATTGTGGATCCGGAAGGGGATAAAGCATCGTGCTGCTTTCATATGAGTTGGAATTCCTTTCAAAACTATGATCATGTTCCTAAAGGGCGTATATGGGTGTTTGTTGACCCCACAGTTTGGGAGTGTGTCCGGGTTAGCTCTTCTGACCAGCACCTTACTCTATTGTGTAAGAACTTAGGGGGGTTCTCCATTTTTGTCTCTGTTATCTATGCCTCGAACTTTGCCTTGGATCGCTCCCATCTTTTGGAGTTCCCTCCTCTCGGATTGTTCCCACATTGGGTCTTTGCCCTAGGTGGCGATTGGGGACTTTAACTAGACCTGCTTTGTTGTGGAAAATTTGGGGGCAGGCATCTCTCCCCCTCCATTCTGGAAGCTTTTAATGAATGTATCGAGCAATGTGGCCTTGAGGACATCAAGAGTTGTGAGAGTTTCCTTAGTTGGAGTAACAATAGTAGCGACGATGGCAGAATCTCCTGTTGTCTTGATCATGCAATCTCTAACTCTACTTGGGGAGACTTTCTCCCGAAATCCTTCGTCAACTACCTCCCCCCTTTCCAGTGATCATTCGCTTGTTCTACTCCACTTTGTCCCTCCGGTTAATGCTGGGCCCAAGCCCTTCAGGTTCTTTGGCCATTTCCTTCAGCTCCATGGCTTCTATAAAATTCTTTTTGCTGTTTGCAATGCTCACTATGCATGCTCTCATATGTTCCTTCTTGTGTCCAAACTTAAGGCCCTCAAGAGGGCCTTGAAGCCTTGGGTTGGCAATAGGGAGGGGCATCCTAATTCTGATGATATTTGAAGGGATATTACCTTGTTGCAGGATAGCCCAGACTTCCATCTGAGTCCTGATCTCCAGGCTAAGGAGCGTTCTCTTAACATGAGTCTTATCTCTGCCCTGGATATTGAAGAGAGTCAGGTGAGACAAAAAAATAGGCAAGTCTGGCTTACACATGGTGATAGGAACTCTAAATTCTTTTATGTTGCGATGAAGGAAATGAACTCGCGCAACAGCCTACTCCACTTGGTCAACTTTGATGGGGACCCTCTATCAAATCTGAATATTCTCCGTACTGATGTTATTGACTACTGCACTTCCCTATTTTCCCAGGCCTCGTATTGGAACACATTTCCTAAGGTGGTTCCAAAGATGATCCTATCTCTCGGGGCGGTCATCTGGATGGGGCGTGAGGTCACTAATGATGAGATCAAATCAAAGAGGCGTTATTCTCTTTTGATAAGGATAAGTCACCGGGTCTGGATGGTTTCTCTCTCATGTTTTTCCAATACCTTTGGGGGGTTATGGGGAGGGATGTCATCTCTGTCGTTCGTTCCTTCTTCACTTCTGGCAAGATGCTCCAACAAATCAACCATACTTTCTTGACACTGGTCCCTAAGTCTCCCTCGGCAGCTTCTATATCTGATTACCGTCCCATCTCTTATTGTAATGTGATTTACAAGATTATTGCTAAGGTTCTGAGCCATCGGCTTGCAGTTGTCATCCCGGATCTCATCTCTTGGAACTAGTCTGCATTCATTAAGGGGAGTCTCATATCTGACTCTTCCTTGCTTTGTCACGAGATCATTCGTTATTACTCCATGTCTATGGGCGCGCGGGCTTGCATTTAACTTGATTTGAGGAAGGCTTTTGATAGTGTCAACTGGGAGTTTGTTTACTATTTCATGCACCGGATATGGTTCCCGGTCGCCTTCATTTACTGGATCAAGGAATGCCTTGCATCGCCTTCCTTCTCCGTCCTTGTCAGTGGTTTCCCAGTGGGCTTCTTTGGGGGGAATCGCGGGAATCGGCAAGGAGATCCCATGTCGCCCTTCATCTTTGTTATCGCTATGGAGTTCTTTATCATGCTCATGGATATGTTCAGCTATACCAAGGCCATTCGGTCTCCCATGCGGGGTATGACTGGGGTCCCTTCCCACATCCTTTTTGCTGATGATTTTCTGGTATTCTCCAAGGCCGATGCCCACTTTTTTGAGAAACCTCAATTATCTTCTCTTTGTCTTTTGCCTATTTACCGGGTTGGATGTTAACAAGGGTAAGAGCAAAATTATTCTTAGCAAGGGGTGTGTTAATGGCGAAATGCTTTTTTCTCTCCTGAGTATCCCTGTTGCACTGCATCCGGTCAGGGATCTTGGGTTGCCGTTGTCCCCTACCTATCCTCTGACAAAGATGTATTTGGACCTCTTAGACAAGTGTAAGGCGAAGATTTCTTGTTGGTCGTACAGGCTTCTCTCCAGTGCGGGGCGTATTGAGCTTGTGCACACTGTAATCCATGGTTTCGACTCCTTTTGGATTCAGACCTTTCGTATCCCGACGTCCATTCTCGTCCTGCTGGATTGTATGTGTAGAGATTTTATTTAGGGCTCCAAATTGCATCTATGGAAATGGAGTGAGATGTGTAAACCTAAGGGTGAAGGAGGGATTGGTCTTAGGAGCCTTCGTGATGTCGGGATGGCTGCATGCATTAAACTTTTGTGGCAGCTATTGCTCTCTCCTTTGCCTTGGGCTACTTTTATGAGAAGGAACTACTTGAAGCAAGTGCCTCTTTATCTGTGTCGGTCGAACCCCATGGACTAGGATTCCTGGAAGTTCAACCTTCGTTGCCGGGGCGGCGGTCTAGTGCTTGAGGCATTGTGTTGGCGATGGGTGGACGACTTCCTTCTAGTATGATCATTGGCTCCCTTGTGGCCCTTCGGCGGGATTGTGTACCCCTCCCCCAGATCTACCGGCGGGTTGCTGACTATTGGGATGGTGGCAGCTGGCAGCTTCCTGATGTTTTGACCTCGTTAGCCGCCCACTTCTCTTCGGTATCCCTGGGGGATGATGTTGATTTCTGGGAATGGACTTCTGGTGCGAGCTGCTCCCTTCGCTCTGCATGGGATACCACCCGTCCCCTTCTACCCCGTACCAGCTCCAGGCTCTGGTTTGGTTTCCGGGCCATACTCCTAAATATGCCCTCACTCTGCTTCGTGCCCTCACGGACAGATTGCCCACTACTCATCAGTTGTCCCAGAGGGGTATCCTGGCGCCGACCACCTGTGTGCTTTGTTCTTCCTACCTGGAAACTACTCGCCAGCTCTTCTTCAGATGTGATTATAACTACATTGTTTGGTCGGCATGTATGCTCAACTATGCAGTTAAGTCGGCGAGTCGGCAGCGAGTCTGTCAAGTACCGACTTATGACTAGTCGAACGAGTCGACGACTAGTCGACAACTAGTCGCACCTAGATGTTAACATTTTTTATTTTATGTATCAGATGTTGCTTCTTTTTTACGTTTGTACTGGGCATATAATTTTCTAGCTAAGATAAATTCTATGAAAATTCACTATTTTTTAATCTTTTGCCTGCATATTGTTGCAGATACTGTCATGTTAGAGTTCAATTAGTATACACTTGATTCGCGATGGAGGCAAATAACTATCAGTCGGAAGGATCATATGTAAGCAGGAAATGAGACAGTTGGATTCTATGGTGGAATAAGAAAATGTACACCAAGGATGAGATCTCTACGTGAAAACGGATGTGGCCAGTCGCAGTTTTAAAGTAAACATGTTCTAAAGTTCATTACTGATGGTCATCAGCTGAAAATCTCTTGGTGGAGAGAGTTTCAAGGCCTTCTTGGCTTCCCATTGGAATTCAACTCGATCCACTGTGAATGTTTTGATTACCACGAAGTTTAGAACGGGAGACAAAAAATTTTTCCTCTTGTATTTTGATTGTAGAAGTATGCTGAAAAAGTCGGACCAAGTCAGACCAAAAGTCGGACCAAATCGGTCAAAAATTCGGACCAAGTCGACGCCTAGTCGGTGTCTGACTCACCTCCCGACTTTTGAAAAATTTCAAGTCGGTCCTCCACCAACTCTCGACTAATCGACGACTAGTCGACGACTCGATAGCATAGATGCTCAAGCTGTGTTGTTTTCCCTCCGGCTCCAAATCCCTCCATGTTGGCGCCCACTTCTTTCGTCGTAGGTTTGGAGCAAAAGGGAACACTTCTGCTGTGGGGCGTCTCTTCAAGCTTGTTCTCTCTGCCGTGGTCTGGCACATCTGAAAGGAGATGAACAACCGTGTCTTCATTGGGCAGGATCGTCCCATGCCAGCGCTTCTGGCTAGGATTTTCATGGATATTACTGCTGCTGTCCCTTCCTCGGTACTTGAGGAGGACAAACCCGAAGAGACTGTCATCCTTAGTAATTGGAGGTTGATCTTGGCTTCTGTTTGGTTGTTTATGGGCTTGTATTTTTTTTGTTTCAAGTGTTGGTGATTGTTTCCTGGCCTCTCCCAAACCTTGTTACTTTTGCTGCAAGTCCTTATGTGGTTCTGTACGCTTGTACATTTGTCCATTTGTCCATACAGTCTTTATGAATATACTCACTTACCTTTCAAAAATATATATATATATATATATACATATATGTATGTATGTATATATATACATATATGTATATACATATACATGTGTATATGTATGTATTCATTCTGTTGACGACGTTAATATTATAGACTCTATCCCAAGGAAGTGTGGGCTAAAAGATTGTTGGGAGATTTTAGATACTCCACAAATTTGGATTTGGGGACATACGGTGATGCTGTGATGGGATGCCATAATATTCTATATACAGAAGAGAGATGTCTATACCTATAAAAATATAAATATGGAATTTGATGTGGGTAAGGTTATTGGTCTTCATTACATCCTGTTGTTACTCTTTGTCCAGACTTCACACCTTCTTGAATATAAATTTCAAATTCTTATATATACTGGAATATTCTTTTAGTTTCAGGTCATATTAGTTGGTAAATCGGGTTGTTTTGCCTTTTGTTCTTTACACATTATGCAGCCATTCCGGTTGGAGTGTTGTCCATTTGTTGTACATAATAGATGCCACCTATTTGGAAATACTTAAATACGTTTTAGGCTCACGAGTGCGAACTGGATTGTTTTTGTTCAATTTATTTCTATACCAATTTCAGGCTTCCAGCCTATTTGTTAAAGCATACGATGCTATCAGCTTTGTCATTTGCTTTCCAGAAGCAGGAAGCGGATGTTCTAAAGGCGTAGAAGTCAATGGATATTCTAATTCTGAAGCAGCTACAGGCCAAGGCGACTGTAAAGCTGGTAATGCAATGTGCAGGCTTAGAGGAAAGGCAAAATGCTATGCTTTGGCAGCCAAACCTTGCAATGTTTGCTGCAGCGAAGCTGCTTTTTGTCACGATTGTTGCTGTATCCTCTGTTGCAAAACTGTTGACTGGTCATATGGAGGTTGCAGCTTTATCAGATGTGAGGCTTCTTTCGATGACAAGTTTATTTGTGGGCATGTTGCACATATGGACTGTGCTCTTCGTGCTTACCTGGCTGGGAAGGTTGGAGGAAGCCTTGATTTGGACGCACAGTATTATTGTAGATGTTGTGATCATAAAACTGACCTTTTAACGCATGTCACCAAGCTCAAAAAAACTTGTAAATCTCTTGAATCCCGGGATGATATTGATAAAGTGTTACATCTGGGGTTTTGCCTTTTGCATGGCTCGGAACGGGATGAAGCAAAGGATCTTCAGAATCGTTTTGCACTGATCATAGCTAAGGTACTACTTATTTCAGTAATTATTTTCACATTACTTGCTCCATTTGTAACACAATAGGATCCTCTCCATAGTTTTCACCATCTCGTTTTAGGGATTCTGAACCACCAGCATTGCGTATGATATTTATTCCAGCTTAAACATGGGTTTTCTCTTGATGATATATGGAGGGAGGAAGATGGTACCTCAACACCTACAACTGGTCAGTTACTTTCTTGAACTCATCATTCTAAGAACTCAGTACTTTTACTCGAATATTTTCGATTTTATCAATTGATCGTATGTGATGGTGCTTTTTAAAATGTATCATGTTTCTTCTATCAGGATCTAAACCAAGGAGCTGCTGCTCAAATGATTTAAAGGCTTAATTTAATTGTTCGTGTCCATACCTTTTCTAACAGCCCAATGGATATCGGAAATAGCATTGAACTAAAAATCCCAGTCCCAAGTCGTCCCTTGTGCCAAAAGGCATCGTTTTTATATCTCGGCTACCCATTATACAGAAAATAAAGGACATAATGTATGGTAGAATTTCTAATCGGAGATGAAGTAAGGGAACATGTGACATTTGTTGGATTGTTCTTTTGATGATACGACATGCCTGTGGCTTGGCTTTTTGTGGACATTTTGATTATTGGTTTGGGATTCTGTTGGGACTTGGCTAAACCATGTTGATGCTAGCAACATGTAGAAAATTGCATTCATATCAATACTACTAACCAAGGGTTAGTTTCAGTATCGGCCGATACTGAACAGTATCGGTCAGTTTCAGCCGATACCTGTCGAAACTGACTGATACCGGTCGAAACTGATCGATACCGTTCAGTACCGGTCGAAGACGGAGGAAGAAGAATGTGTAATTAAATAACAATTCTCTAAAAACTCCCCAAAAAATTTCGTGAATCAATAGGTTGCATAGAAAACTCGGTTAAAAGAGAGGAGAAAACCCGAGGGTTTCGACTTGAAAATGATGAAGAATTAGACGAAGAAGAGATAGAAATAAGAAAAAAATTGTTGAAAAAGAAGAAAAAAGGACAAAAGAAAGATGATGAAAAAATTAAACTCACCTCATTGCATTGCCGAACCTGCCTCCTGCCTCGTCGAACCTGCCTCCTGCCTCGCCGAACCTGCCTCGACCATCTAGCATGAGAGTGAGAGTGAGAGCAAAGAGAGAGAGAAAGAGGCCCGAGTCGCCTTTCAGGAGATGTTGCGTTCTTTAAAAAGGCAAACTTGTAAATAAGTGGTATGTGCGTAAAGTAAAACAATCGGTGCACATATCAAGCGGATATTTTGTGGCAATCCTGTAAATAAGTGGTATGTGCGCAAAGCAATGCCCATCGATTTTTTTGGCAAACTTGTAAGTAAGTGGTATGTGCGCAAGGTAAAACAGTGGGTGCACAAGGCAAACTTTATGATCTATTCATTTATCTAATATTTAGTATTTAAGTACCAAATTTTAGGTATTTAGTATTTGATATGATTACAAACTCAAATTTAGTTTATCTATTTAGTATTTAGTATTTGATAGTATATGATTAATATTTTAGTTTGTCAAGTATTTAATAGTATTTGATAGGTTTAGATTTAAGAACATCCGAAACCATCAATGTGTGTATATAGTATATATATATATTTAAAGTATTTCCGAAACTGAAACTGATACCCGAAACGAAACTGTCGAAACTAGCGATACGGACGAAACCGAAATATGCTTCCGAAACCGTCGAAACGGGCGATATCGATATCGAAACCTAAATTTTGGGAAGAACGATATCCAGACCGAAACCGAGACCTAAAACCTTGCTACTAACATAAAAAAATTGTTTTTCTTTTCTCCATTCCTGTTATATCCTTCTCTTTCTTTGGGTTTGTACACATGCAAAGAGTGCTCAAAATTCTATATATCTGTGGCTTCTTGGTCAATTTATAGATGGGCCCTAATACATTTTTATTGGTATTTGTATCCTTTATGCATTATGAGTGACCTACTTGTATGGGGTAAGCATGCACATTTGATGCACATAAAGATGGTTAAACCGTACTTACCATCTGTAATTGTCATTCATAATGTTGTTTGTTATTAGATACACACAGAAAGAAAACTAAAATTTACTTGTCATATACAACTTGTCCTCATCATGTTGCTTGCTTTACTAACATCTTAACACGACAACATACTTAAAAATTCATGGAATTACCTCCCTGAATAACGATGACAAGTTGGCACATAAGTGAAAATGCCATTATAATGCTATATTTTCTAAAAATTTGAGCTAGATTCCGTTGCCAATGTACTAAAAGACTGACATGACATTTAAGTTTAGGTCTTCCTAGCAATGTGTTGTATTTCATTGGTAAATTTTTATAAGTTTAACAAAATGATTGACAGAGATGTCCATGGCCAAGAACATCAATGTACGAGGCCCAACTCTTGGGGGATTGCCTTCCAGCACTCTGCAGAGGAACATCTCTTTGAAAATATCGTAATAATTCTGTGGAAGTATGACTCTACAAAAGGGTGTAGCCAAGCACCGTGTCCAAGCTTCATTTCCAAAATATAATATGAGTTGCATATCTTATTTTGAAACATATTTGACATTTTAGTTAAATAAGGTTCTAAATGAGGGACTATTTAATTTTGAACATCAACTTTAACTGCATAAAAGCTATCAAAAATGATCAATAGTTGGATGGGTTGATGCTTCTAGTGATGGAGGTAGTTGACTTTGATCTCATTAGAACATGAATGACTTGCTCAGGTAGCGGATTTGCACTAATTATACCTGATGTGAACAAGTTCTATGCATTCATGTCACTAACATCCATTTGCAGATAGATGGTAGATAGATGACAGATTTGGGACATAGACTTTCTTTTTGGCATTGATGCTGATTGTATATGAAATGTAGGCCAGTCCTCACGAATTAAATTTGATGCATCTATCCATGTTTGATGCAACATACATCTCGATTCATGCCGCACTCTTATTAGCCCGCTGCAAGCATATTTACTTTTTCTTATACTAAAATGATGTGCATCGAATAAAATATAGTGTAATGATTCAAAACATCTTTAATATTTTTCGGAAAATCACTCAAGTACCTAAACATTTTTAAACTTTACTTAACATGCTGAACATTTACTTTTGATAACATCCTTAATCGATCATTTTTTAAAAATAATCAAAATACCTTTCACTCTTCTTCTTTCTTCTCCTTGTTGCCATTGTTGTTGCTTATCTTTTTTTACCTTATTCTCCTTCTCCTTGTTCTCATTCTTTCTTTTTCTTGTTGTGTTGCCATGCTTCTCCTCCTATCTTATTATTGCTGATGTTGTTGTTTTCTTCTTCTTACTGTTTCTTTTTTTTTACTTCTCCAGCTTCATTTTTCCTCTCATATTGTTGATTTTCTTCTTCTTCTTTTATCTTCTCATTGTTGCCAAAGTTGCTTCTCTTTTCTCTTTCTACCCATTCTTCAAGGCCAAAAAAAAGAAAGAAAACATAACAATGATAAGGAGAAGAGAGGGAAAGAAAGAGAGCCTACTTCTCCTCAAGCCCAACAAAAGAAAGGTAACCACAACATCTGCTATAGCCACAACAACTATCACTTTTTTTAAAAAAGATTTAAAAATAACAATGGCAACAAGAAGTGTATTTTGGTCATTTAAAAAAAATTGAAGGATCAGTGATGTTGCAAAACAAATTAGGTTACTTAAGTGATTTTTGAGAAAACATCAAGGATGTTTTGAGTCAGTAAAAATTTTCTTTCTAATTCATAATAAATGGTCATTATACGACATTTACGGTTTTTCTGTATGTGTGCATGTATATATGTTTTTTGGAAGGTAAGTAAACGGGCTCATACTTGACCTCATTATTGGAGGCCTTGAAACTGAATCTGAGGGCTAAGGTAAGTGCGTTCCTTCTGGACTAGCCAGAAGCACGCTTGCTCCTGAAGCTTGGTCGGTAGAGGAGCTATCGACATAGATGATCCATAAGCTCGATCGCACACTTGACGATGCGCCCCAACGTGTCTGGTTGTTGGAGTATTTGTCGTAGCGGGTAGTCGTCAGGATCACCACAATGTGCGCTTGGAAGTAGAGTCTTAGCTTTCAAGCTGCCAATATCAATGCAAGCGTTATCTTCTCTATCTTTGTGTGCTGGGTCTCCGTATCCAAGAGAGACATGCTGATGCTGACGTAGTAGATCGGTTACTGCACACTGTCTTTTTCTCAGATGAGGATCGAGCTGACCGTGTTGCTGGAGACAGCGAGTTAGTAGAGTAGCGTTTCCCCTAGCTTCGGCTTGGACATGAGTGGAGGTCGGCCCATGTACTCCTTAAACTGAGCAAAAGCCAACTCACACCTCTGATCACTAGAAGTCCTTTACTTTCTTCAAGGCTTTGAAGAAGGGCGTGCACTTATCAATCGCTCGGGAGATGAACCGGTTAAGAGCGGCCACCCGTCTCGTGAGGCGTTAGACATCTTTCACTCTGGTTGGGGACTGCATATTGATCGGCACGCTGATCTTCTCTGGATTCACACCAATTTTTTGATGGTGGACCATGAAGCACAAGAACTTTCCATAGGATTGCTCGGGTTGAGCCTCGTATGATACCTCTGTAGTATGGTGAATGTCTCATCCATGTCGGTTATATGGTTGACTGCTTCCAGAGATTTGATCAGCATGTCGTCAACATAAACCTCCATTGTCCAGTTGATCTGTTTTGTGAATATTTTGTTGAGGAGACGCTGGTAAGTGGCACCAGCATTCTTCAGGTCGAAGGACATTACCTTGTAATATTAGAGCAATCGATCTGTCAAGAGTGTTGTATGCTCCTGGTCAGGTTCGTGCATATAGAAATGATTCCAGTCGGAATATGCATTCATAAAGCTCAGCAGCTCGAGACCGGCAATGGCGTCAACTAGTTGGTCGATCTGGGAGAGTGGAAAATTGTCTTTTGGACACGCCTTGTACAAATCTGTGAAGTCAATGCAGATTCTTCACTTTACATTTGCCTTCTTCACCAGAACGATGTTGGCATGCCATTCTGGGTATGTCGCCTCCTTGATGAAACCTGCACGGAGGATCTTGTCTAAATTCTCTTTGATGGCATGGCTCCTCTCAGTGTAAAAGGTTCGCCGCTTCTGATGGATTGAGGGTACATTAAGGTTGATGTTAAGCATGTGTATTGCCACTCTCGGGTCTAGCCTGGCATGGTAGCGTGCGACCATGCAAAGACATCCTTGTTCTGTTGAAGGAAGTCAACGACAAGCACCCAAAGGTCAGGACGCAAGGCTAACACGATCTGGACCATCCGAGTTGGATTTGAATTCAGAGGAGAATGTCTTTTACTTCTTTCACTGGAGTGGCCCTCTCGTGGTCGGGCTCTCACAGGGTCGAGCTCGTCTACTGGAGGCGTGGTCTGAGCTCGATCTGGCGAGTGAGCGGAGGAGGTATGAGGATGATGCTCCTTAGTGCTGCCAATGGTTTGAACTGTGAGGGAAGCGACCACCTTGTGGGCCAGGAGCATGCACTCCATAGCCTCTGATTATATTCCATGCACATTGGGGAACTTGACCAGGTAATGGTAGGTGGTGGTCACTGTCCACATCGTATAGAGGGCCGGTCATCTTATGATAGCATTGAAGGCCCCGTGGTAGTTGACCACCAAGAAGTTGACGTTTCGCACCTGGTGGCAGGGTGATATGCCAAATTCCACTTGGATGGATACCATCATCTCCGAAACCACCTGAGCTCCCGTGAAACCAAGGAGATTGGTGTGGGCTGGCTGTATGATGTCTCCAAGTATCCACATCTTTTGGAACGTGTCCAGGTAGAGGATGTCGACAGTACTTTCATTGTCGATTATGACGAGACGGACCCTGCGGTTGGCAATCTACAGGTTGACCAACAATGGCGTCATTGTGGGGCTAGTGAATTCTCCTCATTTCGGCCGCTGTGAAAAGCAGCGGCTTCGTGGGCAGTCTGAGCCCGCTCAGTGACTGAAGAGTCATGCTTAGTCGGGGGATGCGTGCCTGAAGAGTCTCTTTTGGTTGCGATTGGACTGCTGGGCCATATTGCAGCTGACTATGGTGATAAAGGAAAATATGAGGTCGATAACATTAGGCAAGCTGGAAATGCCATTGTCCTTGCTCTGAGATTTTCTAGTTTCGTCCCTCTCCAGAATCTTAACCTCCTGGAGGTGCCCTTTATGGATGAGGCGCTCGATCTGGTCCTTAAGAATCATACAGTCGTTGGTGATATGGTTGTATCTGTGGTGGAAGTTGAAAAGTTTGGACTTATCCATCCCGGGTGGTCTAGCAAATGGCATGGATGTTGAAACTCTTGTCACTTTTGCTAGGATCTCTGACGTCGTGACCGACAGAGTGGTGTAGACCCGCACCTCGAGGATTTGTATCTCTTTTCTGACCTCCCGAGGGTATTCTCGGCACCTCTCCATCTTAAGATGCTTGTATGAGGCGTTCCCGTCGAGGTTGGACTTCTTTCGAGAGGACCCATGTCATGTGGCTGACAGGCTATAGGCTTCCTCCGCGACAATGAATTTGTTGATGCAGCTCACTAGGCGAGGAAAAGTGTGAGACCCTTGCTTGTAGATCTTGAACTTCAGATCCGGTCCGTCTCTGAAGCATTTATGAAGGGTCATCTTGGCGATGTCGTCAGGACAGACATCGACGACCATGTAAGCCTGGTTGAACAGGCTAAGAAGGCTCTATTGTACTCTGCTTGCCCATGCTTGAAGGAAGTTATGAACTTGGGATTATGCTTTGTGACCTTCTGGGCAACGAAGTGGGAGATGAACTTCTTTCTAAGGTCGGCGAAGTATCTAATTAACCCCTTCGGAGGTTCTTGAACCGTTGACATGCGACCTTAGTTAGGCAACTAGGATATGGCCGGTATATCAGATTCTGGGAGTGGCCTTTCAACTCTATATGCTCGGTGTATGTCTCCAGGTGATACGTCGGCATACCTCGGGACATCATGTGCAGAAGGTGGGGGTATAATTTTACGGATAAGGCATACTAAGGATAGCGGCTGTGAATGTGGTGGCGAAGAAAAAGGTCGAGTCTTCAGGGGATCGAGGTCCCATCGCCAAAGTCGGTCATGATCTGTCACTGTAGGTTGGCAATCTGATACTCTGTCGTGGTAGGCCGAGCTGTTCGCCTTACGTTGATCTTCTGCCTGAGATCGGGCTTGTCACCCTTCTTTGCCTGCAGGTAAGCATACATGTCGTCACTTGTTGTAGGTGTAGGGCTTTTGATGTGTCGGCTGGCGGAAGCCTTCGTCTTGCCCTTGCGATGCACATGATTATCACTTTCTGACTCATCGTCGCTGTTGTAGCTCTGTGTTTCGTTGGCATCCTCGACTATACGAGCTCCTCCTTCTTGGAGGGAGGTGCCTTATGGCTGACACTTTTCATTGAGATGTTAGACTTCCTTGGACTAGATCTAAGTATAACTCATGCAAAACTTCAGTGTTCTTAGCCTGACGAGCATGGTCCTGCATTTCGCGTAGCTCCGTCATAAGAGTTTGGAAGTCGATCATTGTGGGAGCTGTAAGAGCTTTCAAAGGAGGGCCGCCAGCGGGGTAGTTGTCCTTAGTGGTATTGATTTCGTGCACATCGCTGGCTCGCCCCTCGTGATCTTTTTGCCATTTGCCATTAGAAAGTTGCTTAAAAGTTGTCGGAGTAGATGCTGTGTCGAGAGCATATGTTATAAGAGTTGTCACAAGGGCATTCTTCTAGCATTAACTATTTATGCTCAGATCTTGCACCAGTGAACTCGGTTAGGCTGTTGATGAGTGGATTTTCGCAACAGAGGATCATACAAGGTTTTCCAGGTCGACCTCATTCGGTGTCTGAAAGAGAGAGAGAATAGTGTTAGAGGATCAGATGGTGTGCCTCTGATTCGACTCCGATGCTTAAGTCAGTTCAATGAGGAAAGATATGTGTAGTTTGAGCGTTTGTGCTTACGAACCTTAGATGTGGTTGTTGTGCTGTTTTTGTGAAGATATGGGTCAGTTACAATATGTTGGGGGAGTTATGGCGATCCCAGATATCACACTCGTAATTGACTTCTCCGATCAGGTCTATGGTTGCACATGCGAGTAAATGGCCATTGACTCCCTCTCGTAACTTGCTCAGAGAGCCAGTCGGACGATCGTTGGAGACTGTGTTGCCTAAGTTTGCATGATAGTTATGGTGGCCAAACTCGTTAGACGAGCAGTTCTCTGGGGTTGTTACTATGGGGCGACCTCGTGTTACAACGCTGATGCCGTTCTTGTAGGGCATGGCTGCTAAAGGAGCCAACCACATGGAGATTGTCCTCGCCGAGTCCTGCCTGCCGACCTGAATTAACGAGTGCAGGCCTGCCTTGCAGAGCTATGTTTACAGCTTGGTCGGGTTGACCTCCCAAGCTGCTTTTGGACGGTCCTTGAGAAAACGTTTAGCTTTCAGACTCAGGTGAGGTGGGCCTCCACTGTCAGGTCTGGCTGGGCTCCTGCTACGTGGGCCCCAGCCCAAAGTATCTTTTACAACTATCAATTTAAATTTCAGACCCATTATCGTCATGTATTAAATATGATCTGCTACGTTGGAGCATAATAAATATGCAGCCACATTATTTTATCCGTTGATACCTTTCTTTTATTGCAGTTTTAGAGATCATGGGAATTATGTAGCCACATTATTTTATCCGTTGATACCTTTCTTTTATTGCAGTTTTAGAGATCGTGGAAATATTGGTGCATACACATAACCACAATTTTTCTTTTCCTTTGTTTTTGGTTAGGAGAAGATTGGGTTATGGCAAGGCACTGTTGATTACTCGAAATACTGAAACATTTGAATTTGCATTTTAAGATGTCTTGATAGAAATCCAATTTAAATTTAAAATAGTCCTTTTGATTTTATATACGAGATGGAGATAGAGTTTGAGTCTTCTGGTTATTTTGAGTCTTTTGGTTACTTTATAAAATTTGAGTTATTTTGAGTCTTTTAGTTATTTTGAATCTTTTATTTATTATTTGTTTT
The DNA here is from genome assembly GCA_030789695.1 of Scilla litardierei. Taxonomy (NCBI): domain Eukaryota; kingdom Viridiplantae; phylum Streptophyta; class Magnoliopsida; order Asparagales; family Asparagaceae; genus Scilla; species Scilla litardierei. Next base: position 121,909,153 of record CM061134.1, read on the forward strand.
AGTTATTCCAGAGTTCTAGTCCCATATTGGATTAGGTTTTTGAGAATCCTGTTGTAAGCGTATTTAAAGGTCATAAACTTATTTATTTTCAGTAGAAGATCGATGAATAGAAATTTTGGTGTAAACTTTCAATTAAACTTTTGAAAATTAAATCATTTGTATGGGTGTGCGAGATTGGGCTTGATTGTCTGTGCGAGATGTCTGAAAAATATCCACGTGCGAGGTGTACGAGTTGGCGCGACTGTAAGATTTTCGGGGTGCGAGATCCGGAAAGTTATCAATTTTCAATATTTCTTCTCTCTAAATTCCCACCACATTCCTTTCCACTCACATTCTGCGTCAACTTAGTATCAGAGTTAAATCTTGTTTGTTTTATTTTCTTCTTTCTCCATAAAAAGGTCTTCTGGTAGGTTTTAGCCATAAAAATATTCTTTTTGGTTGGATCCAAAAGAAGAGATCAAAAAAATTTAAATAATGAGAAAAAATTTGAAAAGAAAGGAAGAATAGAAAATAAAATTAAAAAAAAGAAAAGAAGAGCGCAAAAAGAAAAGAGAGAAGAATAGAAAATAAAAGAAGTAAAGAAGAAAAAAATTCAAAAAACAATTTTAGCACTAGGCAGGAAAAAAGTCCCACACTAACACCGTCGCAGCCTCTGTTGCTGTCAACGTCCACCGACATCGTCATCATCCACGACACGACCCGTCGCCACCTTCACCACCGTCGTTACCATCGCCGTCTTTCGTTGCATCCACCATTGTTTTCAATAGGTTTCATCGACGCCGCCGGCCACCGTCAAAAGGTGCGTCACGTCAAGGCGTACACATAGCTGTAAAGATTGCCACAAACGTCGTCGAAGTCAGCTGAAAAATTTGTCGGTACCGAAGTGCTACAGTAATGGCTCAAGTGAGCCGTTTCTGTGGTCGAACCACGTCGTTAAGTGTCATCGACTACGCCGACACTGTTCATCGGCTCAGCCGAGCCGGCCCAAGCCGATCAAGCCGATCGAGCCGATTGAGTTGTTGACCCGTTAATGGCTTAGCCAAGCCGCTTATCAGTCGAGTTGAGCCGATTGCTACAGTGCGGCTTCGCATTTATTCTGTATTTTCGCTGAATTTTCAATATTTAGCCGTATTTGCAGTATATTTTAGCGATATCTAGAGCTTTTGTAAGAAATTTTCGGCTCTGATCATCTAGATTAAGCTCTATAAGTTCTATATGCCTTGCATGATACTATAGATCTAATATTCACTTCAGATAGCCTCTAATCTGATCAAATCTTCAATTGTTAAATTTCAAAAATATTTCTCTATTTGATTTTGTTCAGTTTAGTCGATACCATTGGTATTGCACATTTTCTTCTTTTCATATAACTAATTATATTAAATGTTACAAATAAATGAAAACAATGAACCTGCTGGAATATTGTCTAATATTGTCCTTGATTATGTAATTCCATAACTTTAAATGTTTTTTACATGTATATGTGTTTAAAGGTAGGTTATGAATTGTTGTATTCCGGTATTGGTCGATGGTTTGTAGTATCGGGAATATTTACGTCTAAAAATTAGCGGCTACTATATTGTATTGGATTTCAAGTATGATGATACAATCCAATTAAAACTGGTCAATACTACTGATATTGCTTAAATAACAACTATTGCAAGGGGAGTTAGTTGACGTTCCAAAAATTGAAAATTTTAATTATTTTATGTAATTATTGAATTGATATCAGTTTACTATCAAATCAAGGTTCCAAAAATGGGCAAATGTCTCGTACATTTCGACCTTGAGATCGGATTTGCATGCGGGATATGAAACACCCCCTCTTTATTGGGAGAAGGCGAACGCTTCCAGTTTTATCATGACACAAAATATGGCTATTTCGATTATAACATGACGTTAACCTCTAAAACAGAAGCACATAGAAATTGTGTTCATTGATTTAACCAATATCTTTCGTGAAAACAGTTTGATAGAGTGGGTTGAGAAAAAGTGGCAAGTCCATTGATGATAAATAATCCATGGATGGATGTCATGTTTGTTGAAGGCAAAGATTTATCTACAACCAACTATTAGCCTGATATAATTGAGTGGATACGTTAAGCCTGGTATTTTTGGTTTGTATTATTTGATACTTCTGATACAACCATTACCGATATTGCAAACCATTGGCTGATACCAAGACCTATTGTAAGGTCCAAACCTTGGTTACCAGCATTCCTTGGTTACCGATACTATCAAAGATTTTGTATTGGAAGTATTCCTTGTTTAAGCCCGCTCTTCTGAATAATACTCAACAATTTAGGTGCATTAGTTCAAACTGCTAATGCATCCTGTCAAACCAAAAATTATTGCGACAGATATTTATAAGAATATATATAATGTTTACTGGGATGCTTGAGCAAGTCAAACTAAACATTGAATAAACACAAAAGTGGCGATTATTTATCATTCATTACAAATTATGTACTAGGCATGTCTTGTAAGTTGAAGCTCAATGGCTTCAGCTCCATAAGCATGTCTACATTTGGATAGTGCTTTATAGCAACCAGCATTTATATGGACTAAACTCAGTAATGTCTTACTGAGTATGGCTTAATGGGTAATAGTTATCCTCAAACTCTTATCTTAGTATGGTTAATGCTCTGGTAATTCCAAACCCTATAATATGGTAGTTAAGCTGCCACTCATTCTTAAACATCTGTTGAATGCTAGCACCAGTGTATGGTTTTAGTCTTTAACTCATTGGATGATAATAGTCTTTCGACCATTCCATGCCAATGACCACTGAGTGGTTGCTTAATAATTCGTCGCGTGAATGCTCAATAAGCAGTTTTGTTCTTGTTTGAATGCTGGAGTGGTGTGACCATTAGCAATGCTAAAGGGTGGTAGGATCCTTAGGCATGTGCACTTGCTTTGGTGCTAATTGATGGAATCTGTAGAGTGACATATTAAAATACTAAACAGGTGATGTGTGATGTTTAATTAATACCAATCATTGAAATTTATGAAGATACTAATAAATCTCAATGAAGCAACAGAATAATATATACAATATGTTGCAACGATTAAAAATTATAAACTAGACAATTGAAGGCACTCACAAACATTAGCGTTTGGTCCTCCAGACATACTCCAGTTCTCCAAGTCTTATTGCTTAAGAATTTTCATTATCTCTCACTTGCAACTTGTCAACCTATCTTTGCTAATTGTACACCCAATCAATCAATCGCCAGATTGATCAACACCAAGCTCTTACACCAAAAAGATCAACTTCTCGCATCACTAAAGAGAATGTCAACAGAGAATAGAAAGTTCACAACTCACCTAAAAGTTTTGAAGTGAACGGTACATGATTTAATAGAATGTTGGGGGACTTTTTGTTCAAAAGGATCAAGATGTTGAAGAGCAGAAAATCAAAACTTTAAAAAGTTTTTTATCAAAAAGACAGATAAAGGATTGAAAGAATTCTAATTAAATCTGAATCAGAGGTTGGATACACATATAGAAGAGAAATTCAATGGTCAAATGATTCAAAAATATAGCTATTGCAACTACTTTTAACGTATAAATATTTGAAAGCTAACAGATAGAAATTGTGCTAATTAGTAAATTAATCAATGATACAAATATATATACATAAAGAAAAATACATCCCTGATACAAATACAATCAAAATTTGAGTAGCCTATTGATGAGCATAAAGATCAAGTCCTTTGAGTATATTATCCAAATTCAATTGCCTTGTCACCTTTGATCATGAGTCACCTAATGATGTGCGATATGCTAGCATGGATGATATAGTTTGCATCATCAACACTTATTTTGGGGATATCAATATCCAACATAGGGTATTTTTATTTTTTGTGATAGTTGTGGTGTCACAATGTACTTGCATTCTACAAGCAATCAATTACGTGGAACCTATGGAATCAGTGTACTTTTACTTTTGGGGGGATAACCTAATGCAGCCTACTAATGAATATAATCCAAATATATTTAATACATGAGCATAGGCCGGAGGACGAAATCAACCACCATGTAGATTGATATAATAAGCCATCTCAGAAATTATGACTTGTAAAAAATGCTGCATGGTTGCCAGGTTCATGCTGTTTTCTGCGAAAATTGGAAGCCATACAAAAATGCTGCACTGCAGAAGTTCCAAAGATGGTTATGAAGTTAATAGACTATAGTAAAACTATGTTAAGTGCTTTTAAGTGAGGAAACAGCTCAAGTTAGGATGGGAGCAGTGGTTGAGCATCTTCCCCTAAGAGGCTTTTTTCCCCTGAAAGGAGGGCCGCTGCCTGAGACCTTTGCTAACCTAACCCCACCTATTCATCTACACATGAAGTGGTGCTAAGGGAGTTTTTTCCAATGCCTATATTGTATCACATGCACACTCTATATACAAATTCTGTTGATGTACAACAATGAATTTGTGATGTTGAGATGAGAATGACTTTGATAATTCTACCTATATTTAGGTTGACATGCACTCGTGATAAGAGGGGTTTGGTGTAAAATTAGTAAAATAACGGGGCGAGACTAGTTAGTCCCTTAAGCAGAGAGAGCAGAACCCAATACCCTCTGAACAGCTAGTGGCCTAGATGGTCACTCTATAAAACACTCATGAAGCAAGGCTTAAATGGAATCCTTGATTTTGGCATATACTGGCTGTAGTAGATTAAATATTTTGGTTACACATTAGTGGTCTAGAAGAGATAGTAAGCTGATTATTAATAAGTCACAAGGGCATTTATTGGTATTCTATCTGAACAACTTTCAAAACTGACAAATCAGGAATTTCTGATACCAGTGGGAAATATGTTCCCGACAAATTTGCGCATATCGTAACATATTGAACCTTACCTATGCTATACACAGAATTACCTTTTCCACAGTAGATAGCAAGCCTGTTTTATTTTTGCTTTTTCTTTCATTGAAAACCCGGTTTAGATTCTCGTTTCATTGATAGTAGTGACAGTCAATGTTTCTGTATCTGAGATGACGTGTTATAAGATGTAACAAATCTGAAAATAATACATATGAAACAATTTTAACATGTCAAGAAATGCCATCCAGTATGTGCGTCTCTGACAGTATGACTTCACAATGGAAAGTGTCAATGCATCATAGATCTCATTGACTTTTGGATTTTTAATTTCTAGTACCATTGGCAAAAAAAGGCTGATAAAAAATGACTAGAAGATTAAAAAGAGTTTTCTTACTAGATTTTAGCGTTTACATTTTAAGTTCTTTGAGTCATTAGCTAAGTTCAAAATATTGGTTTTGGTCTTGGTACTGGCTGCAGTTTGTAGTATCAATATCGACTATGTCGAGAGTATCAGACGATACAAGTCGATAGTATCAAACCTTAAGCATCAATTGACTTGCTCAAGATGACTGAAAATTATATGTATGTCTTCATCTTCAATATGTGCTTGATACGATTAGGGCTTTTTGTGTGGGGAACGTTGGGATTTTTGGTGGAAGAACAAATAAAAATGGGATTTTTATTGGATTTTCATAACTTAAAATAGGAGTTAAAACACCTCAATTCGAGAAGAGACAAGCTCCTAGATTTGATTCGAGAACAAAGACTAAATCTCCAAGAGATGTCAGTGGACAAATTATCTAAGGGAATAACTAAGTGGATTAACAAAATAATTCAAGTATAAACCTCTCCCTAACCGGCCCTAGCTATGAATAAAGAAAATTACAGATATGATAAATTTAAGAAAAAACCCTCCCATAATTTCTTTTATTCCGAAAATGCTCCTATTGGGCCGAAAACTCCAAGCCGCATCCTTACTCCGCTCCCGAAGAACCACCTTGTCCTCAAGGTGGTGCGTGAAATACGTGGACGGGCTATTGCAAGTGCTGATGCTCCTGATCTTCCTCCTCGCCTGCTTCCAGCATTACCATGCCCTCTCCATCCTTCTCATCATTCACTATCAATATCCGCAAGGTACGGTCGCCACACCGATGCACCGAAGAAAACTTTTCGTTGCACTTGAAGCATAATCCATTGGCATGCTTTTCTCGTATCTCAGCATCTGTCATCCGTCGTATCTGTCCCCCTGGTCGTGCCTCAACACCCTTTTCCTTGCTGGCCGCTACCTTGTTTATGGATGTTGCTCCCCTTGTGGCCGTCTTCTGTCCCCTACAGGATCCTGCCCCCGAAAAGAGAAACCTGTCAATGCCCATCGGGCCTTCCGCTCCATTTCAAGTTGGTCCTATATCATCCTTACCAGATTCATCCGCTCGCACAAATCCGTAGGCCTCTGGATCTTCAACCCCGATCTGATGGTGGGCTTCAACCCCTTCATAAAGCATACCTCAAGGGACTCTCCAGACACCCCATGGACTCTGCTAGCCAGCTTCTCGCATTTCTTAATATAGTCCCTTACTGCCCCTCCCGCCTCAAGGCATACATCATCTTATATGTGTTGTCAGTCTGCACCTTTCCAAAACGCTCCAGTGGGAGTGTAGTGAACTCCTCCCAATAACGAAAAGGCCCCTGTTGTTGGGTCTATTGGAACCTTGACAATGCTTCTCCCTCCAGACAGATCCCTACTGCCTTGAGCCAGTCCACCTCTTGTACCATTGACACCTCAAAGTATTGCTCCACACGGTATATCCATGCATCTGGGTCGTCTCCCTCAAAGATGGGCAACTTCAGGGTATGAACATGAGCATGAGCATGAGGAGCTAGTGATGCTGGTCATGGTCCCCTATACAGATAGTCTTTAACACTATGCTCCTTGAATCCACAAACCAGACAAATGCCTAGGCGCCATTGACACTTCTCTCTATGATGCTCACTCTTGCCACAATAGTGACATACTGGACGTGGCTGCTGCTGTGATGTCGGCCTCTTGAACGAGATCTGCTGCACTACCCGGTATACATGTCTAACTGGGGACAGAGGTCGTCGACTTGTCCCTTCATTGTCAGCTGTGGATGGTGATGGTCACCTCGAAGGAACCGACATGAGTCGTTCTCGCGCATATTCCCTCTGGATGTACTCATACTCGCAGGCTGTCGCAAGTACTGCTGCATGTGTCTTCAGGTTTAATCCAACCAACTTCTCCCAGAGCTTTATGTTAGACCTTGCTGGAAACGTCGGGCTCGAGCTGAGGGAGTGTACACCATTTCCTTTGCAAATCTATTGAGCATATAGAACTCAACATCATACTCCTCAACAGTCATGGTACACTGCTTCAGATGGGCGAACCATGCCTCTAACTCCATCTGGGCCTTATATGAGAAGTATTGGGCATTGAATTGGTTCTTGAATGTATCCTAGTTGATTGGCTTCTCTAATCGATCCTCTACTGCGTCCCACCTGATCCTGGCTCCTTCTACAATTGTAATTTGGCTATCTTCACCCAGGATTCTGTGGGAATCTCTACAGCGGTCATGTTATCCATAGTGCTACGCAACCACTCTTCTGCCTTCAAAGGGTCCTCTTGTCCATTGAATGTAGTCGGACGCAGGGTCCAAAACTGTTGTATCCCTCTGTTAGACTTTGGCTCTTTCCGAAGAGCCTAAACAAGGTCTCGTAAAGCTTGGTCCGAGATCTGATGTACCGTCAAGTTACTCAGACCGGATCCCGAAGCATTCTGTGCTATCTTCATGGTGCGCCTATGACGATTGTAATCTCGCATGCTCCTGCATTCTGATGCGGATGCGGACGCATCGCCGCCGACTCCACTGGCCATTGGGGATGCGGGTCCACCCATCGTGACTTACGTGAGGCGTAGGAAGCGCGGGGTCGTCACGTAGTGAGTTTAGTGGGTCGAGAGGTATTTTAGTCTCTTCAGGCTAAATTAGTAAATCCCCGTTTTCTATTTAATTAGGGCTAGCCGCCTTTGTTAGGGCTATGCATGTGAGAGGCCTGCATGGCCGGAGGAGTTGTACGGGGTCGACGGGGGAGGCCCGATGGAGACCCGGGATGGCGGGTTGGTGCGGGGAGGTGGCCGTGGAGGAGATAGGGGGCAGCAGGGAGACATCAACGCGGACCTGCGGTTGATGAAGCTGAAGATGCCGATCTTCGATGGCACCGATCCCGACTGGTGGATATATCGAGCGGAGAGATACTTTCAGGTGATGGGGCTGACGGAGCAGGAGGTCCTGAAGGCCATTGGGATTTATTTTTGAGCGGAAGGCTCTGGCATGGTACCGGTGGAAGATCGCACTGACCCCTTTTCGCACTTGGGAGGAGCTGTCTGCACTGATAGTGGATGGGTTCCAGGAGACAGCAGGGGGAGATTTCTACGAGCAGTTGTCGGCCCTGAGGCAGGAGAGAACAGTGAGGGACTACGTAGAGAGATTTGAGATGCTGAATAGTCGGGTGAAGGGGGTGACCGACGAGGTGATGATCGGGAATTTTATGAGGGGGCTGAAGCCATCGATGCGAGTTGAGTTGCGGAGGCAGAGCCCGACGACCTTGGAGGATGTCCTTCGCTTAGGCCATAAAGCGGAGGAGAAGCATACAGAGGAGAGAAGGATACGTGGAGCTTGGGGGCCCAGAGTTCCCGCCCCACTCCACCAGCCGCGGCACAGAGACCACCTGCGGCTGCTCCTGAGACTCGAGGAGAGGGCCGCCCAGCTACCCTGAGGCGGCGGATGACTGAGGCAGAGGTGAGGGAGAAGTGGGCCAAGGGGTTGTGCTTCCGTTGCGACGAGAAGTTCACCCCTGGACACATGTGTGCGAGCCGCCTACTACAGATCACCATGGTGCTCGACGAGGAGGGGTACGTGGTTGAGGAGGAGGAGCCTGAGGAGGAGCCATTGGTAGAGGAGGAGAAATCTCACCTATACTTCGTGGAGGTCTCCCTGAACTCTGTGGTGGGGTTCACTCCGAACCACACCATGAAGTTATCAGGGCAGCTGGGGGACACGGCGGTGACGGTGCTGATAGATAGTGGGGCCACCTACAATTTCATTTCTAGCCGAGTGGTAGAGCGACATGGGCTGCAGCTGAGCACCCTGGAGAAGTTTACCGTACTGCTGGGGACATGGAAGATGGAGGAGAGCAAGGGGCTCTGCAAGGGTCTGTGCCTGACCTTGCAGGGGGTACAGATCATGGAGGACTTCTTGCCATTGGAGTTGGGCAATGTGGATATCATCTTAGGGGTGCAGTGGCTGAAGAAGTTGGGGGAGATGAAGGTGAACTGGAAGCTTCTGAGGATGGAGTTCCAGGATGGAGATCGGACCGTCGTGCTGACAGGGGACCCGGCCCTTTGTTTCTCTTTAGTGGCCTTCAAGGCCATCACTCGAGCGCTGCGGGACGAGGGAGAGGGGTTCCTGGTGGAGTATCAGGGGCTGACAGCTGAGAGTGAGCAGCAGCAGGAGGAGACCGCAGCAGAGGTTGAGCAGGTACTAGAGCAGTACCAGGAGGTCTTTCAGGACCCGCAGGGGCTACCACCGTCCAGGGGGCACGAGCACGCGATTGTATTGCGTGATGGAGCAGCATCGGTAAGTGTGCGACCGTACTGGTACCCGCATGTGCAGAAGGACGAGATTGAGAGGATGGTGCGGGAGATGCTACAGGCTGGGATCATCCAGCCAAGTGTGAGTCCTTTTTCGAGCCCAGTCTTGCTGGTCAAGAAGGACGGGAGTTGGAGATTCTGCGTCGATTACCGGGCGCTGAATAAGGAAACTGTCGCTGACAAGTTTCCTATTCCGGTGATTGACGAGCTGCTGGACGAGCTTCATGGAGCGGCGATCTTTTCGAAGATCGACTTGAGGGCATGATACCACCAGATCTTGATGCGGCCAGAGGATGTGCCGAAGACTGCCTTCCGCACCGACGAGGGGCATTGCGAGTTCAGAGTCATGCCATTCGGCTTGACGAATGCCCCCTCTACGTTCCAGGCCTTGATGAACAAGGTCTTCCAGCCCTTCCTGCGGAGGTTCATTCTCGTATTCTTTGACGATATTCTCGTCTACAACAGGAGCTTGAGGGAGCATTTAGACCATTTAGAGGTGGTCTTCCGGGAGTTGTTGGCACAGTGGTTGTTCGCCAACCGGAAGAAGTGCAGTTTCGGTCAGGAGAGGATCGAGTACTTAGGGCATGTGGTGTCGGCAGAGGGGGTAGCGGCCGACAGGGCGAAGATAGCGGCTATGCTGGATTGGCCGGTCCCTACGACATTACGAGCTCTTCGGGGATTTTTGGGTCTGACTGGCTATTATCAGAAGTTTGTGAAGGGGTACAGCACCATAGCATGGTCCCTCACCGAGCAGCTCAAGAAGGACGGGTTCCATTGGGGGGAGGAGGCCACCAAGGCTTTTCAGGCCTTGAAGGTGGCGATGACGACATCACCAATTCTTGCCTTGCCAGATTTCAGCCTATCTTTCGTGGTGGAGACTGACGCTTCGGGATATGGATTGGGGGCGGTGCTTATGCAGGAGGGACGGCCCATAGCCTATTTCAGTCAGGTGTTGTCTGCTAGAGCACGCTTGAAATCGGTGTATGAGCGGAAATTGATGGCCATTGTCTTCGCGGTAACGAAGTGGTGGCCCTATCTGTTGGGTCGGGAGTTCGTGGTCAGGACGGACCAAAAGAGCCTCAAGTACCTTTTAGAGCAGTGATTGGTTACTGAGGAGCACCAGCGTTGGTTGTCCAAGCTGGTGGGGGTACCGATTCGACATCGAGTACAGGCCGGGGTTGGAGAACAAGGCAGCTGATGCCTTGTCTCGCCGGGAGGAGAGCGTAGACTTGAGGGCTCTGTCGCGACCAATATGGTTGGACTGGGAGCCTATTTTTCAGGAGGCAGAGAGTGATGAAGAGCTGAGACGGATCCGAGAGTTGCTGCAACAGGGGAAGGATGGGTCGACCGGGTATTCCATGCAGGGGCGCAGACTGCTTTACCAGGGGAGGATGGTGCTACCGCGGGCCTCAGGATTTATACCAGTCCTATTTCAGGAGTTCCACGGGTTGGCGACTGGAGGCCATTCGGGGGTACAACAGACGTACCAGAGGATGGCTAAGGAGGTGTACTGGCCCGGGATGCGGAGGATGGTTGCCCAGTTAGTAGCTGCTTGTGACGTCTGCCAACGTCACAAGTATATGGCCATGGCTCCAGCCGGACTCCTACAGCCGTTGGAGTTGCCAGAGAGGGTATGAGAGGAGGTCTCGATGGATTTCATTGATGGGCTGCCCCGCTCCGAGGGATATACTGTGATCCTCGTCGTAGTAGACCGCCTGAGTAAGTATGCCCAGTTCATACCTTTGAGGCATCCTTACACAGCGGTCTCAGTGGCCACAGCATTCATATGGGAGGTAATACGCTTACATGGGATATCGGGATCCATAGTGTCCGATAGGGACAAGGTCTTCTTGAGCGGGTTTTGGCAGGAGCTCTTCAGGGTACAGGGTATGGTCCTTAAGCGGAGTACGGCGTACCACCCGCAGACGGACGGGCAGACCGAGGTGGTGAACCGCTCTATAGAGAATTATCTACGGTGCTTCGCGTCGGAGACACCTCGACAGTGGCACAGGTGGTTGGCGTGGGCGGAGTACTGGTACAACACATCGTACCACTCAGCAGCAGGGGCGACCCCCTTCAGGATCCTCTATGGGCGAGACCCACCATCCTTGCTGCGTTTCGGTGACAGGCAGACTCCAGTGTCACAGGTGGAAGCTTACATGGGAGACAGAGATGCTATGTTGGAGGAGCTACGGCGACATCTTATGAGGGCTCAGCAGGTGATGAAGGCCCGGGCAGACGGCCACCGGAGGGACGTCCACTTTCAGGAGGGTGATATGGTATATCTTAAGCTGCGACCCTATAGGCAGAAGACTTTAGCTTGGAGGCAGAACGAGAAACTGGCAGCTCGCTACTACGGTCCCTACCAGATTGCGGCCAAGATTGGGAAGGTGGCTTATCGGCTACACCTGCCACCTTTCTCGACGATACATCCAGTGTTTCATGTGTCGCAGCTACGGAGGGCGATTGGAGACCAGTCAGCCACGTCGACTCTGCCACCTACACTGACGGAGGACATGGAGGTATTGCTCGAGCCCCTGGATGTGCGGGCAGTTCGTCAGGGACCAGGACGACGAAAAGTGGTGCTGATCTACTGGGTGGGCCTGCCTGATTGTGACGCCACATGGGAGGCATATGACGTGGTCCGGGAGCAGTTTTCAGATTTCCACCTTGAGGACAAGGTGGCTCTTTTAGCGGGGGGGGGGGGGGGGGTATTGATGCGGATGCGGACGCATCGCCGCCGACTCCACCGGCCATTGGGGATGTGGGTCCACCCATCGTGACTTACGTGAGGCGTAGGAAGCGCGGGGTCGGCACGTAGTGAGTTTAGTGGGTCGAGGGGTATTTTAGTCTCTTCAGGCTAAATTAGTAAATCCCCGTTTTCTATTTAATTAGGGCTAGCCGCCTTTGTTAAGGCTATGCTTATTTTGTTGAAGAACATCCTTAGGCATCTTGCGAAGGATATTTAGGCTTTTAATCCGTTCAAGTAAAAGCTAGGAGATTGAGTTCGTCTCGAAGGAACTCGTTTATCTTTGTTCTTCCTCAAATTCTCCAATAAAAATCCCTCTTTTAATTTTTTCCTCCTTTAAAATCTGATTTTTATTGATTCAATCCATCGGATCGTATCAAATTCACAAGGCAAGGTCAATTCCAATTAAGCATTTCCATCACGATACACCCTACTCTTTTTATGCTATTCAAGAGGTTGGTTGCGAGGACTTGCATGGGCCACCAAGAAAAACATGTCACTGTCCGCAACCGGGAGTTGCAGCATGTTTTGCAAAGAATGTCAGGTCCTGTAATTAACCGGTGAAAACAATTTAGACACGAGCAGATGCATCAAAATGTCTAACAAAAATTTTATTCATATATTTCCAAGTTTACAAAAAAACCATGTACACCATACAATCCACATACTAACAAAAATACATCTAGAAGATATGTCATAAATACATATGCTACCTTAAACTCAGAAGTCATCTGTCTCTACCACAAAATCTGTATCCTCGTACATTGGAGTCTACTCTAACTCTGACTTAACACCTAACCTAACGGTGCTGCAAAAACGAAAAACCACTCGGTAAATCACAGTAATTTTAGAACTTTGGAATTAAAATATGTAAGTATGAGTATATGAGTAAATCTAACTAGTAAATAGGAATTGTGAATAAGTAATAGATTAATTAATACTATTTAACAGGCAGGCACTGGAATTCAAGACAAACACGCAACTCAATTAATAATTTAAAGTGATACTAACATAGCCTTATCAATTATGCCAATCCTAGAATGTGAATCATATTGAAGAGTATAGTAAGCAACTAGAAGTCCACCTCGTACCACGGGGGCGCTCACCCGGGCCAGGCACAACGTATGAATAGTATGGACCATGAGTCCAAGGAGTAACAGTGTGGGACTCAACAATTTAGTCTGATGATACCATTATGGGTCCATCAGATTCATGATGTGACTTAGCCAGAACACCTGATGTGGTCAATGCCAATAGAAGCATGGCTCCAGTCGTTCTGCACTCTCACTAATATGATTTACCCTAAATCCAGTGAGTCTGAAGTGCCAAGTGTATGTCAAGTGTACATCTCTCAGTGTCTTGGTGATATAGTACATGTGTAATTCTAAATTAAGTATTATTTAATTATTTAAAGCATGATTTAAAAAGTAAAGCTCTGGATTAAGTTTAGGGCCACACTGAAACTAAATCATATGATGGTGTGATATGCCATTCCAATTCCAGTTATATTTTCAAGATTCTGTTCTGTTAAGTGTGTTTCGACATGACAATAACAATATATATTCCAATAAAATTCCATTTCTATTTGGCTCCCATTGCACACTCAACATATCAATTATTTCCAATGTTATTGACAACTGTGTAAGATTATATTATGATTATCAAAGGAACATGTAACATATAATGATGGAAACAATGAAACATTTAACATGCCATAGACGTTCACTAATTTGAACATATAACATGGAGCATATATGAGCCATAATATTTTAAACATGTATTAAGGAGCATATATATATATAGCAGACGACAGACAAAATATTCTAAGCATGCTAGACAGTCTATATCTGAAATATAAATAATAAATTCGAGCCAAGCTGAATGTCAATGTAGCAAACAGTGCCACACTTTAAAAATATGGGAGATGTACAATGGGGATATAGGCAACTGTGGTGATCTCAGATATTTCTCATCATCGATCGTTATGGAATTTAACCATATGTTCATGGTTTTATATGATCCTTCAGACAGTAAATTTATAATCTCACATGTGGTAAATTATGATCCTTCATGCAGTAACATGGTGTATAATCTAATAGATAATGAATCCTGTAATTCAAAATGCATTTAGTGGACAAAGCCTCATTACAATCATCATGTAATTCAAAGCCAACTCAAACATGTGGGGCAAAGCCTCGGGGTTTACATTGTTGGTTCTTGAGTTCAAAACCAATGTTTTGATGATGATCAACATTATGTTGTGTGCTAATCATCTTATATGTTTTAGTCTTAGATTTATTATTGATTATTTTGACGACGAGACAAAAGCAGTGGGTGATGGGATGATGGATTCAAGGCTTTGGAGCAAAGCATTTCATGAAGCTCGAAGAATTCAAGTGTATTTTCATTTTATTCTTTATGTAATTTTGCTTTTCTTTCATAGAATATTTGTAAGCCTTGAATAGATGCACATACTCATCCATATGCATCATTTCCATCATAGGGTATCTTAGAAATCATGTAGAACCCATCCCATTTGGTCATATGCTCAAAAAACTCTTTATAGTGCATTCAGAGTAGGAGTAGACGTCCGGTGAAGGGTCACCAGACGTCTGGTGTGTTAGCTTTTGAGCTAACTTGATATGGCCATGAGTCAGTCGTCTGAATCTCTATGACCAGGCGTCTGAACAGTTCACCAGATGTCTGGGCCATGAACTTCAGTCGACTTAACAGGGTGAGTGTTTTCTCTTATACTCTCTGCTTTTCTCATCCACTATTGTCAGTCGTCAGTACAAGGCTTGCCAGATAACTGAACAGTTGATCAGCCGTCTGAAAAGTGTTCTCCAGACGTCAAATTATCTTGTGTTGGATTTTTGCAATCTGTTTCATTCTTCTAATTCTGCCAGTTTTTCTGTGATTGGAATTTCGCATCCATTCATGGCTCATTAGATTGCATTCTTCACTAGTTTTCCAACGCATCTTGAATCACCTCAATCGGAGTCCTATTATATCTGTTATGACTGTTTTGATGATCTAGTGTTTTACTGGGTAGAGTTTGTTAGACGCTGGACCAGTCGTCTAACCCTTGTACATTAGACGTTTGAAAGGTCTTCATTAGATGTCTGGTCGTCTCCTAGAACTAGCCGTTGGGTTCTTTTAGCTAGCCGTTTCTGGTTTTTTTGTGGCTGTTTTGAGGGGCTTTTAAGCTAGTTTGAGAGTGAGTTTTTGGCATCTCTTCACACACATTGTGAACATTTTGAGAGTGCATTTGTGAGAGTCTTTCTTGAAGTGAATTATTTTCCCGCATTCTCTCTTTCACTCTCACTTGGTTAAAGTGGTATGTATTGATCTTGCATCAAGAAAGAAGATTCCAAGTGCATCAAGCTAATCATCTCAAGCACTTGGTTTCTATATTTCCATGCCTTCAACTTCACATAGGTAATATCTATTCAATGCATAGTTAAGTGTGTATTTTGTTTTGTTTCTTTACAAAACCTAGTACTCAGGTTGTGAGTACATATTGGAGAGTTACTCAATTGTAGGAGGGTTACTCCTTTACTACCTATGAGGGGGTTACTCATTTACTCCTTATAGGCAGTAAAGGAGTAACCGTCCTAAAATGGAGTAACTCTCATAGGCAGTAAAGGAGTAACCCATTTTAGGAGGGTTACTCCTTTACTGCCTATGAGAGTTACTCCATTTTAGGAGGGTTACTTCGAAACAACACCTCCAGAGCTTCGCTGGCCCCGGGGCAGACCTGTCCAAGGGCCGATGAGCCCTGGCCATGCCCTGTCAGGGGCCTGCAGGGCCGCCTGACGGGGCCCAGCTGGGGCCCTGCACCTGGGCCCTATAGTGGCCCTGCCGGGCCCAAACAGGCCCTGCAGGGCCCGCCTGGGCCCAGCTGGGGCCTTGCACCTGGGCCCTATAGTAACCCTGCCGGGCCCAGACAGGCCCTGCAGGGCCTGACGACATCCTCGACACTCTTACACGGCCTGTTTCGTCCCATCGACACTCTTACATGGCCCCAAGGACGGTTGATTGTTCATGGACGACCATCCGAGCTTTGACACTCGCATTTTGGGCACGAAGGACCTTCCGAGGAGCTGGACGACTGCCGTAGCTTGCTTCTAGGCGTCGTTGGATGCGGTGAAGACCAATCATACCCCTTTGACCCAGGAAGAGACGATCATCTTGGAGTAGCCCGTCCACGCACGTCACACACCACCTTGAGGACACGGTGGGTTTTCGGGGGCGGAGTAATGATATGATTAAGGTTTCTGGCAGTAATGGTAAATCTGTAATTTCTGCGCACATGTGCCTTCTGTAATTTTGGCAATCAGGATGCAGATTTGTAATTTTGGGTAAAAACCCTAGGTCAGGGGTATTTTGGTAATTTAGGACGGTGGCTCAATAGGAGTTTTATTATAAATAAAGGGGAGATCTAGAGATGAGGAGACATGTTGAGAATTGAGTAGAATAGGGTAGATCCCTTTTAATTCTAGTGGGAGAGTTAGGCTTTGTCTCGAATTAAAGCTAGGAGAGCGAGTTCTTCTCGAAAGCACTCAAATATCCTTTGTATCTATTTTTATTTTCAGTTTCTATTCAATAAAAGTCCTTTTCTCCACCAAATCCCTTTCACATCCCTAAAAATCCTTCTTTTCCCCATAAAAATCTATTCTTTCACCCCAAAAACCCATAAAAATCCCATTTTAACCCCAAAGCCAGATCTGAAACATATCATATTTGTACTCATGTAGTGGGAGAATTGCAACCAAGTACCGGGTTATGATGTTGGTTGATTATGCCCGAGTTGGGCTAGTGAAATCCACGGAGTGCGATTGCACCGTGGGACTGGAGTAGGATTGCCGGGTAGGGATCCGAACCAAGATACACCTTGTGTTTGTAGTTGCATTGACGTTATTCTTTTTGTGGTGGTTGTTGAGCGTATTATTTTTTATTTCCATTGCGTATTTCGTTTAATTATTAGCAACTTTTTAATTACGCATATTTACATGCCAATACACTATTTACGTCCCGTTTAGTATATGTTGTGTAGCCACAGGTTCCAATATTCATACCATCACACGGCCACCACCAGGCCTTAACATCTACCAAAACATCTACAACCATCGTCCAAAAGTGAACAACATCGGAAAATCCCGAAACAGTCATGTCAGTGGAAAACCCCATCGATCAGTCATATCCTAAGACTTGGTGCCTAAAATCAGCCACGGCCAAGTCAAGGGAATTCACGATGAGGCCTAAGGGAGGCGTGGCAGGGCCACACGAAGGCCAGGCAAGTGCTTAAAAAGTCTCGGCCAAAAACAAAAAATCAGGAACAGTTACACAACTAGGGGCATCGGCGGGGGTCGTCGCCAAGCCCTAACAACACTTTGTCTTGCTCAAAATCATTATCACAAGCATATAAATGAAAACCACAAATTTAAAATCAAAAATTAAAGAATTAAAGTGATTTACCAAGCATCGATGATCGTCGAAAATATCTAAGGAGAAAACCCAGCTTCAATGTAAGATCTGAACTCACATCAAGAAAAAAAACCACCAAAATATTTTGAAAATAAAAGTTTCATTTGAAAACCGAAACCTTAAGCTCAACCAAGCTTTTATAAAGGAAGAGAGAGATCTGTGGCGCTCATAAAAGGGTAGGGAAGGTTGTGGATCAGCCACGAAGCCAACCGACCTCACATTGTTAGCGAGATCGTGATGAAACCTTAGAGATTTAGGGCATGGAGAGTGCGTGAGGAGAGGGCGCATGTCTCGTGAGGTGGAGATAGGCTATGGGCTCGGAAAAGTCGCGTTTTTTGTTCCTTCTTGTCGAAGGAAAAGATTGAGAGAGAGGCCGGTGTTAGGGTATGTTAGTGGTTATGCTCTAGGCCAAATATTTGGACCTTTATGTTATGTCATTTTTTATTTATAAAATGTTTCTCTTAATGTTATCGTTATATTGCTTGCATGTTTCATTATAATAATGTTTGAATAGCTATTTTATGTTATTCTATGCATCCCTAGTCATTCATTGTTAAAGGTATAATGATGCATTAAGACTAGTATAAATTTGGTTGAGAATTATGAGATAATTATATGTATGGTGATACAAATCAAACTTATGGGTATTTGTTGGAGAGCAAGGTACTGGATAAACTCGCTATGAGATCATTACATGGATCAGTATCATAAATGATCTCATAATAGTTATGTCATAGAATCCTTAGACATGAGATCATCACAGTTTTCTACACAAGGAACATCATGTTTTGATATAACCAAACGTTATATTTAATCAGATAATCACAAGGTTCTAAAAAACTCGCCACGACGACGCCATGGCGCGCCGTGGTGGCAAGGTGCGAACCCACACTCCGTTAATGCCCATGTAGGCTATTTGAGGCGGCACGCCGCCATGGCGCGCCATGGCAACACAAGGCACGCCACAAAAACATAAGGCGCACCACACAAAGAAAAAAATAAAATAATGGTACCGGGTCCGCATTATAGGGCTAAGAGAACCTGACCCGTTCTCTATTATTTGAGGCTTTTCAGCATGACCGCAGCCGCCCGCCTTATTAGGGCATTATATCGATTCGATTCGTTGCCGACCACCCTCGTCTCCGGCCATCAGGCCGACGGCCGACGGGTCTCCGACCGCGGCCACGTCAGCACCGCCCGCACTTACCTCGACGACATCAACTCCCTCCACTTGTGAACAAAGTTTATTCAAGATGTTGAACTAGGACAAGCAAAAATCAATGTTCCTTCAAGTATCAGCAAATTTCGTTCAGATCCAATTATCCAAATAGCTTTAACAACTGCGTTAATCGATTGCTTTGATATTGATGATGTATTGACGTCACATGCTTTTTAGTTATGTAAACAATTGCTTTTTAGTAAGTAACACTTTAGTTAATTGTAAGCACACATCTCAATGTAGATGGAAGGTTATGGATTTGGTAGGATTTGGAAACTAATCCATCTAATTGTAGCATAGTCTACTGTCTACATATATATTATATAATATATACACACATTTTCCGCCTTAAACCACGCCTTGAAAAACACCGTGGCTCCTCCAAGGCTGCTAAGGCTTGAGGCTTGACCTCGCCGCCA
This sequence comes from Scilla litardierei, assembly GCA_030789695.1. Taxonomy (NCBI): domain Eukaryota; kingdom Viridiplantae; phylum Streptophyta; class Magnoliopsida; order Asparagales; family Asparagaceae; genus Scilla; species Scilla litardierei. The sequence continues at coordinate 121,928,527 of CM061134.1, forward strand.
CGCCACGCCTCACGCCATTTAGAACCTTGGATAATCATAAAGGTTATGATTGAACATGATGTGAATTATGCAGCGAAAAGTGAATGAACACGATAGAATTTGTTCATCTCTTATGAGAGAGATATCTGTTGGGCCCCTCGATAAGTAGGACTGAGAAATGCATGGCCGTGCTCAAAATAAATGTCATTTGATTTTATCAGTCTACTTAGTAATCGAGATATTAAATGTTTGAACAATATAAGTATGACACTGTCCATGACTTATGTTCAAAATAAGATATCGTGTGACAAAAGGATGATGACATGTTCTATTGGTTAGGTTAATATCGGACTAACGATATTCATATTAATTAGGTAGTCATGATGTCTTGATAGAGACCAATTATGACTTATGGGCTTTTAATGGGATTAGGTCCACTGCCAATTTGATATGAATCTATTAGGTCGCACACAAAGAGCGTAATAGATATGTTAGAGTTTAAACGAGATTTCGAATATGATTTGAAATTCAAAATAAGACGAAATATCTTAACTGTCAGATATTGTATCTCGTTAAGATATTATTATCCATAAGATATCGATGTGTAACTAAAACGCGTTAAAGAGTTAACGTATAATAATATCTTGTTAAGATATTATCCCTAAAGATATCATTGCGTAACTGAAACGTGTTAAAGGGTTAACGTGGGATTCTATATATATGATATATAAAGGATTTTCAGCTAATTTGAGCATTCAATCTATTTTTCCCGTTTTTGAGAAAAGCGAAGAGCGAGAGAAACCCTAGTTGCGGAGAAGGAGCTAGCACCCTCGTAATTCCTGTTCGTGACGTTTGCGTGTGGATACTGATAGAGGGTGGCCGTTTGTAGAGCAGCACCTGCAGTCCGATACGTTAGGATCGTAAAAAAGGTTAGTAATTTGATCAAATCAATTTGATAACGCATGGATCTTGGTAGGTTTCTATTTTTCCGCTGCGTATAAATTAGTTTATGCATGATAGAAACCCTAACAGGGTATTCTCCACCGCCTCAATGAAATAGAGAGAGAGAGAGAATGAGAGAATAGGGAGAGAAAGAGAACGAGTGGGAATGGGAGACACGTGTGCATGCACGTGTAGGGGAGGGGTTAGTGGAGGGCTATGGGCCGCTGCTGGGTTGGGCCGATGAAGAAAAAACAAAAAAATAGAAATAAAACAGAGAGAGAAATGGGCCTGCTGAAAAAATTGGGCTTTACATGGTATCAACGGTATTAGCCATCTTTAGATTGATCCTATCAGCTTGCTTAAAATCTGATATGTTATGAACCTTGATGTCTTGTAATTTTATCTCATTTTAGTACTTCTTTGTAATTTTCTTGTGATTGTTCAGAACATGGTATTCTTTTAATTTAAAATCTGTGTTCAGAGCAAGGTTTAAGGGTTCACCTGATACTCTTCGGTATCAGGCGTTTCGTCTCGGTTTCGGTGCAAACCGAGACAAAACACCGTTAAAATTGAAATATTGAAAAAGACTTGCCTCTTCACCGCCGTCGCTGTCATCGTCGCCGCCGTCGCCGTCGCCGTCAAGCCCACGCCTTCTTTTCCTCCGCCGACTTCAAAAGGAAAGAAAAGGGAAGAGGGAGATGAGATATCTTTGAGGTGAGGATGCGTATGGAATGGATCCTTGCATTAAGTTTGCTGCTACTCACATCACACATTTTGCTAAACATATTTTATTTATTTACTAGTTCTGCCTTTGAAAATGGATTTGAAATGGAAAACTTGCATATAAATGAAGTATGTATAGCCAAATGTGTATTGTGAGTAGCAGCGGATTTTTTGGGGGGGTTTGCTATGCGAACAGACCTCTTTGCTCGGTATGCAGACCAATTATTTACAAGTTTGCCATTTGTTCTTTAAGAAAAAGAATTGTTGTTTTTATGCGTTTGAGTACCAGTAGTTTGGTCATTTGCGGAGCTCTACACAATTTATTTTTATGGTAAAATTCATTGCAGAATTTATTTATTATTGTGAATTGCTAACTTCATCTAAAAGGAATGATACATATTTATCCTTTCAAGAAATAATTAGTTTTATTTAGACCCCTCATTTGGGGTTTTCTCTGTCTCTTCTTAATTATAGCATGTTATGTATTTAAGTATCCAAAACTACCGATACGGACAAAACCAAAACTTGCTTCCGAAACCATCGAAACGGACGATACAGATATCGAAACCTAAATTTTGGGAAGAGCAATACCGAGACCGAAACCGAGACCTAAAATCTTTGTTCAGAGCATGTATTTAACTGAGCTTTTTTTTTGTAATTTTAAAAATCCGGCCATATATTGATATTTCTAAGATTGTTAACTGGTACGAATTGAATTATTAAATTCAAATATTATGTATTCGTGGAGAAGTGTTCTTCCAATTTGTCAATGATTGGTCTATGAATGAATCGGCTGCAAAATACATCCCTAGTGTGATGTTGGATCTTTGGGGTGTGAGTCTTTCAAATTAGGGTGTGATGACTTTATCTTTATTCCCTTCTTGTAGTCTTCTTTGTTTTGTTGCAAAACCCTAGCATATCAAAAACCATGCATCTAAATCTATTTGTAACTCTAATTAAAGCCTTAAATTAGAATAAAAACAAAATTAGAATTCAATTTTCATTTGTCACACGTCGAATTTGGTATCATAGCCAGCTTTATCATGTTTCTATGGGGTTTTGATTAGTATGGTGATTGCTACATGAGCTACGCATGTCAAAATCCATTAGAAATTGAGTGTATTGTGTGAAGATGTCTTAGTGTTTTGAGGTAATCGATATAAGTTTATTTGGATGATATCTTTCTTATTTTGAAGATCCATGGGAAGCTGAGTGTAATGTGTGAAAATGACCTAGTGTTTTGATGTTTTTATCACCGGTGTGTATGAAGATTGGGAGTTTCGCTGGGAAGGTATCTTTTCGTATTCTGATTTAACAAATGAGGAGAAATGCTGATATGTCCACCTTAAGTTTGGTGGTGAAGCTCTTTTTTATAAGAATTGAAAACATTTTTGGGTATGGTCAAAGTATGAGATACATATTCAATTCTGATTTCCCACAGTTATCTCATGCTTGTTAGTTGCTCATTGTAACTTTATCATTAAATCATCGTCACCACCATTGCCATCAACACGGGGTCAGCTATTGAGGTTGACATCTACTGCATGGCACAACAACCAATGCCAGCACATCGCCTATAGTTTTCTTGATACAATGTGACAAAGGATCTCACGATTCACAGTTTGTTACTTAGCTGGAAGATTCTTCTTCGATGTCCAATACAGAAAGTTCCCACAATTGTGCCCCTGCGATCGTTTTATGATTCAGTGTTTCCAACAACTTATTTGCGAGCATCTATGCCATTTGACTGCTCACTATTCTCAATAGAAAATTCACCATCTTCACTGTCTATTGATGTCGAACAGACCTTTTGTTAGAACCATTCTCCACCTTTATTAATCTACAAATTGCTGACTTCAGCATCACTCATTCTTGAGATAATTCAACTATCATGTCGACAAATGATGACATCCCCTTGAATAACTCCATCATCTGCACCAAATTTGATGCTAATGATTCATCATGACTCATTTCATTGCAGCCTGTCATATTGTTACCTCTTAAGGCATGATCCATTTTGACCATTTGATTGAGATGACAGTGACTATCATGTCACTTCTAATGAAGCCAATTCACAGATACTGCTGCTATGTTCAAGGTTTGCATATTAGCTCATTGCAGCATTTTACTGCTATTAAGGTCACTACAACTCCAAACCAAAGCAAGACTCAAATTATTCGTGGTGGGCAGCTAAAGCTTCCTAAACATAAAATCCGCTTCCATTGCAACCATAGATTCATCGGAGTTTTAATTGATATATTTAATAATTTTTATTTCATATTAAGGTTTTATTATAATTTTTGGATTGTGTAGAGCATGTCCAATGGTATTTTTGTGACTTTAAAAAGGCAAACTGATGCGATTTGCTCCAAAAAGAGAATAATTTCAGATTTAAGAGGAGAAAAGAAATATAAAAGTGGATTTTTAATAGATTTCTGGAAATGAGAAGATAGATCGATCCTTTCTGGAGTGGATCTCTTCCTAACTTGTGTTAATGAAACAAGTTTAATCCTCCACGAACCTTAACAATATTTCTTAGCAAAAGATTGATCTTCGATAAAATAAACTAGGGCCGGCTCATAGGCTTTTAACCCCACTCCTACCACAAAAGATATTAAAAGACTAATAAGCCCATCTAATTGCTAAACACACAACTAAACTAATGAGCAAAATAGATAAGTCACCCATTGGGTCAAGTGGGACCCGAACACACAGCTTGACCCACGCCTCCCACTGGTGCTGCTTCCGCCTAGTGTAGACCCGGATCATATCATCACTCCTCCCTCCAAAATACGAACCTTGTCCTCAAGGTTTAAATCAGGAAACTGCGAAAGGATGTTGTCATATCCCTCCCAAGTCGTCTCGTGGTCCGACAGCCCCTGCCACGTATCAGTACCTCGGTACCCCGGCCGCCCTCACGCCGCACCTCCACAACATCCTGATGCTCCAGTAACACTTCCAAATCTGCCGTCAGAGTAGGCGGTAAAGTGGATGTAGCCAAGTGATCTCCTATAGCCCGCCTCAACTGTGATACATGAAACACCGGGTGCAATGTCGATCCTGGAGGTAGACCCAACCTGTAAACGACCGGGCCTATCCGGGCTAAGATCTTACAAGGCCCATAAAAACGAGCCGCAAGCTTTTTCCCTCCGCCTGGCCAGAGATTTCTGTCTATACGGTCTCAACTTCAGATAAACACGATCCCTAACATCAAAGTGAACCTCCTTGCGATGCCCATCAGCCTTTGCCTTCATAATTTGTTGTGCCCTCATAAGGTGTTTCTTCAATGCCTCCAAGATGCCACCCCTTTCGCTCAAATATTGCTCCAACTGTGAAACTGGAGTAGCTCCCCAACTGTAATGGACCAAAGAGGGAGGGTCTCGCCCATATAAAATCCAAAATGGTGTAGTCTGAGCAGATGAATGATAGGATGTGTTATACCAATATTCTGCACAGGAGAGCCACATATGCCAACTCCTCGGATACTCGGAAGTCAAGTAGTGGAGGTAAGTCTCGACAGTCCTATTAACGACCTCCGTCTGGCCGTCAGTCTGGGGATGGTAGGCCGTACTTCTCCTCAAGGCTGTCCCCTGCAAACGGAACAATTCCTTCCAGAACTGGCTCATAAAAACCGTGTCCCGATCTGACACTATCAACGTGAAAAACTCATGTAAGCGAACCACCTCTCGTATGAATGCCGCTGCTACCGTCACTGCGGTATAAAGATGCCGTAATGAAATAAATTGCTCGTACTTGCTCAGACGGTCAACCACCACCAGAATTACTGTGTACCCATCCGACTTCGGCAGCCCATCAATGAAATCCATACTGATACCCTCCCATACTTGATCTAGAAGAGCTAATGGCTACAGTAGCCCCGCAGGAGCCATGGTCATGTACTTGTGGCGTTGGCATATGTCACAACTGGTAACCAATCTCTCAATGTCCTTCATGTCCCACCAGAACAGCTCCCTCGACATCCGCATATATGTATGCTGAACACCCAAGTACCCCTCCAACTGCGCTCCCATGGAACTCCTGAAAAATCAAGGGAATCTGCACCGAAGACCGTAGTATCACTAATCGCCCCTGAAATAGTAATCTCCCACCATCAAGCAAATAACCAGGGTGGTCAATGGTTCCCTGGGTAAGATCCTCCCGTAACCAAGATAATTCACCATCTACCTCGATCTCTCTCCATAATGGTTCCCAATCAGTCAATAAAGGGACCGACATTGTTGCAATGCCAGCAACCTCCCCCCACGTGAAAGAGCGTCCACCGCCTTATTCTCCAATCCGGGCCGGTATTGAATCTCAAACTTGTAGTTTACAAGTTTGGAGATTCACCTCTATCCTCTGCTTCAATAGGTACTTCAGGCTTCGCTGATCCGTGTGCACTACGAACTGCCGCCTAAGAGGTAGGGCCGCCATTTCTGGATTGCTAACACAATCGCCATCAATTCACGCTCATACACGGATTTCAGCATGGCCCGTGCTGACAACACCTGACAGCAATAGGCTATCAGCCTCTGCTCCTGCATCAGTACCGCCCCCAAGTCGTACCCCGAGGCATCGGTCTCCACCACAAAGGCCTTGCCGAAATCTAGTAAGGCCAGTACGGGAACAGTGGCCATTGCCCGCTTCAATGCCTCGAACGCCTTCTAGCCTCCTCATTCCACTAAAAGCTATCCTTCTTTAGCTGCTCAGTCAGTGCCAGGCGATCGTGATGTACCCCTGCACGAATCTACGGTAGTACCGAGTCAAGGCCCAAAACCCCATGCAGTGCTCGTATGTCCTCGGCTGCGACCAATCTAGCATCGCCTCTATATTTCCCCTGTCTACTGCTACTCCCACTGCTGAAACGACATGTCCCAAGTACTCCACCTTCTACTGTGCAAAGGCACACTTCTTCTTGTTGGCATACAACTTGTAGGCCTGCAACTCCTGTAGGACTGTCTCCAAGTCTCGCAAATGCTCCTCTACTGTGCGGCTATATACTAGGATGTCATCAAAAAAGACTAGCACAAACTTCCTCAAATACGGTCTGAAGTTCTTGTTCATGAGCGCCTGAAAAGTAGCGGGAGCATTCGTCAGCTAGAAGAGCATGACTAGGAACTTGTAGTGTCTCTCACGAGTTCGAAAAGCTGTCTTCGGCATGCCCTCAACCTTCATACTGATTTGGTGGTACCCTGACTTCAGGTCAATCTTCGAAAAGACTGACACCCCATGTAGCTCATCCAACAACTCATCTATCACCGATATCGGAAATCTGTCAGGCACAGTTTCCTTGTTGAGAGCGCGGTAATCCATACAAAATCTCCACTGCTATCCTTTTTCTTTACCAGTAGTACCGGACTAGAGAACGGGCTCACACTGGGCTGGATCACCCCTGCCTGTAGAATCTCTCATATGAGCCTCTCAATCTCATCCTTCTGAATGTGAGGGTACCTGTAAGGACGTACGCTAATTGGTTACGATTCCTCACGCAAAACAATAGCATGCGTGTAGTCCCGTGGGGGAGGCAGCCCCTGTGGCATCTGGAACACGTGCTCAAAACTGCCCAACAACTCCTCCACCTCTACAGACACTCTCTGCTCCTCGACTACTGCTCCCAACTCTTGGCACTGCACCATGAAGCCATCCCCTCCCTCAAGAACTGTCCGTCCCATGGATCTGAGGGATATAGCACAACAACATAGGCTAGGGTCGCCTAACAGCACCATTGTCCTGCCCGCCTCCTGGTATTCCATTCTGAGCAACTTCCAGTTGAACTTGGTGTCGCCCAGCTTCTGCAACCACTGCATACCCAACACCACATCGACCTTCCCCAGCTCCAAGGGGTAAAAATCATCCACTATCTAAGCCCTCTGCACGGTCAGTATCAGCCCTCTGCAGACCCTCATGCTCTCCTCTCTTCGACTCGTGCCCAAAATCACCCCAAAAGTAGCTGTATCACTAAGCTGTAGTTCTTGTTGCTCTACCTCCCTCTGCAATATGAAGTTGTGTGTCGCCCCACTGTCTACTAGCACTGTAACCTCCTGAGCGGCCACCCTTCCTGCCTACTTCATGGTGTGATATGGAGTTAATCTCACCACGAAGTTGAGAGAAATCTCCACGGTATCTAAGTGTGACGGATGCTCTGTCTCGTCCACGCCTCCGTCGAGCAACACGACCTCCTCCTCTTCATCCTCTGCTGCAACTTCTAGCTGCATAGCCCTCCCAGCACATCTGTGCCCAGGTGTGAACCTTTCGTCACACTTGAAGCAAAGGCCTTTAGCCCTTCGCTCCCTCTTCTTTGCCTCTGTCATACGGCGAGTCTGCCCTCCTGGCCTGGCCTCAGTCGCTAGGGCCCCGAATGATCCTGGGTGCTACGACAGGAGCTGGACTGCATACAGAAGCTCCACCCCAGGCTCCCCTAGACCTTCTCTCCTCAGTTAGTCTGTCCTCCACTCTCCGTGCCACCCGCATCATGGCCGTCAACCCCTGAGGGTCCTGGACTTTCAGCTCGGCTCTCACCGCCGGTTCAACCCCTTCAGAAAATTTTCCTCCATTGATTCATCAGATACACCCTCCACTCGGCTCGAGAGTGTCTCAACATATAGTCTCGTACTGACTCGTCCTGCCTCAAGGCATATAACTACTCAAACAACCCTCCATCATGGATATCCTTGAAACTCTGCATGTGGCACTCGGTCAGCTCACTCTAAGTCCGTATGTGCCTCTGCTTCTGGGTCCATCTGTACCAAAATAGGGCCTCGCCTTCGAAGCTCAGTGCTACTACCCTTAGTCTTTCTGCATCCGTGAAGTCTGTGACATCAAAGTATCTCTCTATCGGGTACAACCACCCATCGGGGTCCTTCCCATCAAAGAGGGGTGCCTTCAACTTCATCATCCTAGTTTCGGGGTTGACATCAGCCCGTGATGGCCCCTCCCTGTTCACAGCTTGGCGTCTCTGATAAGGGTGCTCCTCGACCCTCCACTGCGCTTCAGGTCGCTGCCTCTCGTACCCTCGATCACCTCCCTGGGCCCTCTCATTGGTGAGATCTCCTACATCATCCCACTCAACCTGCTCCTGCTGGTGTTTTCCTTGCAGCCACTCTCCTTCGTCACCTCCCAAAAGAGACGGATCTCCTTCTGCAGGCCCCCAGTAAGGCTGCCAGCCTTCGACGCCACCCCACAGGGGTGAAAACCGTCCCGCGGCTTCCTAGTGGGGCCGCCTGTCCTCGCCGCCCCCCACAGGGGGCGTGCCTCCTACGGGCCCCATGTAGGCCCACCAGCCCTTGCCGCCCCCACACGGGGGCGGAATTTGCCCCGCGCCCCCTGCTGGGGTCGCCAACCCCCGCCGCCCGCAGAGGGCGTGGAACTATCCATGCAGCCCCCTGGTGGTGCCGCTTGCCTTTGCCGCCACCGTCGGGGGTGGATCCCCTCCGGCGGCCCCCAGATGGGGCCGTCTGACCCCGATGCCCCTGTCGGGGCGGAATCCATCCTGCGGCCCCTGCTGGGGCCGCCCGCCTGCGTCACCTTCACAGGGAGGGGAAATCCTCCCCCAAACCCTAGAAGGCTTCGTCCGCCTTTGCCGTTGTCCTGGGTCGTCTGTGAGACCAGATCTGAAGATCCAGAGATTTTCGGATCTGGATCTCGTTGAAAAAACTGCTGCTGGAACATCTTCGCCACATCGACGAACCCGTCTTTCATCTCCCTTGAGTTTTGCTCCGAGATCTGCTTCATGCTTGCCTCCAAGGATGTGTTCAGATCTGCTTTCAACTCGTCTTTCAAATCGGTCATCTCTTTCCTCAGCCCCGAGATCTCTGCATCGAGTTGCTTCTCCAGAGTTTTTGTTGACACCGCTCGCGTGTTTGTTATGGAATCGAACGCTCTGATACCAAAATGATATGATTTGCTCCAAAAAGATAATAATTTCAGATTTAAGAGCAGAAAAGAAATATAAAAATGGAATTTTTAATAGATTTCTGGAAATGAGAAGATAGATCGATCTTTTCTGAAGTGGATCTCTCCCTAACTTGTGTTAATGAAACAGTTTAATCCCCCACGAATCCTAACAATATTTCTTAGTAAAAGATCGATCTTCGATAAAACTAACTAGGGCCTGCTCATAGGCTTTTAACCCCCCTCCTAACACAAAAGATATTAAAAGACTAATAAGCCCCTCTAATTGCTAAACACAAAACTAAACTAATGAGCAAAATAGGTAAGTCACCCATTGGGTCAAGTGGGACCCGAACCCACATCTTGACCCACGCCTCCCTCCGCGCGCCGCTTCCGCCTAGTGTAGACCCGGATCATATCACAAACCTATATAGATATTTTTCTGAGGTCACCAGCTAGCTGGGGATTGGAATTATTAAATTGAAATTTTGTGACTTCCTGGGGAAGTGTCTTCCAATTTGCCACTGATTTGTCTATGATTTGGATGTGAAATTGATGCCAGTTTTTAGTTTGGGAGGCGTTCAAGTCAAAATATGAAGCACTTATCTTTCTTTCATTTTTGTGGAGTCTTTTTTTGTTTTGTGACAAACCCCTAGCAGATTAAAAACCATGTATCCAGATCCGTTTAAATGGAAACTCTAATCTTCACTGTGGGGTGTTTTTTCCTTCTGTCTAGGTTTGAAACCTGACCTGAAAGATTCTTGTCTGATATGATTTCATTGTTTTTCTTTCATTAAATAACCTCTAAACTATCCCTGAACTCTCCATGACATCAGTCCATCATACACTGTTCAATTACATCCTAAATTCCTATCCAAATAGACTAAAATCACATGGAAACAGATTTGAACAAACATTTTCAGTTCTGTTGTTTTATGTCACCCTTGTAAGTAGGTCTTGGCATGCAATCTTTATTGTCATCTCAAACTATTTTTTTGTAACCCTTGTATGTGTAAACCAAACTGATGGGTTTCAGACAATATCTGGACAAGTCGTCTTAATGAATATGGACTCCATGGTCATTTCTTCTGCAGCTTATGTTAAATGTTCACATTTTTATGTAAACTTGGGGAAAATGGGTAAATAAAGATTTATAGTAGGGTAGGATGTTCTAAATTTTTTTGCTACCTGTGGAAGGAGTTAAATAGTCAGTACTTTAGCCTCCCAATCATCCTTCTTCCAATCAAACCATGTGACTATTTATATTATACTGTATCAATAGAACTGACGTGTATGTTCATATTTTTCCTTCCCTCCAATTTTTGTTGACCTTGTACTCAGTTGGACCCATCCATGAAACCAATTCAGAATAAAATCCAAAGTGTCATGTTCCCCACGCGATGGAAACACCGGCTTAAGTAGCATATACGGATATCATAGAGATAAAAGAAAGATACTACACAAAATACTCAAGTGGCTTGTCCAAAAGCACTAAAACATGCTCTTTTGTTGGTATTCTTTTTGCCTTTTTCCTTTGCTATATAAACTTGTATTGTTCACCAAACAATTATACCCATCAACCTTTAACAATATATCCTTAATCTCCACCATTCTACATCCGCACCTGCCAATTCTCTCTCTCACAATTGTGTCATTGCTAGTAACGGCTACCCCGTTGTTGCACCGACTGCTGATATCAAGGTATTCACAATGGAAAATTATATAGGGTGTATGTATGTGAGAATAATGTTATCGGAGAAACTTCTTTATGTGGCAGCCAAAAGTACCCTATGATTGTTTTTGATAAGATCAACACCGTTCATGTTGATATCATGTCCTGGAACATAGAGCACCTAAATTCTAATATTTGCATGTATTTATTTCTTCCCTCCCATGATTGTATCTTAAAAACCATTAAATTTTTGACCGCTCATTGAAAGATAAAAATCATATCCAAAACAAATGATTTTAAACAAATGATTTTTGATGTATTTATGCATTAGGACATGTAGATCAACATGAATATTGTCCGAAAATGAGAGGAGAGCCTACTTTTGGATGCCAGTTGTGGAACTTTCCTGTCAATATCTCTTGGTGCATGCGTAGATAATATAAAAACCACTTGATATTTGATACACATGCTAAATTATTTATCGATCGGGATGAACAGATCGGTTCAATATAGGATGGCCTACGTTTACAATACCATTGTTACTATAATGATTAAGGTTTCGGTCGGAACCTGAAAGTTTCAACCGTTTCATATTGGTTTGCACACTGACGGGTATGAAACATGCCCCCAAATCTCAATTTCAGTCGAAAGCATCTTAAAAACCCAAAAAAAAAATCAAAATTTGGCATGAAAACTACAGACAATGAAACAAGCAAAAGCCCTAAATATATTTTAAATGAAAAATAGAAATGATGATTGAAAATAAAAAACATACATTCAAACTTTAGTGAAATAACAAAGAGAGAAATGGATGGAGAGAGATTGCTGAATTTGCATGGAATTTGCAAGAGAGATAATACGAGTTTGCATGGAATTTGCAAGAGAGATTATATGAGTTTGCATGGAATTTGCTAGGGTTTGCCTTTTAAGTGGAAGAGGCGCTGCATCGATTGATTAGAAACTGAAGGATGTGGTAGCACACCACACTGCTGCTTACATTGTTGCCACTATTAGGGTTAGGTATATTCATTATATAGCAAGCTAAATGGGTTTGGGTTTAGACTTAAAATCTAGTCTCAAACCCATTTAATATGCATATCATTCCCAAAAATTAATTGGGTCTTATATTTCACGTTTATATAACTTTGTTTAACAAAACATGAATATTTTTGAATGGAGATACTGATTAGGATTAAAGGATTGGTCAAAGGATGGCTCAGATTTGATTTAGTGTAAACAATGGTTGGGAGTAAAAGTTTTAAAATTATTTGGAAAGAAAATCATAAATTTTGGGATGGAAAAGAAAGATATGGAGGGGGAGCGATATGGGAGAGAGTGTAAAGGTGTGTGAGAGTGTGTTTGGATGAATTTATGATATGGAGAGAGAAAATTACTATGGATATGCAAATCTATGACATGCCAATGTATGTTTATGTATAAACGTGACATGGATATGTGTGTTTGGACCCATGGCCTATAGGCACATGAATCACTAGTATATATGAGAGAAATATAACATATAACAGATATTTCTTATATATGCATGTATGTCACATTCTCCTCCACTTAGGCCAAGTGGTCGCATGTGGTATGCTTTTGCTTCTTATGGAGGAAAACACATCACATTGATGTAAATGATAGATATATCTTATATGTCATATGATACACACCTATCCATAATGTTTGTTTATTTTTATTTAAAAACTTAACATTCCAAATGAAAAATAATGAACACCAATTACAAATCTCTTTCGTTAGATGTGATCTAACCCATCTAATCTATCTAGAAACACATTTTCAGATGATTCAGATGTGTTCTATCCATGAATCAAGTGTTCACAAAATCAACGTTCTAGAATTTTGTTAAAAGCGACTAATTTTTACATTCTTGATGTAATGGTCAACCATACTTCAATTATTTAAAATTTTGTTTGCATATAGTTTAAATGTTAGACCACATTCAACAGAAAGGATTTGTAAGTTAGGTTCATAATTTTTTATTTAAAGCGTCAAGTTTTCGATCACAAAATAAATGAACATCTTGTTGTCCAACTCTCTCTCTCTCTCTCATAGTGACATTTTCTGTTTGCTCTTTAGGTTAGTAGATGGTATTCGTTAAACAAACCAAATTTTCTTATTTTATACTTTAATTTGTTGCTTAATTTTCTTTTTATTAGCTTTTTTCGTAAAAGAGAAACTTTAATGTGACATAAGTGTTGCTTTATTGCATTATGCCCGAGCCCGCTTTCTGCAATATTGACTTCAAGAAATTATATAGGAAGTTACTTTGCAAACCAATTATTTTGCTCAGCCACATACCGCTTAATTTTTTTAAAAAAACAAAAATTGCTATTTTCAATAACCGTGATATACTCCCACAAATAATTACTCAACGTACATACCGAATTACTCATCGCGCACAACATGCAAAAAAATTATTCAGCGCATATACCAAATTACTCACTGCACACAATAACGCGCACATACCAAATTACTCACCACACAAAAAATTACTTTCAGCACACCAAATTATTCATCACGCACAACTAGCTTAAAAAGTTACTGCTCATATCCCGCTTCTTTTTAAAAATATTTTGCTCATCTTCTCTTTTCTTCCTCCTCATCTTCTTCTCTCTATCAATTAAGAAAGGTAATCAAAGGATACATGCTTAAATTTTTGCTTAAAGGTAATCAATGTTAATCAAGCATAATCAATGGTAATCTTCTTCCTCTTCTTCTCTCATCATTATCATCTTCTCTCTATCAATTTCTGCCTAGCCCCCTTCCTCCCCTCCCCCTCTGCCCAGCCCCTCCTCCCCATCCATATCCCCCAGCCCCCATCCAACCCCAGCCCCCTCCATCCCTCTCCCCTCCCCCTCCGCCCGCCCCCCCTTCCCCTCCGCCTGCCCCAGCCCCTCCTCCCTAGCCCATCTTCCCTGTCACCTCCCCAGCCCCTCCTCATTTGCCTCACCTTAATCAGGGTTTAATTAATATCATTTAGTTAACTAATATCACTAGATTCCACTTAACTAATTAGAGATTTAGGGTTTAATTAGTTATATGTTTCAAAAACATATAAAAATTAAGTGATAAGTAAACTGAGTGATTTTGAATTACGTGATATGTGAACTTAAGTTTATTTTTGGTAATACGATATGTGCACTGAGAAAAAATTTGTTTTTTCAAATTTATACGATATGTGCTTGAAGTAAAAAAATTAAGTGATTTGTGCATTGAGCAAAATGGCCGGTTCACAAAGTAACTCCCAAAAATATAATGTAAACGAGTAGATATTATGCTCTTTTTGCCCTTAGGTCATAGCTCATAAAATCCTCAAACCACTAGTTGAGCCTTCAAAATCGTTAGGTATGATTATATGTCTCACGGAACACATTTTCTATGACAACCGGTTTGAAGCTCCACCAACAAGATACTTACGTAATCTGCTTAGGTGGTTCTAGGGTGTGGGTTGTCCTGCTCATGCCTACATTTAGTCATTATCTATTCTCACCCTTGTATCTTATGTTTCCACTTGTATGGGAAGTGCATGCGATGTTTACTAAATTCCAATCATGCTTTTATTATCTTATAATTGCAAACAAGACTTAATTTATTAGATATTAAAGTTGACACACGAGGGTAAAAACATCGTCCATGACTTAAAAAACTTAACGTGCATGTCCTATATTCATGAATTTGTTATAAACACAATAACTAACAAAAAATCGTAATAGCCAGCGATTAGTTCTAGCCATTGTTCAAAATGTTGGATCTCGGACTCGTATCGATTTGGAAAAATATAATATTTGACGATAGATATGAAAGATATGTCAAAGATATTTGTCAAATATTGGATATCATATCGGATGCTAAAAGTATATCTCATTTGCAGGTCATACACATATCTAAATATGCATAAATGATATAATATAGTTAAATTATGCTTGTCTTGATAAGCTTTATAATACTACAAATTCATTATCGCTTACCGACTTGAATAATTGGTTAATTAAAATTAACTGCTTTTTTGGTTAAAATTATAGTTGACATACCGGTTCACAGCTGAAAATATGGCCGGCATATCGGCTCGCGGTCAAAATTATTTGAAGAATAGATTTTTAAGCAACATATATCAGAAGTGCTCATATGTCATATGATACACAGTATCCTAATGTGTGAAGAGAATTAATAGAAAACCCTAGAACTTATATTTTAACGTAATGCATTAAACTTGTTTTGACGGAGAAAGGCCCTGAAAACATATAATGTGTTGAGGATGTTTTACGGCATTGGAATCATGAAAGTAACGTGGATCGTTTGCTTAGTGTTTATAAGCTTCAACTTTAGCCTTTAGGTATACTGAGGCCACGCATTTTGACTTTATCATGATCGACATGAGAATGGGTTATGAATAATACAACAAAAGAGACGTTTAGATAATAATTCATGACTGTGATTTTTTCCTTTGTAGATATTTAAGTTAGATCGGAATAAAAAGGGTGGATCGTATATTATGCACTTTTTTATATTATGCACTTTTATATTATGCACTTTTAATGCACTTTTTTATTTAAGTTAGATTGATCGGAATAAAAAGGTTGGATCGTATAGTATGCAGGTGGGACATCCAAGTTTTGCCTTTTTATATGCTTAATTGTTACTTAGGAAGAAAACAAAGTTCATATTGTCCAAATAACATGACCTCCTTATTTATGAGTTATGATCTTTATTATTCCCCCCAAATCAAAATAGTGTGTATGAAAGAAAAGTATGTAGTTCAATGCATGCATGGTCCCCTATGCACAAGGTGGGAGCTGCTATCATAAGTTGTAGCATGTTTGAGAATGCAAAATCTCTATATTTTACATGCACACACACACACATATACATACATATGAGATTGTATTCTCTTCAATAAGATAAGATATTAATGGGTACAAGTGGCAATTGAGGAATTTTCTCATTTGTAGTTGATGTGACATTTTTATTGAGTAAAAAAGTAAGCACATGGGACTGGGGTTTCTTTTCTTCTTTATCTATTATATGAAAAGACGTCTCGTCAGCTTTAACTGAGGAAACCCCTCAGTTTACATATGGTACCCATTAATCTCTATAGAAAATAGTTGAAATTTCCTTAATACTGATGGGGACATCAAAGTATACACACGAAGACGAAGACATTAGACTCAACCAAGTTAGCTATGGTTGGGTTCGATCCCAAGTGGAGCTATCTGATTTTATATCTTCGTTTTGTAGTGTTTTTTATTTTATTTTTAGTACGTTTCACACATTGATTAGGAGAAGAGAGTGTATTAGTTGTAAAGTCTATAAAAGGCCTCAAGGTTAGTTTTATTAATCGATGAAAAGTTCGAAAAATTAGAACACCTAAACCTGAGAAATAATATTAGTTGTACGTCTATAAAAAGGCCTCAAGGCTAGTTTTATTAATCAATGCAAAGTTTGAGAAATTAGAACACCTAAACCTAAGAAAGGTCTATGTTGATGAGAAGTCAACTCCCTGGCGAGAAGCCTGGGAAACCTTAGATTTCATAGTACTTACCCAAAAAAATTCACAAATTTCTCCCGAAGCTTTCTTCTACATCAAATTTGGTATCAGAGCAAAACCCAATTTGTCTTTTTTTCTATTTCCTCAAAAAACATATTTTTTCTTTTAGTTAGGTTTTATATCAAAGTTCAAAAAAATTGATCTGATCTTATTTTTTTCTTTTTCAGCATCTTCTTATCTTTAAGATTTTAGAAAAAAACACTAACCTTTCTTCCTCTTTCTTTCTCATCAAAAAGTCATCCATTTTCTTTTTTGTTCCACTTGGATTTGAATTTTTTTAAATAAGATAAAAGATTAAAAAACAAAGATTAAAAAGAAAAAAATCAAAATAAGAGATCACAAAAAATAAAAAAAGAGATAAATTAATGAAGAACAAATATTTTGGTGTAAACCTTTAGTTTCTCCATAAAAATTAAATCTTTTGCATTGGTATGCGAGAGTGTGCTTAGTTGTCTTGTGGAAAGATCCGAAAAATCTTCACGCATGAGACATGAGTCGGTAATAATAAGGTTTCCGACTGTGAGATTCGAAAGGTTGTCAAATTTTCTACTTTCTTCCCCTCCCTACATTCCTTCATGCTTCCGTCCTATGTCAAATTTGATATCAAAGTCGAAAAATCATCTTTTTTTTTCCAATTTCCAAATAAAAAATCAAACAAAAAAAATCTGAAACCGTAACCCTAACCCTAGCGGCTGCCACCCCCAAAATCTCCACCAGCGACATGTCATCATCGACCAAGGCCTCGTATGCCCTTATCGACACCGTCTGCAGACGACTGCACCGACACCATTGACCAAAGCCATCGATTCGTCGTCGAGGAAAATTTTAAATGTCACCGATGTCGCCACTATCGATGGCCAAGATTTCGACCCCATCAAAAGATCTCCCACGTCCCGATGAACCCGCAAGAGTAAATCGACAGCGAATCACCGACGATATCGTCGGAAAACATTGGCACCGATCGAGCTGTTTGCTTCAATGTCTGCTTCATCGAACTGACCCCGACAGCGAGCCGAGCCGTGAAGCAACGCCGTTAAATAGGCCACACTGTTCATCCACTCAGTCCAAGCTGATGCGAGCCGACTGAGTCGGCGGGCTGACCCGACGTCGGTTACAGTCGAGCCGTGTTGACTCGGTCAATGGCTTAACCGAGTCGGGTGCATATAATGCGATGTGCTATTTATTAGTCATTTTCAGCTAGATTTTTTGCGCCATAATCCTTTTTCGAATATTTCGAAGTTGTTTCAGCCCAAATTCTGTGTTGTTCACATCAGTGGCTTGTCAACTCAAGCAAGCACGTGTAGCTACCCTTCGTAGACATGTTCATCTTTCATGATAGCTCTTTGCCTTTCAATTGCTATTGTTTTTTTCCATTAAACAACCGTAGGGCCAAAATTCCAAAACAAATATCCATTTTTAATTCATTAGATCCCTTAAAAATTCATTATTAAAAGAAGTGATATATCATTGCAATTACAACCGCAAGAGAACCAATTTTGTTAAGAGATTGAATTGTCTCATTACACGCTTGAGGTTCATCATTTACAATACACTTCACCGAAATAATTTTTTTGA
Organism: Scilla litardierei; assembly: GCA_030789695.1. Taxonomy (NCBI): domain Eukaryota; kingdom Viridiplantae; phylum Streptophyta; class Magnoliopsida; order Asparagales; family Asparagaceae; genus Scilla; species Scilla litardierei. The sequence goes on from CM061134.1 coordinate 121,946,871, forward strand.
AATTGCTATAATCATTACAACTTGCTCAAATCTGAATTTGCTAATAGATTCTACTAGCTCTCATCATTCATTTACCATGCATCATATAGGAACTTACATTAGTTATTATCTTATCTAAAAAAGAATCGAAAAAATATTTTAAAAAATATTTTAAAAAAGACAGTATCATATTAGTACAATGCCATACATTTAGGATTAGTTACATTGCATAACCATGCGTTGTGGTAGAGCATACATAACTTCAGATACCCTGATTCCTATGAATTCTGACACACAACTGATGAGATTTATCCTTAATCGGTTAACTACATTAGAAACCATTGTCTATGATGGTAGTTCTGTATCTCATGAGCTTATAGACCGTGTTGTACCAGCTAGAGAACACTCTCTAAAAGGAATCAGGTGAGGGTTCACACATGTATATGTCTTGCCGTTCTCCTAGACAACCTAGAAGAGACACTTCTTAGAGACGTGGCCTAGATGAGAGTGCAATTAGGAGTATCAAGGTAGAAGCCCTCACTATTGATGGCCGCTTAGATCTTAAGGTTTTTGGTGATTGGATTGTCAACATGGACCATTATATTGATTGGTACATCATATCAAAGGAATCAAGAATCGAGGATAAGAATGTGAGATTTATTAAAATGAAGCTAATTGGACCAGCTAAATTATTTTGACAAAATGTTGAGCGTGTGTTGGCAAGTGGGGCACCACCTATAGTTTTGTGGGATGAAATGAAGGAGAAGCTATAGGAGAAATACTTGCCTATATCTTATCATCATCGGCTCCTTGATCAATGGCAAAGTGACCCAGTGTAGTGGATCCGTCTGTGAATATATTGCCAAATTTGACGAATATATGATGTGATGTGAGGGTGACCATATCTAGGTTTAGAGCTGAACTTTTGACGTGACCTCTGAGAAGAGCTTATTATTAGGTCTGCACATTAGAGCATGCTTATTCGCTCATGCAGTTTTCATCGACCACTTGTGATAAAACGTTTTGACTCACGAGAACTATCTAGTCGCCTAACATAAACTAGTAGCAACCCATCACATGGTCTTTTCGGCCTAAGTCGGTTCCAAAGTCCTCACCAATATGAGTGATAAAGGTAAATACCTTATAGATGAGTTTTTTTATGGTTGGATCACACACACAGTGTTACACGTGCCAAAGTTATGGTCACTTTACAGGCCAATGCCAATCTAGAAATTTACTTGAAAACGATCTTGGGAGAGATGACCTAGGATAGTATGAGAAGGAAGTTTATGAGCCAGGAGAGGACTGTTATGAGACCAATGAGGAATCGACAAGATTGATGACCTAAGAGAGTATGAGAAGGAAGTTTATGAGCCAGGAGAGGACTGTTATGAGACCAATGCGGAATCGACAAGATTGATGTATTCGAAGCATACCCATTCGAGTAGAACTTTTAGATACTTTCTTTGAGGATCCTAGACTTAGAACTATACATTATGCACTGGCTCAATCCAAAACGAGCAATGACTGGCGTAGGATTGTAATCTTTCACACCTTTGTGAAGCACTATGAGAAGAATAGCATTATGATTATTGACAGCATGAGTTGCATTAATGATGTTTCATCCATACTTATTATTCATATAGGATTGTAGCCAGTCCCTCACCCTAGTCCTTACAAGGTGTCATAGGTGGATGCCTCGTCCAGTAGCATTACGATGTCTTGTTTCCATTCAATTTGGCTCATATAAGTACAAGATTTGGTGTGATGCAACCAATGGTTATAAGACATCATCTTGGAAAGATCTTGACTTTTTGATATGGACATAACTTTTTTGGCCGCTTGAATTCATGCTTGTTTACTCATGAAGGTAATAAAATCATGCTAAATTCTATGCATTCTAAGATTGTCACTCTCGAAAAGGAGGAAGCAACGAAAGGCAAAAGATTACATATTATAAGTCCTAACGAGCTTAAAAGAGAAGTGATAAGGACTTAAATATGTTTGCCTTAGTTGCGAGAGAAGTGAGTCTAATTAAGAGGAAGTATACCAAGAAACAAACGCCGATTTTGAAGAAATTCCGTCTTCCCTGAGAACCTCCCAGATTGTCTTTCACATATGCATGACATACAACACGCTAACGACTTGGTCCCATGAGCTACCCTTTCTAATTTATCGTATTACCGTATTACCGTATGAATCCCACCGAGCATGTCAAGTTAAACATGCAAGTTGATAAGTTGCTAAGTAAGGGTTTTATTAGGGAGAGTTTTACTCTATGTGCTGTGCCGACTCTCCTCACACTAAAGGATGGATCATGAAAGATGTGTGGATCGCTATGTAATAAATAAAATCATGGTTAAGTACCGTTTTTTATTTCTAGATTAGATGCTATGTTTGACATGATGACTGGTGCTACTATAGTTTCAAAAATGGATCTTACAAGTGGTTATCAGCAGATTCAGGTCTGCCTAATAGATAAGCGGAAAATGGCCTTCAAGATGACAGATGGTTTGTATGAGTGGGTAGTTATGCCCTTTGGATTGTCTAATTCTCACAGTGTGTTCATGCGATTGATGACTCGAGTACTTTAACCGTTCTTGGGGAAAAATTTTAGTTGTGTATTTTGATGACATCAACATCTATAGTCGATCGAGTAACTTATAGACCACATGCAGTAGGTATGCATTACCAAGTAAAGATAGTCTTTACACAAAACTTAAGAAATATTCTTTCATGATAGATCAATCATCATCTTAGGTTTTGTAAATATCAAGAGATGTATGACTGAAGCACCTATTATGCACCTCCCAGATTTCTTCAAAGTATTTGAGGTTGCGTGCGATGCGTCAGGCATTGGGATCAGGGTAGTACTAAGCCAAAAAGAGCACCATATGACATATTTTAGTGAGAAACTAAGTAATGCCAAACTTAAATACTTTATATACGACAAGGAATTCTATTCGATGGTGCATGTATTACGATATTGGAGGCATTATCTCCTGTCGCAAGAATTTCTTATACTTGAATCACAAAGCTTTGTGGTACCGTAATTTCCAGAAGAAGCTAAACTCTAGGCATGATTACATGGTTGAATTTCTTCATGAGTATACATTTGTTCTTTATAATAAAGCATAGATTGAGAATAAGGCTGTTAATGCACTCAGTCGTCACTCTATTATCTGCTATGAGTGTTGAGGTTGTTAAATTCAAGAAGATTAAGGAGGAATATGCCTCATGTCCTAATTTTAGTGAGACTTATGTCACCCTTCAGGATGGTCAGTCGAGAGCGTGATAGCTATTTCCTACATAATGAGTATCTTTTTAGGGTCACCTAATTGTGTATCACACATGTCTGAGAGATTTTATTATTTGGGAGATTCATGCTGTGAGATTATCGAATCATTTTGGGCTGGACAAAACAATAAAGGCGTGTCAGAATCCTAAGAATTGTGATCTAATGTTACCAAATGTCAAGTTTACATATAATGGTTCAGTGAATAAGTCCATTGGCATGAGTTCATTTAAAGTAATTCATGAGTATAAACCTAGAAAGCCTATAGACCTGTCGCATCAGCATAAAGTGTCAAAGCCAGCTAAATCATTTGCACACCTCATCCATGACTTGCATAAAGAGATCAGTAGAAAAATTTACTCTAGTAGTAAAAGATATAAAGCTATTGCAAATATACACAAATGTTTCAAATAGTTTAATGCAGGTGACTATGTAATAGTGCGAATTAGATCTGAGAGGGTTTCCCTTGGAACCTTACAGAAAATGCAAGCTCATAGTGCTGGCCAATATAAAGTCTTAAGGAGAATTGGTTCTAATGCATAAGTTGTAGACCTCCCTGCAGATTATGGAGTAAGTTCAACTTTTGACAGTAAAGATTTAATAGCTTATAATGATCCAACAACAATACCTACAGATCCATTCTTTGAGCCTTGCCAGAATGAGATGAGTGCCACCGTCATTCCACCTTCAATAAATTTATCACCTATACCCACAAACAAGGAGCAAATTGACTGCATTCTAGATGAACATGTAATATCAAACAGGCAGTTTAGTTATTCACGTTACTTGGTGAGTTGGAAGGGAATGCCAGATTTGGACGGTAGTTGGGTTTCCAGAACATAGCTTTAGAAGATAGATCCAGATTTGCTCGAGTATTATGACAGCTTGCCCTACACTCGTCGGGGCCGAGTTCTTCCTACTTAGAGAGAGTTGATGGGGGACATCAAAGTATACACATGAAGACAAAGACGTGAGACTAAGTTTTCTAGGTTGGGTTCGAGCCTAAGTGGAGCTACCTGATTTTAGACCATGGTTTTTGTAGTGTTTTTTTGAGTAAGTTTAGTCCCATATTGGTTTGGAGAAAAGACTGTATTAGTTGTAAGCCTATAAAAAGTACTCGAGATTGGTTTTATTAATCAATGAAAAGTTTGAGAAATTAAAACCCCTAAACCTTCTATGTTGACGAGAAGTCAAACTTCTTGGTGAGAAGCCTCGGAGACCCTATATTTCATTGATCTTTCCCAAAAAAAATTCACAAATTTTCTCAAATCTTTCTGGTTCTACATCAACTACTCTATATTAAAAGGGATGCCCCTTAATTTCCATAATATGTGCATTTATATGAAAGACACTACTTAATTAGGTTCAGGCACTGACAAACAATATGGACCTCTGCAGCTTACCTGCCCACCCCCTGCACCAATGAAAAATTAGGGGAAAAAGATGGGCATACAAAAATGAAAATTGTTGGAAGGAATATTCTAAAGTGGGCTAAAATTCAACCTTATTCTTCTTCATATATGTCATTACAAATTAAGAAATAAAAACTACTTGCAGGTTTTAGGATTTTGAGCCTGATCACAAAATGGTTACAAAATGTTAATATCCTTGGGTTACAACTGACAAAAACTTGAACCATGGACTATAATTTCGGTACTTTCTGTTCATATCTAGGGTGTCACGCTTGTTGAATGCACATCCATGTGTGCCAAATCCCTTTACTCTTCATCTTTGGGAGAGTAATTAACATCATTTTGCTGGGTTAATCAGTTTCCTGTAACAAACAGAACAGGGGGAAAAAGCAAATGAAAAACACACGCACACACAACAAAAACAGGGAGAGAAAATAAAACACATGCCGAATTTCGGCCCACTGCAGCCCATTTTCACAGTGTAGTTACTGTTTGCCAATTGAGAAACATAATTTTTATTTATTTATAATTCAGTGGAAAAGAAACCCCCAAATTCCTCCAGAATAGGAATGGATTGTGGCAAGGCAGGAGATGATATGCTTCCCATAAAACCATTGCATTCTCTGAACATAACCTGAGCCAAGGAGGTAAAAGAAGTTGCACACTATTTGACATGGAAAATAAATCTACTTGTTGTAGTTAGCTGGGACATTGGTTGATCATGGAGAGTTTGCTTTTGCTCTCTGAATTTGCATGTTGCACAAAATAAAGTAGTGTCATATGATCTTTTGGTTAAAAGAAGTAAACAGTCATTTCTGTAATTAATCTTCAAGCAAAAAATTTTTTGTAGTACATTCCACATGAGCACGAAAAGGGAAGCAGGTAGATTATTCAATTTCTATTCTGTTCCATTAGAGTGTTATAGTCAGTTTTTATATATATCAGTACCCTAGTTTAAAAAGAAAATCCAATTTCCTAACCAGGAAACATACCCCTTCTTGGAAATGAAGTCATGATGCTGGAAGCACCGGAAATCCCACAAGACTCTTTAGAGATTGTGGAATCCATGGATGGGATAGAAATAGAACATTCTTATGAAACTGATGCAAATGATGTGCAAGCTCAGGGTAATTTATACATCACATATGATCATAGTAACGCGTCTATGAAACTAGAAGATGAAATTGATGGGGTTCTTCAAGAACTGAAAAGATCTCAGGAATCAGAGCACCGGCTTGCTGAGCAAAAGCTATATGCGCAGAAAGATTTGCTCCTCAGCTTGTATCAGCAACTTGAAACAGAGAGATCTGAGCTTGCCAGCCAAACACCCTTACCTACTGGCAGTGTCAGTGATAACCTTCTGACCAGTGTTCTGAACAGAGTGGACCAGATAAAGCATGAGGAGGCAAAACTCAAGGAGATGATGAAGATCGCCAAAGGATTTGGAGAAACTTCTAAAAATATTCTAAATGTGCACTTTGGGCAGCCCATCAACGATTGAACCGGATGTGATTTGTTCATTGAGCATGACCATCCAATTTATGTTGTGCAATTTACTATATTCCATATTATTTTTTCAAGCTTGTGTTTTCCTTTTTGGGGGGTTTGAATGAGAATTTTCCTAAATTTTTTTCTCATTCAGGAGCTAATAAATAAGATAAAGTGAAGTTGTGATTTGTATGTGGTACGTTGTTTGTTATTCTATTTGTCCCCCCTTCTCCCATGATCCGTGTTTATCTAGTAACTTCAAAAATAAGATCATAGTAATGCATTCTAATATGCTGTTGATGTATATCTGCCAACTATTTTTCCTCGAGGGATTCTGCCTTTTGTTCTTCAGGTTAGCGTGTGATTTTAGATTTTAGGTGGTTAATATATTTTGTGCAACTGTTTTGCGTCGGCAAGTCACATGCTTTATGTTTCGCATTGAACAAGTTTCTCAAGTTGGCTGCTGAATTGAGTGTAGTATATACCTCCACAATGGATGCATGAATGATGCTTGTGGTAGCGTCGTCGTTTTTTTTATTTTCTTTCCTTCGGGTTGTCTTTTGTGTATCTTCTTGGCCCTGCTACTGCCGTAAATACTGAGTGTAACAATCGGTTTAATCGGTTTTGGCCCATTGGCAACGAATCTGGGCCCAGTCGACTAGTCAGTGCGTCAGGTGACATATGGTGACATGCAAATGTGGTATTCTGATGATTAAAAATCCAATTTAATTTTTAAGGTTTTTAACATGTTTAAATTCATATATTTAGATTGTAGCATAGCATATATTTAGATTGTAGCATAGCATATATCTAGATTGTATCGTGGCTCTGATCCTACTGTAAGGGAATAATGCTAATAATAAAGGATTTGGATCATGCAGTGAAAGACAAAACTAAAAATTTCTAACTATCATTTACCATATCCAAGATCAACTGCAATATTAATATGAACAAATGAATAAAAGCTTATATCTTTGTACGAGTATACTCAAGCAATACTCACAGATCCATAATTATTTCGGTGAAGACCAGAAGTACCGAGTTCTCCTCTCCAACCAGCGGCTTAGCGGCTTAGATGAATCACGGGATAAAAAACGTCTCCACGATTCACGAACCCTCTAAGAACTCGAACCACCCTCCAAGCTTTGCTAGAGCGAGGAAGAATGAGAAGAAAAAAACATTTGATTATGTGCGAGAGATTCTCCCTCTAAAGTGGCTTGAATATTTTCGCATAATGAGACTTGCTCAAGAGATATTAGGGCATTTTCGTAGGGCAGGGGAGACCCTGTTATATAGTGCTAGAAAGAGCCGAATCTGATTCAAATTGAGTGTTCATATAAAACTCAGCCTCATCCCTAAATGCACAAAGAAGAATTGTCATTTATGAGTTCCAATCGCATTAAAACCCTTGGATACGAATTAAATTTGATGTAGGATTGATTCTCAGTCAAATCCCGGGTCAAATCTCGAATTCCTCGTCCTGTCACATCATCACTAGTCGATTAGTATCAATACTAGTCGACTAGTCTGCTGCCTAGAGCAACTTACATAGTTTGGCCTGACTAGTCGACTAGTGCTAAAGCACTAGTGGACTAATTGCTGACTAGTCGACTAGCGACAAAGCACTAATCGACTAGTCACTGCTTAGTGACTATGTCTTCTTCTTTCTTTCATCTGATCACAACTCCGTGTGATCAATGCCCTAGTATATCATATATACTGAAACTTTCTTCCTTCGCTTTTCGTGAGAAGTTCATCATTACTGTAAGACTCTAATAGCCATATTCCTATTTCAGTAGTGACAAGATCACATCGTGTCACTGATCAGTAGCGGCTCTAGCTGAGCGTGCTGAATCGTCTCAAAAGATGTGAGTGCTACTCCCAAGTATATGAGATCGGACAAGTAATAAAGTCCTGGTGAGTCCAAGTATCGTATTCCTGGGACAATTGACCTGCAAAACCACGAATTTTAGTTTATAAAGAGTACTAATATGATAAGAAACTACCGCATTTTGAAGGAGAAATAATGGAGTAAATGTTTTAAATACTAACAAGTAATCCTAAGATAACTACGGGAAAGTCGATACTAGAGTACCAATATGGAGAGTATGCGTTAGTCGTGATTTCGTTATGGTGTATGCAATCAATAATTATTAATGTCTTTCTATAACTCAACGTTTCATTCGGCTAGGGCATGAGAACGTCGAAAAGTATAGCGATAAAGTGCATAAAGTAATGCCAAAGAGTAATCACATAAATTATCGTTTTCATAAAGTAAATACGCATAAGTGCCCTCTCAGGACACGATATATCCGCTAGGATCACATCACGAATAAGACATACTACGATCATATTCAATTCAAGTATGTCCACGTCGACAATAAACCTACCCAAATACAAAGAAAACGTGGAAATCGAAACGTGATATGCCATGAACTTAGTGCAAAAAGACAGTAGAATCAGAGATCACATAGCCCTTACTACATCACAACCAACACATATGAGAATTAGACACACATGGAGAAAAGAATCCATATTCATAGACAAATACATCATCAAATACTCAAAATACGAGTCTCTAATACTCAAAACACAAGGCAAAAGTTAAGAATTATATCACCAAATCTGTCCTATTGGACCCTTTATCTCCTTCACAGATGTGCCTCTGCCTTTCTCTCTAGAGTCTCTTAAAGATACGCACGAATATGGTGAAAAAGCTCCAAATGCGCACGAAATACAAACCCTAGCCAAATACGAATATATAGGTTGTGGATTTTGGACGCTTGGTGATCGTGTCTGGATGTACTCAGAAAATAATGTAGTTTTACTGCAAGAGGACGGTTAAGTGGTGAGTGGGTATCAAATCACGGGGAGGCGGTTGGTATTATCTTGGTTGTCCAGATGTAGCAAAGATTGTAAACATTGGTGTAGGAATGCGTGTCACGTATGTGTAAAGATGTCGATTGTAATTCAATTAATAAAGATGTCTAGTGTTTGGTGTTGGTGTTTCATACCAATATTATTTTGATGATGATCACAACATTATGTTGTTGCTAATGTCTCTCATGTTTTAGTCTCATAGTTAACATTTCAAGAATGTCATTTTTGGAGACTAAATGCTTGGTGCAAGGATGGACATCAAGAGGAGCAATGCAAAAGCTTGGACTCAAATGGTGCCAAAGCTTAGAGATGATGAGGAGCATCAAGGCATCAAGGAATGAAGCCATAGACTCTAAGGGAAGCAATTAATTCATGTAATTTCATTTAATTGCTTTTCTCCTTTTGAGTATAGGTTTAATTGTAATGCCTTGATAAATGGACTAACTCATACATGCTCGTGCATTTTCCATCATTAGTAAGCCTTAGGATTATTATAAAAACCATTCCAATATGTTCACCATGCCTTAAACTCGAATTGATGTTTTGGCTCTCCAACAGGCGACAGATGAAGGAAGGACATGCGACTAGGTGTCTTTTACAATCGACTGTCTTGGCTCAGATTATAGCCGTTGGGAATTTTATAGTCGTTGACCAGTCGACTGTCAGTTGTAGTCGACTGTCAGTTGTTCATCAGTCGACTGTCTGTGCCGTAAACTGCCAAAATCTAGCCGTTGCAGATTTCATTCTTTGGGATTTTTTACTTGGGTTTGAGGGTTTCTTTTGGATTCCTATATATAAGAGAGGGCTTAGTTCATTAGAACTTCTTGGAACTTTTGGAGATCATTTGAGAATCATTAAGCCACTCTCAAACTCTCTCATTTCTCTGTTAGAGCTCTAAATCTCCTTCACGCATTGAAGTCAAGCTTAAGGGAAATCATCTAAGTGCAATCAAGCTAAATCTCAAGCACTTGGTCATCCTCTTCCATGCCTTCATCTTCATATGAGTAAGTTCAACTCAAGACATACGTAAGAGTATTTGTTTTACTTTGTTTTCATTGAAACCCTAGCTTTCTGCGTGAGAGCTAGTTACTCTCTGTGTGAGAGTATAATCTTCTGTGTGAGGGTTGGTTGAGATCTCTCTTTGTGAGAGTTAGAGTCTCTCTGTGAGAGAGCAAGAATCTTTCTGTGTGAGAGCAAGGATCTCTCTGTGTGAGAATCCAAATCCTCTGTATGAGGTATCTATGTGTGAAATTGTATTCACTTCTCTATGTGAGATTCATAGTGGATATTGGTGTAGCTAGACGTATCCAAGTTTGGGGGACCAGGGTAAAACCTTGTATTCCTCTTGCACTTATTATTCCGCTTTTGCAAGTTAAATTTTAATTGCACAATTTATTGCCATTACTCTATTCACCCCCTTAGAGTTTGTTGTTAGTATTGCAAGCGTAAGACGGTCCTTACATCTAGGACTAGGGAATCCCCACTATAGATTTTCGAGTTTCAATGTGAATATGAACTCCTAATTACTAACTCTTGGTTTTGGGTCAATTGTCGCGACTATGTTGTGATCCGATGCACGCTCTCGCGCTTCACAAGTCTAAAATAACTCAAGCTAGAGCTTTGCTCTCGACAAGCTTAGTTGAATCATTATTATTATAGTCGACAATATAATTCAATTCTCACTCAAGTCCACTGTCGTGCGACGTGAGTTCAAATCTTGATTATAATAGTTCGTATTCATCTTACCGTCGTACAGATGAAAATAATCATATAAATATAATAAAGATGCTAGCTTTGGTCACTCTCGTGCACCAAATCTAGGATATCCAAATTATAGGTCTAAATCAAATATCTAGGGTTTCATATAGATCAAGATCCTCTCTCGAGTTCTCAAGATCTAAGTAGATATCCCTAGCTATTTGTAGTTAATCGACCATAATCTAACCCTAAACAAGTTTAGCAACACGGGTTTCAATTAATTTCACATATCAAACCCTAGATCCATAGGGTTCATCCCTTTGCCTTAGAGCAAAGAAACTACTTGCTAATAAACGTGATCAAAGTAATACGATTCATAGAAACAAGAGTATTCATCCTTGCAAAGAGATCTAAACAAGAAATATTCATTAAAAACAAATAGATCAAGAGTTTAGACAAACCGATGTTCTCTAAAGCTTCGAAATAATGAAAGAGACTTAAGAACTAGCTTCTCCAATCAATAGCAAACGAAAATAAAAATCAAGTTTTTCCTTGTCTTTAGCCGTCTTGCCTCTCTCTAGCGACGGCTACCTTATTCTCTATTTATACACGTTCAAAAACCTAAGAAAAAGCCAACCAAAATACCCAAAACCCGAATTATAACCTAATTCCCAGAATTTGGCCGCCGTCTCACTCGGTCAAGTGAGATTCCCTACTCGGTCGAGTGGGATCTCCTGCAGATACTCCAATAATCACCGTGATCGATTCAGCTTCTCTGGCAGAAGGGGTTCTGGCCAACTGTCTCACTCGATTGAGTGAGTATTCTCACTGAGTCGAGTGACTTTGATGTGCTTCGTGACTTGGGATGGGTTGGTGTCAGCCTCACTCAGTCAAGTGGATCACTCCAGTCGGTCAAGTGAGCTGATTCTTCAACTCTTTCTCCTTCTTCTTCTTTCCTTCCTCTTTCTCCTCTCTTCTTCTTGATTCTTCTTCTCTTCTAGCACCATAAGCTCCTCAGCGTCATAGCCACTGATGCTCCGATACATGCGCATATGCTTATAGCTCCAATTTTCTGCCGATTGTTCCATATTTCCTGAAAATACAATAAAACATAGAAATAGTGAAATTCATCCAAAAATCATCGTTTTAGCTTGAAATATGCAATATGGGCAATCAATATGACATGAAAATATATGCAAGAATAAACTGTAAAATATAAGCAAATCAAAATCTCCCAAGCTTATCTCTTTCTCGTCCCTAAGGAAGATGAGTAAAAAGCTAAACCGATGAATAAAAATAAAGAAAGCTAAAATATAGAAAAGAAATCGAAGAAAGGGATTGCTAGATCATTCTCTCAGAGCTTAAATTCAATCTCCAAGGTGCACCAACAAAGAATTTAATCATACTATCATTTTTATTTCAACATCATTTCATATTTGGCACACTTGATATTAAAACAGAGAACAATATGAATTTTGTGAAATATGAAATCGTTTTCACGTTAAGCATCGTCTAAGGCATAGAAAACGGTATACATAATCATAGCCAACACACTTTTCAATTGATTGCTTCTACTTGTAGTATAAGAAACATCACACAATTCATACAATAAGAATAGAAAGACATGGTTTTATGAATTTCCTGTCCATTTTTCAACTTATAGGTGTCGTCATACTCAAAGTCATCTCCCCAAGTATTAGAGATTATCTAGCTTCGGTAGTCATGCAAATATAAGTAATCACTCTCTCACTCGCAATGGATTTTCTCTCCTTAAGCTTATCTATAGGTGTAATGACATCAAATATCAAGAAAATGGTTTTTACCCAAATATTGAAGCTCCAGAAAACAAAAGTGAAAGAAAAGAAAAGAAAAGATATTTATAAGAGAGGAGCTTGTGTATATACGCATATCTTTATTTATATACATATATATTTTTATTTTGTATTTGTATTTGTATTTGTATTTTTCTTTCTTTCTTTCTTTCTTTTCTTTTTTGTAATCCATATATACACAAGACTCATTGTTATGCAATTTTTTTTGTTTTTGGTGTTTGGAGCTTTTTGGCTTTTTTGGTGAATTGGGAAAGATGCTGAAATAAGAGTCACTCTAGGGGAGAATTTACAATGATTGTAAGTATAGAAATATTTTCAAGATATGTGGAAAAAGAATAAATGTTATCACTCGGTTTACTCTTTGTAAGTGCATAACTAATTCGACAGGGTAATGTCTTATACTTAGTTTAATTTCTAAAAGTAGACTAACCTACTGATGTCGAATGACATTTATTTCATTCTACCCGAAGATTACACAAAATTCATGCAAATAAGAAGTGCTATAGATATGAAAGCAGTACTCCAAATATAATGCAGTTAATGTGTGAGTCTTGGTGTGTTTTCTATAAATAGCATACAATAAAGTACTTCTTATACACGTCAACGTTAAAATTCATTCGTAAACACTCAAAATCACATTGGAAGTTCTTTTTCTCAAGTGCACACAAACATATCGTAAATGATATTAGAGATAAAGATAACAGTATGGTGAAAGGATTTATGCACAGGTAAAGTAATTTTCAAGCTTTATTCATCATAGCAAATTCATTTCTAGTAAAGAAAGCAAAAGAAGCAAGGATAAAGTAAAAACTATCTATATATGCATGCAAGCACTCCAAAAGTTAAAAAATATGATGCATGGTAAAAGAAGAAAATAAAAGGTGGAAAAGATGTGAAAATAAGTGAAAAATAAAGAAAAATAAAGTAAAAATAAAAGTGCGTGAGTACACTCACTTCTCAAGCTATTCCAGTGTATATTCTAGCCTAATGATATTTTTTAGTCGTAGTACACTTTGTTATGGTTCCATCGTAGCCTGAAACACGTAATTTCGATATCGGATGATTTTTCTAGAATTTTTGCAAGACAAGGTGACGGTGCTGGAAATTTTTGCTGATTTGTGATTTAATTGTGGGTTTTGGGCGCGGATCCGACCCGTTAGTGTTGTTTCCAGACCCGAACTTCTTGGTTTATTTCTTGGGCTTTCCTCCCCTCTATCTCCCAATCCCACTCTCTTCTTCTTCATTCTTAGGGTTAGAGGTCATTGGAGAGGAGCAAGAAAGCTTGGAGGAGCGCAAGGAGGAGCCGAACGCACCGCCTCGGGAGTGACACCTCGGGTGACTTCGTTCTTTTTCTCTTGTAGCTTAGATTTAGGGTTATTGTATGTAATTGAATAATTTTAGAGATGAATGATTTCATTTACATGCTTTCCTCTTAATCTATGGTGTTTGTGTGTTTGATTCGATGCTTGTGTATGTTTTAATTCTCATTTCGTGCTTGGGTTTTCATCTTTTGTGATTGGGTTGTGAGTTCATGCGGGTGATTCAAACCCAAACCAGTGTCCTCATTCGTTGGTAGGTCTAACAAGCCACCCGTAGTGAGCAAGTAGCTTAGTCGCACACTACTCACCGTGTTGACCTCACTCCGTAGTGAGGAATAACTTGGGAGAGCTCCTCCTACACCCTTCACCATTCCGCATGCCAAGTGTTTGGTTGAATCTCAAGCTCGCCTCTTCGCTTGATTGAGCCCCCGAACCCTTGTCTATAGCGTGTAGGGTTGGTAGGTGGCCCCCACTATTCATTCTCTAATTCTCTCCTCTACTAAAAAACCAGTAAATGTAGCGGGCGATTTATCGCCATCATGCATCCATTTTTGACCAAACATGCGATTCCAAACGAATCTTCCATGTGATCCGAACTGGAACTCACTGGTTATAAATTTTATATTGCATTGATACTCCTATACTTGGAAGTGGAAGGCGTGCTTCCCTTCCGCGTATTTCGGTTCAATCAATTGGCGTCGTTGCCGAGGAAGACGGTTTTAAAACTTTTCGCATTTTTGATCGAACTTGGATGTTTTGACGAGGAATTTCTTTCTATTAGTGTGAGTCTTTTCCGATTCTTTATTTTTCACTTTTTGATTTGAGATTTCTTTAGTTTTCACCTTTTGAGTCTTTTTTTATTGTTTGTTATTATTATTATTAAAAAACATGGCAAGTACTTCAAACTTTCTTGAGTTTGACATACGGGTGACCAAATCCTTACCGAGATTCCTTGGTAAGGATGAGAAGAGCCCTTACCTATATATTAAGAAGTTTGAGAGTGCTTGCAGGCTTCATTTTTATAGAACACATGTGCAGAAAAGTTTTATCTTAAATTTGTTCCCTATTCTTTGGATGGTAGTTCCTTAAAGTGGTTTAAAGTTTATCTCCCATATCTTATTCCATCTTGGCATGTACTAAAGCATAAATTTTGTACGAATTTTTTTCCATCTTTCAGGACCATTGTATGGTGAAGAAGAATGGTGAACTTTGCTCAGCGCATCGGTGAGAAATTTTTTCAGGCCTGGACGCGATTTTCAGAGTTAGTTTACGGTTGTCCAGAGTTAGTTTACGGTTGTCCAGAGTATGGATTTAATAGGATGCGTCTTCTTGGATTCTTCATGGAAGGATTGCTTCCGGAGACATAGGATTTTGTGGATATGTTGGACAACGACCACTTTTTGGACATGGATGAGAATGTGGCTTGGCATTATTTGGAGTCCTATAAGGAGGAAGATCACACATTGGTTGTGACTCCAAATGAGCCAAGCCATGAAGTTTTGGTCCACCAAGCCCCGGATGAAGAAGTTTTTGTGGATCTTACACCTCCGGTAGTTGAAGAATTGTGTGCCCCATGCCAAGTAGTTGTTGAGGAACCAAGTGTTGGCATTGAGGAGTTGGTTGAGCCGGCGGAGAAAATTATCATGCCGACACCTACTATTTCTGCTGGGCCGTGTCAAGTAGTCGTTGAGGAATTGGTCGTTGACACGGTGGAAATAGAGGAGCCGATCGCGCACACACTTGGGAGTGAAGTGGGTGAGGAGGATTGTTCTTGTGTTGATGAGCCAGAAGAAGAGGCAAGCGAGGTTGAGTTTATACCACATGCTATCATGGATTCCGAGCTTCCATCTCCTTCGGTAGTTTCTATGGAGATATCACTTACTCCCCCGATTGATATTGAATGCCGCGGGGACGAGCTGCAAACCACATCATACTTAACCATCCATGAAGTTTTCTCACACATTTATTATACTTTTCATTCCGTATTTTATTTTGATGACTATGTGTGGAGGTCGTTTTTTGGGAACGTGTCACATCTCTCTCTTACACAACCCGTCTCCTTCCTTATATATGTACACACTTTGAGGAGATGCTTGGAGTTGTGTATGTGACCATCATTGCCACGTTCAGACGAGAAGCATTGGCAGAGAAGCAAAAAAGAGCTGATAGAGCAGCTGCCTCCACCGTTGTACATCTGAGATCCACCTTATGATCGTGGTGATTTCTATTCAGTAGAGTAGATAAATAAAATAAATGTTTTATTTTATTACTTTCGTATGATTTTCTTTTCTTTTCTAGGATCTTTTGTCGATATCTAATACTCTTCCGACATTGAGGACAATGTGTATTTTAAGTTGGGGGCGAGTGTTAGAATCTTTATAAATGCTAGGATTTTTGCTTAGAATTTTTTCTTTGACATCCATTTTGCCATCATGCATATATAGCATTTACCCTCCTTGCTCACTTGCTAGCTTTATGCTTAATTCCTTACATGCTTCATATTAATGCATATATTTGGATTCAAACTTTATTTTCAAACTCCTAAATTGTGATTGGCATGCACTGTATTGCTTTTTCTTCGTGGGATCAATTTTAATATGCCATTTATGATGTGAGTGCATAACTCCATGAATTTTGTCTTCAAAATAGGTTAAATTAGTTTTGAACAAGCTTTGCGATGCATGAGTATGGAATAAGTCAATTGCGTAGAGTAGTGTTCAATTCTATGGATTTTGATTATGTGCCTAGTGTGGTTGATTGGTGTGCTAAAAAAGAAATAAAGCAAAAAAGAAAGAAAAAGAAAAGGAAAAAAAGCAAAAGAAAAGCAAAAGAAAAAGAAAACAAAAAAGAGAAAGAAAAAGAATAAGTACATCGTTCTTCTAGTTTTGTCGAGTAGCCGGGTCCTCGTGCCTCAAGACGCATTGGATATTCACGTCGAAAGATGGAATTTAGGAGAGTGCACAAGAAAAGAATAAGTGAATCTTAGGTCATTTGGGTTATTAGGTCCGAGGTGTCCTTTTTGGCCCAATGCCCTGAAATCATCTGATTTGGGAGTCATTGGCCGAAAACTCATTACATGGGTCATCCTAAGTTTCATACAAAGAAAAAGAAGAATAAATTCACACATCCAACCTCCACAAATTAGGAAAGTGTTGTTTTGGCTAAACCATAAGATTTGTGAAACTATGATACAACGTTGTGTTTTAATCCTCATTCGTGCAAAACATTGCATGTTGTTCTTTATTTGAACCCAATTGAACCGTTGTTCATGGATTTGTTCGCCTTCATGGATTGGTATATTGAATTTGAGATTTTGTTGAAAACTTTATTTTCGCCATGAATAATTTTGAGTTTAATATGTGCTTTTATTGATAATATGAATTTATCGCTTCTTTTGCTAGGGACTAGCAAAAAGCTAGTTGGGTGGAGTGATTAGGGTTCAATATTGCATATTTTACCCCACATTAAATGGCATTTTGTGCATAATTTGTGTTCATTTTGGCTCCGATACACGCATTTTGATGATATCACTTAATTTTAGAACTTATCATTTTTATATGCATAAAACATAATTTTTACAGCTTATTAGCATCTTCATATTAGTCTCCTATTATTTTTCAGTTGAAGTTCGTGAAGTCTCGATCCCAACACATATTTTTCCAGAAATTTTGGTGGTTGGAGTAATTTACTGTAATTTTTGGAAGACATAGTGACGGTGCCGAAAATTTCTGGTCTGGAAATTCTGCTTTTCCATATTGTGCAGAATTCTGCTATCATTCTAGTGTATATTCTGGCCTAGTGATATTTTTCAGTCGCAGTACACTTTGTTATGGTTCCGTCACTGCCTGAAACATGTCATCCGAGGTTGGATGATTTTTCTAGAATTTTTGCAAGAGATGGTGATGGTGCTGGAAATTCTTGCTTATTTGTGTTTAGTTGCGGGTTTTGTGCGCGGATCCGACCAGTTAGTGCAGGTTCCAGACCCGAACTGCTGGTTGGACTTTCCTCTCCTCTATCCTCCTAATTCCACTCTCCTTCTTCTTCATTCCTAGGGTTAGAGGCCATTGGAGAGGAGCAAGAAAGCTTGGAGGAGTGCAAGGAGGAGCCGAACGCGCCGCCTCGGGAGGAGCCGAACGCGCCGCCTTGGGAGTGACACCTCGGGTGACTTCGTTCTTTCTCTCTTGTATCTTAGATTTTCGGTTCTTGTATGTAATTGAATGATTTTAGAGATGAATGATTTCATTTACATGTTTCCTCTTAATCGATGGTGTTTATGTGTTTGATTCGATGATTGGGTATGTTTTAATTCTAATTTCGTGCTTGGGTTTTTTTATCTTTTGTGATTGGGTTGTGAGTTCATGCAGGTGATTCGAACCCAAACATGTGCATTGGTAAGCCTAACAAGCCACCCGCAGTGAGCAAGTAGCTTAGTCGCACACTACTCTCAGTGTTGACCTCACTCCGTAGTAGGGAATAACTCGGGAGAGCTCCTCCTACACCCTTCAACATTCTGCGCGCCAAGTGTTTGGTTCAATGCCAAGCTCGCCTCTTTGCTTGATTGAGCCCCCGAACCCTTGTCCATAGCGTGTAGGGTTGGTAGTTGGCCCCCACTAGTCATTCTCTCATTCTCTCCTCTACCAAAAAGCCAATAAATATAGCGGGCGATTTCTTGCCATCTCGCATCATTTTTGACCAAACATGCGATTCCAAACGACTCTTCCCTGTGATCCGACCCGGTACTCACCGGTTATAAATTTTATATTGCATTGACGCTCCTACACTTGGGAGTGGAAGGCCCGCTTCCCTTGCACATTTTTGGGTTCAATCACTCAGCACTCTCAGGAATAATAGGAATAGCACCAGACACAGAAGTGGAACTCTCAAGAATGGAACTCTCAGGTATGGCAGTGGATGTGGAACTCTCAGGGACAGAAGTGGATGTGGAACACTCAGCATGAACAAATGTGATGGGTACATGCAAACGCTCGAAAACAGGCTGGACTACGGAAATCTCAACTGGGTGTGGCTCGACAGGATGCTACTGATCATCATCAGGATGTGGCACGTAAACAGGTGGAATGCAGAGATCCATAGGGAACCTCCACTCAACACCTGCTGGTCCCACGTGAGTCTGAACAGGGTTTAAAAGCATGATATAATCTGCGTGGAAGGGACCATGGAGCCAAACCCAAGGGCACTAGCCATGTAATCGAATCATATGTATACGGGACAAGACGTGGTCGGTAAGAGATGTATGTCCCTTTAGCAAGGGTGAGCTCAGCAGGCAACTGGATGTCGAAAATTGGGGGCAAGAAGGGTGATTAGACAGCCATAGCATATTGCCTTGGTGGAGGCGATCGTGGTAATAATGTGGTCAAAGAACCAACTAGCAACATGAACTAGGACATCCCCGCTGGCCTCGAACGCTCTCTCCCGTGTCATATCCCCATAAGATGAAAAGCTTATGTGTGGAGATAGTCATTACCTCTTGCCTAATAAATAAAGTTGTCGCCAAAAGGCGTTGAGCGAGGTGTAGGCAGGGGTGGACTATCGACGAAGCCTTTGCCCGACTAGGGTTGAAGTATAGAATGTCTGTGATCTGCTCCCAGAATGCATCAGCAGAAAAGGTGGGGGAAGGTGGTGACTAGGGCCAAATGCCTTGTCAGGGTTTGGAACTGGGGGCCAGTGAAAGTAAGCATATACCATGTCGTAAGTAATCTCACAGTCACGGCCCATGAGCCTGAATGAATAACCCCTAGGAGTCCTACGTATAGAACTCAAGACCTCTAGTGTCGGTCGAACATAGGTGTTCCCTGACACCGACAGAAAATCGCCCCAACCAATATTATCGTATAGCTGGTGCAAGCACTGGAATATCTCTAGATGCTCTAGTGTAGGAATGTGAATGAACCTAGTAGGTATGATTTGATGCCTGGAGATCCTTTCAAATTTGGCACGGTGTGCATCATCTCTAAAATTGATCCCATACGTCTCTAAAGGTGGTGGTGGCTATGCTGGTGGTGTAGGTGATGTTGGTAATACAGGGATAGAGTCACTACGTGCTGGTGGTGGTGCTGCCGTAGAAGAAGAAGTGTCGGGGTCACCGATCTTCTTCCTCTTCGCAGCGGGCTACCTGGAGCTAGATCAAGTGCACGGAGGCATAATGTAATTACGTGAAGATCAAGCACTCCACATGACACACACACACACACACACGATTGCAAGAAAAATGAAATGGAACGAGTGTACTAAGCGATCAATGTGACTCCTAAGCTCTTCCCAAAGGCTGAGACGATTCGTCAAGCGATATCTCCGTAGTCGTCGCAACGGATCTCCCCAAGCTTGCATGTTGCACAAAAAATATGAATTAGCGACGAAAATTTGAATTAATTGTGGAAATCAAGAAAATATGTAGATTTAGAGGGTTAATTGGGATTTGGGGTTGAATTAGGGCTTACAAGAGGTAGGATAAGAGATATGATGGAAGTCAGGGCTTGATGGAGGGTAAGATGGTCGGAGATCGCTGGAGGAGGGTGGTCGACGGTAGCACAAGGGGGCGGTATGGTCAGGTGTGGCTAAGAGCTCGTCCGAGTAGCTAGAGTTGAAGGGTAAGAGGCTTTGCTACGATCAAGTTCGATAAAGAGCTCGAACGAGTTCAATCTCCTATTTATATTAAGGCTACCGACTTAAGTCACTCAGTTTAAATTCACTCGATCGAGTGACTCAGAACGATAGGGGCGTGGTTTTCTAGGGTGGCAGCTAGGCCGAATGACTCAATCGAGTGAGATGAGTCACTCGATCGAGTCAGAAGATGAAACATAACTATTGTTTTTAGGAAATTCGCTACAGTCTCCGGCTCGGTCGAGTGGACTAGTCACTCGGTCGAGTGAGGGGACTTTACAGAGCATGAGATTTTCATGTTCTGCTATAGGAATCCACTCGATTGAGTGAGATTTTCACTTGGTCGAGTGGTATAAATTGACAGTGTCGAGAATTTTCACTTCCCTGTTCAGTATCCTCACTCAGTCGAGTGAGATTCTTACTCGGTCGAGTGAGGCTAAGTTTTCAGCTCTTCTATTCTGATGATCTTCATCTTCTTTCTCGCTTTCGTTCTCCAGATCCCTCCTTCTTTTCACGTTCAAAATCCTCCATACCATGGATCTCCTTCATTATATGTGCTCTCCATTAATTTTCTCGTTGTTGTTCATCCTCCTGATCTTCTTCCTGCAGATAAACTATCGCCAAATATCAGAATTTTTTTCTAACTTTTGATTTTTCGATTTTTTGTATTTTTCAAAAAAATAAAAAATAAAAACGAACTAAAACAAAGATAGAACATCAGATTGCCTCCTAATAAGTGTCATTTATGGTCTTGAGCTTGACCCCAGATAATTTGCGTTCAACACGGGATATTCGACCCATAGAAGATGCACGTGTCAAACATAGCTAGGAGACCGGTGGGCTTGGATCGCTCGACCTTTTCTCGCTTGGTCTCCTCATGTTGCACCTCCTTCTTCATGTTGGTGGGAGATGACTTCCCACAAGCTTTAGTTCTACCCTTCAAAGGCTCCTTCTTCTCCTTCGGTGATGTTGGTTTTGGCTTTGCTAGTGACGTGTGCTTCTCCGGATGCTTTCAGGAAGAGAGTTTGTAGAGCTCTCTTATCTTAACGAGGTCAGCATCATTCTCCTCTTCATCAGTGGGAGAGTTCAGGTGTCTTCAATATGCGTACTCTTTTCAGAAATCGGCTCCCCTTCAGAGTTCTCCATAAGCAATGTCTTGACTGTATATGCAGTGGCTTCTTCTATCACCTCTTCAAGTAGGTTGACGTAGTCATTCTCTTCAATTGTCGACCGGTTCTTCAAAGATCGCAGGAGATGGAATTCAACTTCAATGTTTCCAACGTTGAGTGAAAACGTTCCTTCCTGCACATCAACAATGACTCCAATTGTGGCTAAGAACGAATGTCCAAGTATAAGAGATGTATCACCAACTTCCTTTACGTCCATAATGACAAAGTCACATGGCACGTAAAGTCCGCTCGGTATTTGCAATGTCACGGTTTTAGCTATACCAACCGGTCTAGTATTGCGTCAGTCAGCAAATTGTATCTTCTAGTCGGTTGGCTTCAGATTGGTCCCCGTATTTAATTTCTTGAACATGGTGAGGGGCATAAGATTGACGCTTACCCCCACGTCAACTAAAGCCTTCTGTAGGGGGACTTCGCCTAATGTGCATGGAATTCTGAAGCTGCCACGGTCTTTGAGCTTCTTTGGCCACTTGTCCTCATTGACGAACCCTGTCCCTTGCTCGGCTAGCATAATCTTCTCCGTCCTTTTTCGTCCAGTAATTAAGTCTTTTAGAAATTTGGCATATGTCGGGATATCTATGATGGCATCTATGAATAGAATATTTAGGCTAGTGCCTCTCAGGTACTCCAGAAAGAGAGCAAAGTTCTTCTCCAATTTAGCTTTCACCAACCTATGGGGAAATGAAATAGTGGCGTATAAACTCTCTCTTTCTGGAAGTCAATATTTTCTACAGCATCATCTCCATCTACAACCACTGTGGGTTCCTCAGCATCTTTATCTTCTTCATGTTGGGAGATGGGTATGCCCTCAAGGCAATTTATCTTTGTGTACATGTACAAAAGTCTTGTTCAAAATAACAGTAAGATGTTTGGTAAGAATTTATATAAGTTAATAATAATGTAGTCGACATTAGAACTTAGATAAAGTCCTGAGACTTAATGCAAGGTTAAACAAGTATCGAAAAGAGGATCTCAATCATGGAGAATTGTTTGACCGTTAGTAGCAAAAGTCTAAAATTGTTCGTGGTCGTATATGTTTCGAGAAAAGGACATCGGATAGACCATTTGTCTTTTCTTCACCATGAAGTGGTGACGATGATCTCCTGGTCGTTCAACTTAGCAAAATCGGAGACGAGACACATGTGCTCATTGGAGAATGAGTTCACTGAACGATCCAACAAGATTTATCACATGGTTAACATAACAAATCTGTCAGTGATAACTCTCAGTGATGATAGGCTAGTTAGTCCTTATACTTGAGGTCATTGTACGAACCTGTACGTGAACGGTGTCACTTAGATCTCTGACCTAGCTTCGAGACAAGGCTTGTCGAAAGGTCTCTGGTTGGGTGACACTTGAGGCGTGCGAGGGGAGTAATGACCAAGAGGGAATTCGTCTCTCCCGTTATTGGGAGTTAGTGTCGCACATGTTGGTTCGGTCTTTAGTAAAAAAAACTTTGGCCAAGATATTTTGGAAGAAGTCAAACATTATTTAACTAAAGACTGATGTAGACTAACCAAGTTCAAGCTATTAAGGTTGACAATTTGACCGTACCCTAGGCTTGACTAGGCGACATAGTTTTGAGGACGTGACTAACTACTGTATTCATCACGGACACAGTCAGGGTGGCCTTGACAATACTCATGTCAATGAGTTAACCATATAATTATGATATCGAAACAGGGATGTCACCTATTCCTTGTGGACACTGCTGTCTGGGGTTTCGAGCCCCCACCTATAGTAGGGTCAGGCTATAGGGTCTCACACAGAGTGAGACCTTCGGCAAGTGATAGGTAGAATTAAGGGAGATGATGCATTGGATGCAAGAGAATTAATACGTCACAAAATATTTTCGACAAAAGTTTTAGAATATTTAGGATGTGGAAAATTGCATATGATGCAAAATATTTTGAATATTTCGTAAAATATTTACGAGCATATTTTATATAGAATGAACACATGAGATTTGTACCTGGATGATGAGAACGTCTCGGTCTAAATACAGGTTCGAACAACGTCCAAAACAGACTCCAAACGAGGAAAATAAGCCAAAAAGCCTTTATAGGGCATTGCGGGTTGGGCGCGCCTGTTATGACCTGGACGGGTTACACAATACACTAGAGGGGGGTAAATAGTGTAAAGGCAAGCAAAGTGCTTAATTAAAAGTTACTGAAATTATAGCACAATAAGTAGCGAAAATTAAAGAGCATGCTCAACAACAACAAACACAAACACAAGGATTTTGCCTGGTTCCCTAAACTTGAGTATGTCCAGCCACACCGATATCCACTATGATTCTCACAAAGAGAAGTAAATACAATCTCACTTAGAGATACCACACATAAAGGATTTGGATTCTCACACAGAGAAATCCTTGCTCTCACACAGAGAGACTCCAGCTGCCACAAAGAGAGTACCTAAATCCCACAAAGAGAGTAAACTAACTTTCACAAAAAAGTTAGGGTTTGAAGAAATGAAACAAAACAACACTTACCTAAGGCTTGATATGATCTTACCAATGTGAAAAAAGAAGGCATGCAAGTGAAACCCAAGTGTTTAAGATGAAGCTTTGATTGCACTTGATGATTTTTCTCTCTTATAGGAATGAATCCTAACACTTCTCACTTGAGTGTATGAAATGAAGAGAGGAAAGATGTTCTCCAAGAAAAGGAATGAGATTGAAATCTTTTGGAGAAATTCCCTAGAACTTAGATGCTATAGCATAAGATTGAATAGATATTAAGGGAATGAGGGAGGAGTGGCTTAGAGAAGAGACGAAATGATCGTCAATGTTTTCCTAAACCTTTTTCAAGAGTTCTAAATAAACTAAGCCATCTCATATATAAAGAAAGCTAAGAAAAGCCCATAAAACCAGCCAAAAACCCAAAGGAAAGAAATCAGCAATTGCTAGATTTTGGCAGTTTACGACAAAGCCGGTCGATTGAAGGGTTGACAATCGACTGGTCAATGTCTATAAAATTCCCAGCGGCTATAATTTGAGTCAAGACAGGCGACTGTAGAAGACTACACAGGCACATGTACAAGGTGCAGGCGGCTGAATATCCTTCAGCAGGCGACTGTCACATGAGATGGAAAGTAGATGAGAAAACACAACTTCGCACTAGCGCCTTCAGCCGATAGATGACCAATTCTCATGCAGCTGTAATTTGACTGGCGACTGAAAACCTCTCATCAGTTGGCTGACTTGCAAAGTGGGATGAAACCCAGAAAATGCAAGTTACGCACTATGGCACACATACGACTGGAAAACAAATCCCATGCGCCTAGTGAAAGACATGCGCATGTAATATAAACGTCAGTCGTTTGTTTCCAAGAGCTCAAGAAAGAGTCAAGAAATATTAACTTGAGCTGTGCACACCAGTCGGCTGTAGAAGGCTGGCCATGCGCCTGGAGGTCATCCGCTCGACTGTCTTGCCTTCATCACTCGACTGCAGGAGAGCCAAAAACAACAGTTTGAGTATTTGGCAAGATGAACATATTGGGATGATTTCTATGATAATCCTAATGTTCACTAAGATGGAAAATGCATATGCATGGTGAGTTAATCCATTGTCAAGGCATTACATTAAATCTAGACTCAAAAAGAGAAAAAGCAAGTAAATGAAATTACATTGATTACATTGCTTCACTTAGAGTCTAATCTTTAATCTCTTGATGCCTTGATGCTCCCCATCATCTTCCACGCTTTGGCACCTCTTGACGAGCTTCTCTTCATCAAGTTCCAAGCTTTGGCAATCCATCACTCTTGGAGGTCTTTAAGATATCCATTGCATCATCCTCCAAGTATTATGCTTTGTCTCATCAGCATATAATCATTAAGATAAACTGCGATTAAAATATAAGATTGATTAGCACACTAACATAATGTATTGATCATCATCAAAACAACGTTAGTCTTGAACTCAAGAAATAACAATCTCACCCTTTAATGATAACAATCCATTATGTCAAAATATAATAAACATTGAAATAAACAATGTGTGCTAACAAACTCACCCAATCAATATGCAAATGTGCACAAAATATAAACATGCAAAGCACAAATCATATTGATGGATGTTATGCAAAAACATACCAATTAATAATAATGAGTAAAAAGTATAAGGTATATTTTTACATAACCCATTTCTCTCCCCCATTGGCATATCAAAAATATGGATAATAGCCAAATAGGAAAACAAAGGGCAAGAGAAATAACCATCCTATATGCACAAATATAATGTGAATGACATACAATGTGACACATGAATGATAAAATTTTGCTAGCAAGGAAAAATCCCATACTCCCCTATAATCATACAAAACATGCAAAAATGGGAGTAATGGACACACTCATAGAAATATGGGTACAAAATGTAAACATACAAGCATGGTACCCAAACAATGAATACCAACATGAGTGAGCTAGCACGGTGGAAACCAAATAAAAGTGGAGTTTGGTTTCCGTATATAGTCATATGAAAATATACAAGTTTATATGAATCTATATACGAGTTCCTATCAAGACTAGAAACATTCTTGGGAATCCACAGAGAAAGTGATTTGGGATTCTTAAGAAGATGTTTAGATAAGACATGTAGGAGGTGAGGGTGCACGCTTATGATGTGGAACATAAACATTGGCATGCCCCGTGTGTGAAACATGAGATCTATCATTAGAAACATTCACATAATCAATTCTACCATGCATAGGTTCATGTGAAGCATGCAAAGGTTTATCATCTCTTGTTTACCTTCAATGAAGAAGCATTCATATCAACATGTTTTTGTAAGAAACATCATGCATGCAAAGGTTTATCATCATGCAAAGATTTTGCATGCATATTCAAACCTTTGCATGCATATTCAAACCTTTGCATGCATGATAAAGATTTTGAATATGCATGCATATGGGTACAATATGCATGCAAAGATTTTGAATATGCATGCAAACCTTTGCAAATCAACATGTTTTTGTAAGAAACATCATGCATAGCATTCAAAGAAGAAGCATTCATATCAACATGTTTTTGAATAGGCTTCTTACAAAAATGCATGATTTGTCTTTGGCTTAGAAAAAGAAGTTGATTTTAAGCCAAAAGAGTTGGATGTGACTTTCTCATTAGAATGCTCCCCCATAACATTTATTTGGGTGCTTCTAAGCGAAGAGCTTCGTTTGTTTACCTTCAATGAAGATGATCCCAAAACCTCGTCCTTACTCAATTTGAAAATTTCAATTTGAGTAGACAATAGCTCACATTTATTCAAAAGAGGAAAAAATGTTGTCATCCCTCTTGGATAGACATGAGCTAAGCTTACAAAATTTTGACTTGAGAGCCAATTTCTCATCTCTCAAAATGTTGTAATCACACTCCGAGTGCATCTTCTCCATTTGGAGTTTGAGAGAAGCATTCTCATCTCTCAAGGCACTCAATTGAGAAATGAGACTATCATTCTAAGTATGCAAAGAATTAAGTTCAACATGATGCGATGCATACAGACTCTTTTTCACAGATTTGTGAAAATCAGATCATACTCAATATGAGCTTTAAGAGAGTCATTCTTTTTACTCAACATGCACACATGAGAATCAAGAGCATCTTTTTCTTGATTCAAAGCTATAAAACGTGTATCATCACAAAGATTGGATGATGAAGGTGTGTGTGTGCGCGCGCGTGCACATCTCTCTTTAAGCTTAAACTTATCAGCTTTAGGGGAGTCCATAAACAACACAGTATCATTTTCAATAAACTTACCAGGTTGAATGAGAGAGTTATGAGATACCTCATTACCAACGTTGCTCTCATCATCGCAAGATTCCTGTCCACCATACTTGCCATCAAGGTAATCCCATATCTCGCAAGATGAATCCAACTTCTCCAATTTCCTTGCAATATTTTCTTCGTCAATGGACATTAGCAAGGCTTCCCACAATTGGGCATATGAAGTTATGATCATCTCTTGTTGTTGCACGGCAAGCCATTTGCACATCCTCTTCTTCCATCTTGAATAGAATTCACTCTCGAACTTTGGAGGAAGAGAAGGAGGTTGTTGAGACTTAGAACTCATGCTTGCAAAAGCCACCAAACAAAGGCTCTGATACCACTTGTTTGGACCTGGAGGGGCTACACAATACACTATAAGGGCTGAATAGTATAAAGGCAAGAAAAATGCGTAATTAAAAGTTACTAAAATTAAAGCACAATAAGCAGCAGAAATTAAAGAGCATGCTCAACAACAAGAAACGCAAATACAAGGATTTTGCCCTGGTTCCCCAAACTTGGGTACGTCCAGCCACACCAACATCCACTATGATTCTTACAAAGAGAAGTGAATACAATCTCACATATAGATACCTCACACAGAGGATTTGGATTCTTACACAGAGAAATCCTTGCTCTCACACAGAGAGACTCCAACTCTCACAAAGAGAGTACCTAACTCCCACAAAGGGAGTACCTAACTCCCACAAAGAGAGTAAACTAACTTTCACAAAGAAAGTTAGGGTTTCAAGAAACGAAACAAAACAACACTTACCTATGCCTTGATATGATTACCCAATATGAAGAAGAAGGCATGCAAGTGATGCCCTCTATGAAGGCCAAACTTTGACGAATTTTAACTCCCACATAGTTGAGCTTCATAAGTGATATCTTATATCAAATCGAAGAGTATAAAACGGTGAATGCATAGAAATAAACGACACATAATTCCGAGTTCATTTGACCCCTCAAATAGACACATGAAAATAACCCAAAACTGCAGAAAGCTGAATCTGGATAGATTTAAGTCCAGATTTATTCTTTCTTTGAGCAATTGTTTCTCCCTCACTAGTGCTCTCCCGAAGGCATACAATATGTCGTTTCGAATGGATTTACATTGTGAATGCCTAAAAACAAATGGTGCACAGTTCTGAGATCGTTTGACCCCTCAAATGTGTCGTCAAAGTTGACCCTCTTCTAAAAACCGAATCTGAAAATTTCCAGCCGTTTTTTGACTAGATTATGTTGGATCTGGATCTAAGCCTAGAAGGGAGGTGAATATGCTTATAAAAAATTCTCGTGCAACCCATGAGAAATCACACACAGTTTATAATCACAGGCAGTGCAAAGAGTACACAATCACAGAGTACACATAGATATACCCTGGTTCGGTCGTCCCACGACCTACTCCGGCCCCAAGCAAATACTAGCAATTAATATGTTTCTTTTGTACAGCTACAATGGGTCCTGAGCTCCCTGCCCCCACCTAGAACGTACCACACTCCCTGAGTGCAGAGCACTATCAACCTAGTAAATGCTCTATCTTGACAAGTCCCACTTATCTAGACCCACTTGTCTAGTCCCAGACTAAACAAGTCCCAAAAGAACACAAAAGTGGCAAAGTTTCTCTTACATAGATCAACACACTAATACACAAATATAAAGAGTAAAGAGTTTAGAAATAGTTTGTGTCCGTGTAGTCGTCTCTGTCAATCAGAACGTCGTCAGCTTCAGTCTGATGCAAACAGTGTCTCGATCTGACTTCTGGATCTCAAGCTATAGCCCCACAAAGTAATGTAGCAAACTGGTCTGTGCATATATAAATTCCAGTACAAACTAAATATGAGTCGGTTTGTGAACACAACAGTCTTCAATTTCTTTTATTTTTACGCAAGCCTCTTACTTTCGCATGGAATCCACGTCAGCTTCCTATTCATTCTCAGCAGCACACATGACTCACGAGTTTGCATTGGCTTCGTTTTCACGCCGACTCATCTTCGACAGCAAGCACGACGGAGGGTTGGTGGGCGGCGACCCTGACTTGAGCTCGACAGCAGGAACGTGTCAACGGCAATATGGACTCCACGGCGACTAGATGGGAGGTCTCCGACAACGTCTTACGAACTCACGGCAAGGGCAAACTCATGGCCAGGAAAACTCACGGCAAGGGCGAACTTACGGCACCAAGTAGATCACAACTGCAAGAGAATTCTGAATGGCCGCATGTTGATTCCTCGATAGTGAGATTGATGTCGTGACAACAAGGAATCTTAAGTCATGGCAACGCGAGAGGAGAGGCTCGATCACAAGCTTGCTCTTTTTGAAGTCTTGGCAGTGAGAAGAACTCCTCGGAAGCGACGGAGGAGTGTTCACGGAGGAGTGTTCACGACAGCATGTCGTCAACGACAACAAATGAGCCACGACAATATACAAGATCGGTAGCAAACAGTTGTCGATGGCAGCAGATGATTGTTACGTTAGTTTGATGGTGCCGCGATGTTGTGTAGGAGATGATGTACCCTTATGTTTGAGGATGTTAGATGATAAACTTTGGAGTTCATCATGGCATGAACCCTTCCCACAAAAAATCACACGGCAGCAACCATGAGAACTTGGCAGCCAGATAGTAGCAAGATGTGGCCTTGCTGATAATTTGAAGCATGAGGAAGACCCTTTGCTTGGTGATGAAGTTGACCGTAGCTTTGAAAACTTGATGCAACTTTTTGCTTGAAGATTTTTCCTTGGGTTGTATGCATCAAGAAGATGGCCTTGGGTTTTCTTTGGCAACAAGATGATGATTGGCTTAAATCAAATTGTTTACAGGAAATTTTTGTTTCTCTTGAGAAAATACTTGCGGCTGTGATGATTGTTGCCTTGGGGAGAAAAGATAGACACTAGGGTTTTTTTAAATCTCTTGTTGTGGCCGCATCTTTTCTTCTTGGAGAGAGGAGAGGTTTTATATGAGAATAGCTAGAGATTGACCCAACCAATTTGGGATTTTATTCCCACCAAATTTGTAGTGGATTAAGAGATGGTGATATGAAATTGATTTGCACCAGTCCAAATTAGATTTGAGTGAATACCCTCTTTTGTATCCCCATTTGATTAAGTCATCTTTGCTAATGATTAGCCAATTTTTTCCATCAAATTGACTTATTAATCTCTTTGAAGAATTACGACTTTTCCATTCCTGATACACACTTAGCACACACGTTAAATAGTTCGTACATATTTGTTATCATCAAACTAGAGACCCTAGATCGTTGTATCCAATAATCTCCCCCTTTTGATGATGACAAACTAATAAAAGATTTGAGCAAAGAAAAATGCGTTTGTAAAGTGTGACGAAGAACGTGATGCATATGATTTGTACAATGAGATGTCCAAGCATTACTAGTATGCACAATATAGCAATAGTGAAAGCATGCTCCCCCTATTTTTCAAGCTCCCCCTTGAATATGTATTTCTAGTGCTCCTCCTTCAACAAATAATACCAAATCTTTTTTCAACTTTTCTCCCCCTTTGTTATCATCAAAAGTGTATTAATGAAGTCAATCAAATTCACTTGCAAAAATAAAGTATTATAAATTATAACTAGCACTTGCATGTCGTTTTTTCATAGAGTAGGCACTTCAAGTTCAATGAAAATTACAATTTAGACTTCAACACCATTGTGTAAGTGTGATAATTAAACATTGGAGTACAAAGGGAGATTCAATGAAGAACATCAACCAAAACCAATCCATATTTTCCATTTAACATGAATATAACCTATGATTGATTTTTCCCACCTTATTAGAAATGAGTTCAAGGTACCAAACCCCAAAATATAGCCTATAAGGACTCTTAGATGTGGGGGTGTCATTGCTTGACGAGTAAAGAACACCAATGCTAAAGATTACCCATAAAGAATATGTTAGATACTTGTGGGTAGTGTGCTTGCCATGAATTGTATCCATTTTACATACGGAGAAATATTCATAAATATTTTTTCATATACAATTCCTTTTTGTGCTCAATTTTTATTCATGGCAATACACATCATATCACTTAGATTATTCAGTTATTATCATCCTATATGCACTTTCATATATTCATAAAAAGAATCTCCAAAAGTACAACAAGTTTAATATTCGTGGAAGTGAGCATGTAGGTGTAGAAATCAAATTATTCGTTTCATGGAACATGTCATGGCTACTAAATAAAGTCTAATATGCGCATGTAGCTATAACAATAATACAATGATTTCTACAAGGATATGAATGATCATACAATAATACCACTTATAATGTCTCATAAAGAGGTATTCATTAAGCACAATTTTTTTGATTTTGATTTTTTTTCGTTTTTTTATTTTTCTTTTGTAATGAACTAAAACAAACTAAGATGCAAACAAACAAGCATAGAAACAAGAAATAAATCAAGCACACACAAAAATCTATGAAGGTATGCAGTGAATGCAAAGAGAAAATTAAATATACCTTCGCGTCGCCATTTGACTAAGGCGCTAAAAATGAGGCTTTCAATTCATTGCTCCTCGCCAAATCTCCATCTTACCTACACAGTAGATGTTATGTGTGACCTTGAAATCCAACAAGGTCCATTAGTGTTAGTCATCAAAGTTTTAGGAACCACACTTGTTTGAACTTTATGTTTGTGTTCCTAAACTTACACTAATAGGATGTGTGACCAATACTATCACAAGTAAAGCACTTTGCATGCTTATTTTTGACAATTGAAGGCACATTGTGAATTTTCTTAAATTTAGGCTTTTCAAAATTTCTTTAAACCAAATCCAAGGCCACGTCTATTATTGCCATATAATTGATTTCCAAGAATGATATCTAAAGATTGTTTTCCTATGGAAAATTTCTTCATGGACAATTCAACACTAGAGACTTTGGATTTTAACAATGCATTCTCATTCACAGGCAAAGTACATTTACTTATAAAACCTTTCTTGTTTTCCTCTTCCTTCTTTTTAAATTCATCCATTTTCCTTTTAAGCTCGTTATTTAACATGCACAATTTTTCATTAAGCTCATTAATTATATAATCCTTTTCAGTTTCAAGCTTAATTGAGTCTAGCTTAAGCATGCTAATATTATTCAATAAGGAAGGACAAGAACCACACGCAGCTTTTTCATATGAGCTAGATTTTTCCCTTTTTAGCATGGCAATGGTTGATTTACATTCTTCAAGTTCTTCTTTTAAGTTTTCAGATTCTTCAATCATATCACAGTTTTCTTTTTGCAATTCAAAACAAGAATTTCTATAGCATTCAACAGTATTGTCTAGTTCATCAATTTCTTCTTGCATTTTCTTAAAGAGTTCAGCTTTGGTGCAAGATTTTACCTCAATCTGTTTTGCCATTAGGCAGAGGGAGGTGTGCGCAGTTTCCTTGGTTTCATCCTCGCTATTCATATCCCACGTTCGCGCTAGAGATTTTCATTTCTTTTCAGCGACGTCATTCCTTTCTTGTGGGCAATGTCTCGCAAAGTGTCCTTGATTCATGCACATGAAACAAATAACTTTCCTCTTAGTTTTCTCACAAATAGAAGCTTCATGTTCTTTCAGAAAAGTGTTTCTTTCCTTTTGCTTCTTTTCATTGCTTCTAAGTGATTGCTCGCTTCCATTTGTAGTTTCCAAAGTCCTCTATATATCCTGCACAGAAGAGCAATGTGAGATATGATCAAATATTTTTCTGTTCAAACCACACAATAAGATATTTATTGATCTAGCATTTATAGCACACACATTTCTATCATTTAAATGCAAATTACTTTCAAGCATAGAATATCTGTTTTTGATAATGTACCATGTATCAACATATACAAATAATAAATAATTTTTCATCCTAGACTTCCCATATAAACTAACTTTGGGGTTTTCATGATAACTAGACTAGAGATCCTAATAAACTGGCTCCGATACCACTTGTTGGATCTAGATTAAACCTAGAGGGGGAGGAAGGGGGCGAATAGGCTTATAAAAACTTCTCGTGCAACCCACGAGAAATCACACGTAGTTTATAATCACAGGCAGTGCAAAGAGTATGCAATCATAGAGTACGCACAGATATACCCTAGTTCGGTCTTCCCATGACCTACTCCAGCCCCCAAGTAAATACTAGCATTAATATGTTCCTTTTGTACAACTACAATGGGTCCTGAGCTCCCTGCCCCCACCTAGAACGTACCACACTCACCGAGTGCAG
Organism: Scilla litardierei; assembly: GCA_030789695.1. NCBI lineage: Eukaryota > Viridiplantae > Streptophyta > Magnoliopsida > Asparagales > Asparagaceae > Scilla > Scilla litardierei. The sequence continues at coordinate 121,980,560 of CM061134.1, forward strand.
AACCCTATCAACCTAGTAAATGCTCTATCTTGACAAGTCCCACTTGTCAAGACCCTCTTGTCTAGTCCCAGACTAAACTAGTCCCAAAAGAACACAAAAGTGGTAAAGTTTCCCCTACAGAGATCAACACACTAATACACGAATATAAAGAGTAAAGAGTTTAGAAATACTTAGTTCATGTACATGTAGTCGTCTCTGTCAATCAACACATCGTCAGCTTCAGTCTGATGCAAACGGTGTCTCGATCTGACTTCTGGATCTCAATCTGTAGCCCCGCAAAGTAATGTAGCAAACTGGTCTGTGCATATAGAAATTCCAGTACAAACTAAATATGAGTCGGTCTATGCACACATCAGTCTTCAATTTCTTTTATTTTTACGCAAGCCTCTTACTTTGCATGGAATCCATGTCAGCTTCCTATTAATTCTCAGCAGCAACCACGACTCACGAGTTGGCATTGGCTTCGTTTTCACACCGACACATCTTCGACGGCAAGCACGGCGTCAGCGGTGACTCTGACTCGAGATCGGCAACAAGAACGTGTCAACGGCAATATGGACTCCACGGAGACTAGATGGGAGGGCTCCGATAGCGTCTTGTAAACTCATGGCAAGGGCAAACTCATGACACCAAGTAGATCACAACTGCAAGAGAGTTCTGAATGGTAGCACGTTGATTCCTCGGTGGTGAGATTGATGTCGTGAAAGCAAGGAATCTCAAGTCACGGCAACGCAAGAAGAGATGCTCGACAGCAAGCTTGCTCTTATTGAAGTCTTGGCAGCGAGAAGAACTCCATGGAAGCGACGGAGGAGTGTTCATGGCAGCACGACGTCGACGGCAACAAAGGAGCCACGAAAATATACAAGGTCGATAGTAAACGGTTGTCGATGGCAGCAGACGATTGTTACATTAGTTTGATGGTGCCACAGCGTTGTGTAGGAGATGATGTACCCCTCTGTTTGAGGATGTGATATGATAAACTTTGGAGTTAATAACGGCATGAACCCTTCCCTACAAAAAATCACACGGCAGCAACCATAAGAACTTGGCAGCCAGATAGTAGCAAGATGTGGCCTTGGCTGATTATTTGAAGCATGAGGAAGACCCTTTGCTTGGTGATGAAGATGATCGTAGCTTTGAAAGCTTGATGCAACTTATTGCTTGAAGATTTTTCTTTAGGTTGTATGCAGCAAGAGGATGGCCTTGGGTTTTCTTTGGCAACAAGATGATGATTGGCTTAAATCAAATTGTTTGCAGCAAAGGGGAAATTTTTTTTCTCCTGAGAAAATGCTTACGGCTGTGATGATTGTTGCCTTGGGGAGAAAAGATAGATAGACACTAGGGTTTTTTAAATCTCTTGTTGTGGCTGCATCTTTTCTTCTTAGAGAGAGGAGGGGTTTTATAGGAGAGTAGCTAGAGATTTGACCCAACCAATATTGGATTTGATTCCCATCAAATATGTAGTGGATTAGGAGATGGTGATATGAAATTGATTTGCACCAGTCCAAATTAGATTTGAGTGAATATCCTCTTTTGTATCCCCATTTGCTTAAGTCATCTTTGCTAATGATTAGCCAATTTCTTCCGTCAAATTGACTTATTAATCTCTTTGAAGAATTACGACTTTGCCATTCCTGAAACACACATAGCACAAACGTTAAATAGTTCGTACATGTTTGTTATCATCAAACTAGAAATCCTAGATCGTTGTATCCAACAGGTTAAACCCTGGATAAGCGGGCCCCAATTCCCTAATGGGTTGCACCAGACCCAAGCATGTGCAGCCGGTCCAGGACATTCCCGGACCACAATTTGGGCATTTTCTTTGCCTTTTCATGGTTCGATCTTCGTGTCACGTCATATGTGACCGAAATCCTCTTCGCAACAATTGCGACCATTTTAATTCCAATGCATTATATGCTTTAACCCCACATCATTAATCCTTTAGGCAATATCGCAAATTATTTGCGATTATTAAATTCTCATATATCGTACGAATAATCTCCATAATTCTACATATTACTTGAAGAAGGTCCCACTTTGTGTGAGACCCTACAGTCTAACCCTACTATATGTGGGGCTCGAAACCCCAGACGGCAGTGACCACGGGAAGCAGGTGCCATCCTTATTTCAGTATCATCATTATGTGGTGAGCTCATTGACATGAGTATTGTCAGGACCACCTTGACTGTATCTTTGATGAATGCCACTGTTTTAGTCCCTTTGTTATAACTATGTCGCTTAGTCAAGCCTAGGGTATGGTTGACTTTCAACCTTAATAGCTTAAAATCGGTTAGTGATCGCTCCTTATTTTACACCTTTTTTTTGCATGTTTTCATGTCATTTCGATCGCCCATATTGCATTTTTCACGATTATTCGACGACATCGCGTTGCTTTTCACTATTTCTTGTTTTTGTCGTATTTCAGGAAATATGGAGCGATGTGAAGCAAAATTGAGATCAAGGGATTTCCATGCACGTCAGAGTGTCGCCCACGACCTTATTGAGGAGCTAGCAGTGCTAGAGGATGAGCGAAAGAGGAAGAAGTTCGATAGAATCGACGAGAGGTGAGGAGGAGAAGAAAGAGCCACAGAAGCAGCCCACTCGGCCGAACAGAGAGTTCACTCGACCGAGTAAAGGAACATGCTCGGCCAAGTGAAACGGATATAGGAGCACGTTGAGTCAAAGTCCACTCGAAGGAGTGAGAAATCTCATTCGGCCGAGTGAAGAGCTCACTCGCCAGAGTACGACAGGGTTTTTCTCCCGATAATCATCAGACTTACTGGAATTTGGAGAAGACCCACTGGCCGAGCAAGAAAGCTCCCTCGGCCGAGTGAAGAAGACCACTCACCTGAGTGGAGCAGGGTGACAGACCCCCGAAACCCTAATCTCTCTGTTTATCTTTGGGTCTGTCACTCGGCCGAGGGACATGTTCCATTCGGCCGAGTGACACAATCCGACTGTGTCGTGAATTAGCGTTTTGGCTGCGCCAGGGGCAAATCTGTCAGGAATTTCTAGACGATTTTGACTTGTATTTAAGGCTAGTTTTATTCCTAGTTTTAGGAGAGACTTGAAGTTAATTTTTATGGCTATTCTTATTGTAATTCTCAGCTGGAGATCAAAGACGTGCAAATTGGTTTGTTCTTTCTATCTAAATTCCTTGTTTTTATGAATTGTTCTCTCTCAATCATGAATTCTGCTATGATCTTATTCGTTATTTCTGAGATTGCTATGATGAATTGTGAGTAGTTTCGTTGTTCTAGGGCATATGGATGAACCCTATGAACCCGATCTTAGAATTGTGATGAATGAATTGAATTGTTGCTAGGATTGATAAATGGTTTGGTTATGATTGATTTACTACAAATAGCTAGGAATTCCCATTTATTGGGGTTTGTAAGAGATTGGATTTCAATCGATGGGAAGGCCTAGATATTCAATTTAGGTTTATAATCGAGACTCTCTAGATTTGGTTTGCAAGAGATTGGACCAAAGCAAGGATTTTTATTATAAGTCTATACTAATATTCATTTGTAAGAGATTGGGCGAATACGAACTATCATAATCTAGATCGTAGCTCGAGTTTGCACGAGAGTGGGCTCGAGGTGCAATTGGACGATGATGTCGATCTTCATGCTAGTGGCTTAGGTTAGGGTTTGCACGAGAATGGGCCCTAATCTAGGTTGCTATAGACCGGCAATAGCGCGAGAGCGTGGGCTTGGTTCTATATTCAGTTACGACTAGTTCACCTTAATTCAAGCCTTGCAACATTGAGATCCATAGTCCACAAGAATAACTGACGATCCGTAGTAGTAATTCCCTAGCCCTAGACGCTTTCATTTCATAGAATTCTATTTGTTATTTGAACGACAGTGACATTATTATCCAAACCATTCCATTCTACCATCAATAGCTCGATGATCAAGATAGAGTACTGTCATTTGTCCTCCCTGTGTTCGATACCCGCTCGCCACTACACCGTGCGCTTGCGGTAAAACTACAATCGTTTTCTGGGTGTATATCTGGGGCCATCAAGTTTTTGGCACCGTTACCGGGGTGGTGACGGTATTTTATTTTATTTACTTAAGCTATTTCTTTTTATTTTTATTTTCACTCTTTTATTCCTCTATTGTGCTAATAATTCTATCTAGACTCTCTTTTTCTGTGAATGTACACGAGATCAAAGGCACACCAAGAAGATATATTATTTGATCCTGAGATCGAGTGTACGGTAAGAAGGCTTAGAGCTGAGAGGATATTTGCTATAGAGGAAGATCATATGGCCACGTTGGAAACACCAGAGGAGCTAGCAGCGTGTATGGCTAGGCTTGTCTCCATCCGAGAGAGGCTACGACCCAAGACCACGTCTACCACCTCTTCTATAGTGATGTCTGAGTTGGCGGCCGATAAGAACTTTGAGCTAAAGACATGACTTGTAGTGTTGATGCAACAAGACCCATTTCATTGGAACTCACAAGAAAACCCTCACTACCATTTGCAATCGTTCTTGGCCAAATGCGCCACTTTTCATATGCCTGGAGTGCCGTTTGACGCTTTTCGCCTGCGCCTCTTCCCGTTTACTCTCGAGACAAGGCATTGTATTAGTTGAGGACGCAAGCCAAGGGGATCTTCACTACTTGGGATGAGCTGGCAAGCGCATTTGTCAATAAGTTTTACCCGCCATCCAAGACTATCAAGATACGAAGCGCACTCATGTCCTTCAAGCAAGGCCTTCAAGAAACTCTATACGAGGCATGAGAGCGTTTCAAGGATCTCCAACACTAATGCCCCCATCATAGTATTGAGCCATAGGAGCTTGTGCATAGCTTTTATAACGGATTGCAACCGAGCACAAAGAAAATAATTGATGCAACCGCCAACGGAGCTATTTTTTCAAAGACACCGGATGACGCTACGGCTCTACTTGAGGAGATGGCCTCGAATAATCAACAGTGTACCGACGAAAGGGGACATTCTTCGTCATCCTTGAAGCCAGCAAGTATTTATGAGGCAAAGGTCGTGGCGGAGCTCTCTTTAAAGTTTGACTCTCTTCACAAAGTCATGGAGAGACTAGAAAAATTGATTAGTGAACCGCAAGGAGCCCCCACCGTTTCTACACCGGGAGGAAGCATGAGCGACTGGCAAGATCAAGCCCATGTTATGTTTGTTGGAGGGGAGCAAGGAGACGGAGCCATAGAACAAGCTCAATATGTTGCGGGTAGTACCAGTTATTGGGTGAACCCGGCTACAAGGGGTCACCCTGGATTTTCATACGTCAACAATGACGGAGCCTTGAATCCACCACCGCAACAACCACAAGCCCGGCCTCCACAATAATCGCAATATCAACAAAGAGCACCCCAACAATAAAACTACCCATCGAGGCAACAAGCGGGGCCCTATAGACCCCCGGGGTACAATCAAGGATGGAGGACCCCCAATCCATCGCAGCACCGCCAAGGTTGGATCATAAAGCAAGGGTTGAAGAGTTCATGGCCGAACAAAAGAAGATCAATGCAAAATTGACGGCCCAACAAGTCTCCCTCAACATCGTCGTAGCACAATTATCAGAGCAATTAGCATTGCTCAATAAGAACAATCAACAATTGTCGACTCAACCGGAACAAAACCCACGGAGCAATACCGGCCACATCAATGCGATTGTGGTGGTAACTACAAGAAGCAAAAAGGACACTACCCCCGCCATGGTTCAAACTAAGGAGCCGGGGAAGAAATTTTGATTGACAAGGAACCGGTCAATGAAGAGGAGGGCCCAAAGGCACAAAACGACAGTGAAAAATCTGAAGTAGTAAGCCACAAGAGGAGCGCACTTATATGCCACCGGTACTATTCCCACAACGGTTGATAAAGGCAAGGATTGAGGAAAGGCTCGTCAAATTTCTGGAGTATTTGCAAGGTATGGGCATGAATATTCTATTCTTGGATGCAATTATCGAAATCCCGTCCTATGCTAAGTTTCTAAAGGATTTGATCGCGGGAAAGAATCGAAAAGAAAGGATCATGCTCGTCAAGCAAAGTATGTGATTTACTAGGAAGGAGAAAGCACCGACCAAGTTCAAAGATCCCGGTAGTTTCCGAATTCGTTGCACGCTTGGAGGAGTCACACTTCAAAAAGCTTTGGTAGATTTGAGAGCACGCGTGAGCCTTATGCCCCTCACGATGTTTAAGAAATTGAATACAGGGACCAACCTAAAGGCGACAGACATGAAGATACAACTCGCCGATTGACGTATCACTAGGCCGGTGGAGATTACGGAAAACATACCACTACAAGTACTTGGTGGACTTTGCTTGCCATGTGAATTCGTGGTGATGGATATTAAGGAGCAAGGTGATACGTAGCTGGTTCTTGGACGCCCTTTCTTGGCCACCGCCGGAGTGATTGTGGATGTGAGGGAAGGAACCTTATTCTTGAACGTCGAAAATATTGAAGTTGAACTCCACATTCCGAAGGCGATGAAGCACATGCCTTGGCCAGAGGACGTGGACTATGTGGACCTCCTCGACGAGGTGATTGACGACGCCATGCCATTTGCCATCAGAGCCAAGACGATGACGGCGTCGAAGAGGGCCAACTCACCAAAGATGGCGAGATGATGGGAGACCCGCCCGACCCTCTTACAGATGAGGAGAAAGACGATGCTGATGTCGTCAAGATTAGAGAGGTATGCATCTCACCACGGCGAAGCATAAGAAGAAAGCTCCACCGGACAACAAATCTTCGTCACCGGCCAAGAAAAAGGATGTCAAAAGCTCAAGCTTGGGGGACTCACCCCCAACCACCCATGATGAAGGAAAGCCGAGGAACGCCGATGAAAACCAACAACTAAACCCAAGCGGCCTTCCCGGCAAGTTTGACACGCGTATCTCACATGCGCCAAACATCGAGCTTTAAACGCGTATCTTAAGAGGTCGAGCTCAAGACCTTAAACGAGCGCTTGTCGGGAAGCAAACTGACGATTCTATCTTATTTTTAGTTGAATTTTTCCTTTTATTTTTGTTTTAGATCTTTATTAGTGTTTAGAGTCAAATGTCGAAGAAAAACCTGACAACGGGCAATATTTTTCATTGCAGAAGATGGAGAATAGGAAACCATATGAATGGAGGACGACCATGGCAAAGGAGAGCGCTCCAGGGATGCGCTCAGGCGTCAGGAGAAGGAAGAATTTGACGGTGAGAAGAAAACCAGAAAGTGGAGCAAAAACAGAGAGTTGGAGCTGGAAATAGCAGCCCACACGGCCGAGTGAAATTTTCACTCGGCCGAATGAAGACCTTGCTCGGCCGAGCAGGATCCTGATCAGGGAAGATACGAAAAACCCCTCTTTGTCATTTATATGCCACTCGGCTGAGTAACTTTGTCACTCGACCGAGTGAATCAGACACTTTCACCACTTGAAAAGCTCTGAGCGGCCTTGCCACTCGGCCGAGTGACCATTGTCTACTCGCCCGAGTGGGAAGTGCTACTCGGCCAAGTCGGTACTTTCACAAAAAAATTTTAAAATCAGCCACTCGGCCGAGCGGACACGCCACTCGACCGAGTGACTCATCTTATATATATGAAATCTCGCGGCCTAAAAAGCAAAATTTCCCAAAATCCCAAACTATCGCCAGAGCTTTCCCCAAATCGCCTGACGCTGTCTCCGTTCACCCGAGCTGAATCACCCTCTGCCCGAGCTGCCTAAAAAATCACGCCATCCCACATTTAGCCCTATTTCTCCCCTTTTCTCCATTTCTCCATTTCGTAAGCCCTATTCCATCCCGAATCGAAATTAATCTCTATACATATCTATTACTCTTGATTTTACCCCAAATTTATTGATATTCATTGCTAATTTGTCAATTTGTGTTTCAGGATGGCTTGGCAGAGAATCAGTGGTAGATTCGGAGCTTCTGAGTGAAGGTGACTCTTCACTATTACGACTGATTGCATCTGCGTCCTGCTCGGGTACATTCGCTCCCTTTATATCGCACTTAGCATTGGTAGGGGCATCTCATGGCACACATGCCTCCACAGGCTAGATCACGTTCGTGGGAGCCCGCCTCCAAGCGGAGGAAGCCTAGTGAGCCTGGCTCTTCCTCCGCTGGAGCGGGCTCCCCGCCACCTAGCCCACCTCCACCCACACTTCCACCTCCTACCGCACCCATTCCACCCCCACCGGTACAGCCCGCCCCCGCTTTCGACACGATGGGGATCACTTTCAGAGATGACACACACCACGCCAGATTTGAAAGAATCTCCCATCGTTCGATTGTCTCATCTAGGTTTGCGCACATTGCAGATTTTGAGCGCCTAGGGGTATTTGAGGGCCTACTCCAGTTGTATGACAACGTGGGGTGGCGTGATTTTTTGTCGGTGTCGGCAGACACTTACGTCTGACTGACACTCGAGGTTCTTAGTTCCATCTGTAGGACTCCTTGGGGTTTCTCATTTCGATTGATGGATCGTGAGTGCGAGATTACCCTCGACATGCTCCGAGCCCATTTTCAGTGCCCCCGTCCCGAATCCTGACTGAGCTTATATTCCCATGCACATCCCCCCACCGTCATTCGATACTCACGCCTCCGGGACACGCATTACGGGATCCCATCTTGCCTTTGACCCTAGTCGGGCCAAGGCCTCCACTATCATCTGCCCATGCCTCCGCATTGCTCAGCGCCTTATGGCGACCACTTTTCTAGCGATGTATGAGCCCGGGACGATGTCTACGCCTAAGCTTTACATGCTTTATGCAATGACTAGGGCGAGAGCCTTTGAGGTAGGTGGAGATGTCTTACTCTTCGCTGTTCAGATCGATATAGCCAGTTGGTCTCTATATCGCATCATTATCTCGGTCGGTGCCAGAACGCCTATTTGTTGCGACGGTCTGATTACCCTTCTGGCTCCCCTATGCGGGGTTGACCTCTCAGCTAGTTTGCTACGACCCCCGGGCCCCACTTCTCTTTCCATTGATGTCATGTCCCACATGTGGATGTTGCGTCCTCATGGTAAGCACCACTGGGTTTAGCTGCACGGTCCATTTGGCGCTGATTATATGGTGCTTCCGAGCCCTGCTCAGACACACATTGGACCTACAGGAGGGGTGTGGATACCAGAGATGGACCTCCGCATCCCAGCTGCATACGTGCTAGAGCCTGAGGGCACTCAGTAGGAGCCCCTCCTCCCACCTCTGGACCCGGAGATCCCGATCCCTCAGCCTGCACCTGATTTGACCGCTCCTCCCGACACCTCTGTTCACACTTCTGTCATTGTCGGGAGCACACTTTGCTGATTCCACCACCACCACCACCTCTGTGCCGCTGGCCATTGATCCCACCTCATATGTGATCTTTGAGAGCGCCCCCACCACTATCCTTGAGAGAGGCGAGCCTTCCTTTGTTTCAGCCGCCGAGACCCTATCCCCACCAGATTTCTCGACTGCTGGGGGCCATTTTCAGTTGATCTCATGACCTCCCCAGTCATCGACACTTCCGTCTCCGCTGTCGCCATCTTCACTGAGAGTGTCGTGACATCTGTCCCCATTTCTGTGTCAGCGACCTCTCTGCCCTTCTCGCTCTCTGTCATCGCTTCAGATTCTGCTGCTGCTCACACTTCTGAGAGCATTCCCGTGTCTCAGCCTTCCATAGAGGCTGAGCATCTTTTAGTGAGCACTGCTCTACACCCTCACCCCGTAGTGGCACCAATTGTCTACGGTAGCCGTGCTAGGAAGCCCCAATCACCACCCATTCGACCCTCTGCCCCTCCTCCCCCCGACACCCTAGTTCAACACCTGCGTGCTCTAGAGGGGGCCGTTAGTGGGTCAGAGGAGATTTTCGGGCTCTCTCCGCTACCGTTAGTTCTATGCAGTCTCGCATCGCTATACACCCTGGTATTCAGGCTGCCCTAAACCAGATTCTTGTGCGACTGCCACAGCTTGCTCAACCTGCCACTATTCGTCCCATTTCCCAGCAGCCTCCACTACCACCTTCACCACAGGACAGTGTTGGTGCTCCACCACCTGCTTAGGCACACACTAGATGCCTCCCATATTTTTGCCACTGCTGTGATTGATATCATCTTTTCTGCCGATTTTGCGCACCTCCTCCTCACACATTTTGGTCACTTTTTGGTCATATTTGTCTATATCATCTTGGGAGAGGGGAGGTATTTCTGGGACATTTATATTGCACCATCTTGATCTCTGCACGCATCATTTGCATATCCATCTCATTTTCTTTCATTTTCATACTTTATCATGCATGCACCCTCACCCACCCCGCCCATATCATATCTCTCCTTGTGCCACACTTAGCACATTGAGGACACTATGTAGTTTAGCTTGGGGGAGTGAGTGTCTCACGCACTTTTCGATTTCTTCATTTTTATTTTCATTTTTCCACCTTTCTTTATTTTACATTTGTTTTCACCCACTTTTTCATTTTTTCCCCATGCATCACGATTTCTTATTTTTTTGAGTGTGCTGCATATGTATAGTAGTTCTTATTTTCTCTTTATCCTTATTTCTTTTATCCTTTTTGTCTAGAGATGAATTTTCTGTGATGACGATGACCTGGAGCTAGTTTACGTTTATATGCATATTCTCTTGTCATGCCATCGTTTTTATTCCAGATATCATATGCTATACTTTGCTGTGCATTCGAGAATAGTAAACTGCATCTTTATTATATGAATGTGAATGAAATTCTACCATTAGTTGAGTCTGATGATTTATATTGTATACTTTTCATAGAAAACACACCAAGCTTCACGCATTGACTGCCTATATTTTGAGTCTGCTTTGTTGTCTGCTATCACTTCTTTTTGTATGAAAATTGTACGCTTGACTTTCAGGTTGATTGAATGTATGCCATTTTGATATGACTGGATTAGTTTACTTTCTGAAATCAAACCGATTAGATTACATTACTCTGCTGAAAGTTGTCATGCATATTCTAAAGAGTGAACTGAGCGTTGCATATTTTTCTTTCTCCACATATCTTGAACATCATTTCTATACTTAAAATTATTAGTGAATCCCCCTTAGCAATTCTTATATTGGCATCTTCCCCCTTGCTATGAAGTCTAAGCTCCAACACCCCAAAATCAAAAAGCAAAAAATTACATGCATATCTCTCTATCTTTTGATTTGGGATTGTTATTGTGATATGAGTTACAATCAAAGAAAAAAAGAAAAAAAAGAGAAAAAGAAAAAAAAGAGAGAAACAAAAAGAAGTTCATACATGATCCCATTTCTTTCTTTCTTTCTTCCCTCTTTTATTTTTATTTTTCTTGGAGGTTCAAAAATGGGGAAAAGTTGTATTGTTCTATTTGATGCCACCATGCTTATAGATAAGCTTTGTGGAGAGGATCCAATGATGTGTGAGAGAGTGACTACTTGTCTGTGCATGACAACCTAAGCTAGGTAATTTTCTATACTCAGGGAGCTTACTAGGAGTACTACGAAGTCCACGAATTGAAATTTGGCATGCATCTCATGAATACCACATGCATCTCATGAATACCACTTCTTTCTATTCTTATTACTTCATATTGTGTGATACCTTTTATACTCTAAATAGAAAGCGATCAATTGAAAAGTGTGCGATCTATGATTATGTATATTACTTTAGATGCCTCAGACGATGCTAATTCTAGAATGATTTCATGTTTCATATCGTTTTGATATTCTTAGGTTTCTATGTCGAATGCATTTATATATAATCATGATATCGAGATAAAAATCTTTGGCATGTTTTTATTCGTCGTATGCTATTTGAGTAAGCAGCTCCACGTCCTGAGAACATGATCTAGCACCTCCCTCTTCGTTTTCTTTTTTATCTTCTTTTTCCCTTTTCCCTTATTTTTACCCACCGGGTTCGCCTTTTTACTCATCTTCCTCAAGGACGAGTAAGAGGTAAGCTTGGGGGATTTTGATTGCTCCTTATTTTACACCTTTTTTCTGCATGTTTTCATGTCTTTTGGATCGTCCATATTGCCTTTTTCACGATTACTCGACGATATCGCGTTTCTTTTCACTATTTCTTGTTTTTGTCGTATTTTAGGAAATATGGAGCAATCTGGAGAAAAATTGAGATCAAGGGACTTCCACACATGCCGGAGCGTCGCCCACAGCCTTATTGAGGAGTTAGTAGTGCTAGAGGATGAGCAGAAGAGGAAGAAGTTCGATAGAATCGACGAGGAGGCGAGGAGGAGAAGAAAGAGCCCTAGAAGCAGCCCACTCGGCTGGACAAAGAGTTCACTCGGCCGAGTGAAGGAACGTGCTCGGCCGAGTGAAATAGATACATGAGCACGTTGAGTCAAAGTCCACTCGGACGAGTGAGAAATCTCACTCGGCCGAGTGAAGAAGATCACTCGTCCGAGTATGACATGGGTTTTCTCTTGAAAATCATCTGACTTAATGGAATTTGGAGAAGACCCACTCAGCTGAGCAAGAAAGCTCACTCGGCCGAGTAAAGAAGACCACTCGCCCGAGTGGAGCAGGGTGACAGACCCCCAAAACCCCTAAACTCTCTGTTTATCTTTGGGTCTGTCACTCGGCCGAGTGACATGTTCCACTCGGTCGAGTGACGCAATCCGACTGTGTCGCGAATTAGGGTTTTTAGTTGCGCCAGGGGCAAATCTGTCAGGAATTTCTGGATGATTTTGACTTGTATTTAAGGCTAATTTTATTCCTTGTTTTAGGAGAGACTTGAAGTTAATTTTTACAGCTATTCTTATTGTAATTCTCAGCTGGAGATAAAAAACGTGCAATTTGGTTTGTTCTTTCTATCTAAATTCCTTGGTTTTATGAATTGTTCTCTCTCAATCATGAATTGTGCTATGCTCTTATTCGTTATTTCTAAGATTGCTATGATGAATTGTGAGTAGTTTCGTTGTTCTAGGGCATATGGATGAACCCTATGGACCCGATCTTAGAATTGTGATGAATGAATTGAATTGTTACTAGGATTGATAAATGGTTAGGTTATGATTGATTTACTACGAATAGCTAGGAATTTCCATTGATTGTGTTTGCAAGAGATTGGATTTCAATCGATGGGAAGAATAGATATTCGATTTAGGTTTATAATCGAGATTCTCTAGATTTGGTTTGCAAGAGATTGGACCAAAGCTAGGATTTTTATTATAAGTCTATACTAATATTCGTTTGCAAGAGATTGGGTGAATACGAACTATCATAACCTAGATCGTAGCTAGAGTTTGCACGAGAGTGGGCTCGAGGTGCGATTGGACGATGATGTCGATCTTTATGCTAGTGGCTTAGGTTAGGGTTTGCACGAGAGTGGGCCCTAATCTAGGTTGCTATAGATCGGCAATAGCACGAGAGCGTGAGCTTGGTTCTATATTCAGTTGCGACTAGTTCACCTTAATTCAAGCCTTGCAACATTGAGATCCATGATCCACAAGAATAAGTGACGATCCGTAGTGGGAATTCCCTAGCCCTAGAAGCTTTTATTTCATAGCATTCTATTTGTTATTTGAACAACAATGACATTATTATCCAAACCATTCTATTCTACCATCAATAGCTCGGTGATCAAGATAGAGTACTGTCATTTGTCCTCCCTGTGTTCGATACCCGCTCGCCACTACACCGTGCGCTTGCGGTAAAACTACAGTCGTTTTCCGGTTGTATATCCGGGGCCGATCAGTTAGTCTCCATTGGTCCTTGGTCCAATAATGTTGAACTTCTTACAACATACTCTGGCCAGTGTTTTTACAAAAGACTAAACTAACACATGCAACACTAGCTGCCTATAAATGGAAGAGACGAATCCTCCCTTGGTCATTACTCTTCTCGCATGCTTCAAGTGTCACCTAACCAAGGGCCTTTCAACGGTACTTGCCCCGAGGCTAGATCGGATATCAAAGTGGACACGTTCACGTATGGGCTCGTACAATGACTTCAAGTGAAGGACCAACTTGCCTATCATCACTGAGAGTTTATCATTGACAAATCAGTTAATGTTAACCATATGATAACTCTCCTTGGGTCGTTTCGTGAACTCATTCTCTAATGAGCACCTGTGTCTCGTCTCCGACTTTGCCAAGACAAATGACCATGAGATCATCGTCATCACTCCATGGTGAAGACAAAGACACAATGGTTTATCCGATGTGATGATATCCTTCTCTCGAAACATCTACCTGCCACGCCCCGCTTCCCATTAATTAGGAGTGAGAACATGAACGGGTCCGCATGTGCTTAAAGCAAAGAAGAAGTAATTTTTTCTTTCTTTCTTCTTCGACTTAAGCACAATAAGCGTCTTTAATTAAAACATTGCAGATTCCTTGCATGCGAACTCAGAACAACACCAATTATCATTATTACAAATCCAATGTCCAGATTACATGTACACAAATAAGGCCTAACATGGCCATTAGGAACAGATACATGAAATGAAAATACACCCGAATAAGATTACAACAAGAAATATTAATTTAAAGTGGCGTTGCGAAGGCATGCCGTTCCTTAGTAAAAGATCTCATCGTCTGGGCATTCCTGGTCAACCTGCTCAGTCTCAAAGTATGCTCCTCAGCATAATCTGTCTCAAAACTTGACGTATATTTCACAAGGTAAAAGACAAGGAAATATACGTCAGCGAGGGTCGCTCAACAAGATTTAAAATGTTAGGAAAATGGACCCTCGGTAAAATAGTAGTATATATAGTTTGCAAGCTTTGAAGGTGAGGAAGACATAACGTAAGCACATTTAAGAAAAAGTATGGCAGCGTAAGAAAACGTGCGAGCATGGTAAAGTGTAGTGTACAAAGTAAAGTGTAGTAAACATGGCAAAGTGTAGTGTACATAGTAAAGCGAGCATGGCAAGTACATATGAGCATGGTCAGAGGAGTTAGCATGTTACACAATTTATGATAGCAACATCATAAGTAAAGTGGTGCGTCATTCAATCTCTTAATCTAGTGACAAGCCCAATGTTCGAGGGCGGAATAAACTACAATTACACTCAAACCAACAGGAGCTATCCATGGTTCTGTACTTACCGATCCTATCAGAGCGATGGTAAAATTTATCTGTGGGGTGAGATCCAGCATTTCGACCTCTATTACAATGGGCTACCACACCCAAATGTGTCATTGTGTATCCGTTTTGTTCAATGTATTGCCTATGGCCAATATTCCGTAAATGCCCCCAAGGGCCCAATATTCTGTATATGCCCAGAGGGCCCAATTGCACAATTTATTAGGGGTGAACAACCCAGAGATAAGGTGACACAAATAGTGGCACAACATGCAAAAAGGGCACTTTATGTACATTTTTAAAATGATATAAACATTTGATAATTTCTATTTACACTGTGAATATAATTAGCAACACTGATGGGGAAAGCAAATCAAAACGTTTAATTCAAACATGTCAAAATTTCCATTAAATCGTTTCAAATGCTATTTATCCACATGATTATATCATAAGAAGTTGTTATTATCAACGTTTAATAGGTTCCGTCACTAAAATCTGAACAGGGTATCTTAAAACTTGTAGGTGATAAATATTTGCCTGAATGAAGCGTTTCTGTGTGTCCATGCGATAGCAACGAGATTTATATACGACATCGGATTCGTGATATTAAGCTAAAGTCTTAAACTCAATAAAATATTTTTGAGTCTAAATTATATACGTACTGCAAATATATGTAATAATATGTTAACATATATAACCCAACGTATTTTATTAAACCACATACGTTTATTGTTCTGATACATAACAATTAAGATATGCCATACTAATCTATATAACATATATATATTTTTTTGACAACCCAGAAAAATCCCCAACCCCCTCCTCCCGCCTTTGACATAGGAGGGTAAGACCAGAGCCCGGCCGAGACTATATAAACTGGGGGAAACTGCCTTGCCCTCAACGGCCCCCGGATTAGTCCGAGAGGGAAATGTAGCCCCAGGATAAATAATCCCCCAACAAATACCAACCCATGTAGGCCAGAGGCCTTGAACCCATGACACTTGGCTTTGGAGTGGAATGACTTACCACCAGGACACCCTCTCGTGGACATCTACATAACATATATATATATATATATATATATATATATATATATATATATATATATATATATATATATATATATATATATATATATATATGAGGAGTTGCCCACGAGAGGGTGTTCCAGTGGTAAGTCATTCCGCTCCAAAGCCAAGGGGTGCGGGGTTCGAGGCCTATGGCCGCCGTGACTTGGTAATTATTGTGGAATTTGTTGTGGAATTATTTACCCTGGGGCTACATCTCCCCTCTCGGACTAACCCGGGGGCCGTTGGGGGCACGGCGGTTTCCCCCCAGTTTGCATAGTCTCGACCGGGCTCTCGCCTTACCCTCCTAAAAAAGCCGAAGGCAGTGGGAGGGGGTTGGGGATTTTTCTGGGTTTTCAAAAAAATATATATATATATATATATATATATGAGGAGGGATCAAATGACCCCCAAAAATAACCCCCAAAAATGACCCCCTATCAAAAATCCTATGCCCCCCATTTTTTCGGAAGATCCGAACCATTCATCTTGATCTCCACCCTCTAAATACCTGACCAACCAATTTTCAACCCGATCCCACGTGTTTTGCCTGTTCATCCATCCGACCCAAATTTAACGGTTTCGCATGAACAGAACTTTTGCAAATGGTTGATGAACGGGTAAAACACATGGGATCGGGTTGAAAATTGGTGGGTCATGTATTTAAAGGATGGAGATCAAGATGAACGGTTCGGATCTTTCGAAAAAATGGGGGGCATAGGATTTTTGATAGGGGGTCATTTTTGGGGGTTATTTTTGGGGGTCATTTGATCCCACACACACACACACACACACACACACACACACACACACACACACACACACACACACACACACACACATATATATAGAATAATGGGTATCATACGCCATATGAGAGGGTCTCTCATATGCCCTCTCACATAAAGGGGGCAAGTACAAGCCCACATGGGTTTGTACTTGTTGTACTTGCCCCCTTTATGTGAGAGGGAATATGAGAGACCCTCTCATATGACGTATGATACCCATTAATCCCTATATATATATATATATATATATATATATATATATATATATATATATATATATATATATATATATATATATAATATAAAAGAGGGATGTTATCAAGAGAAATTGGATAAGAGAATTTGGACATGAGAAATTGGATAAGAGAATTTGGATATCTATTATATAAAAGATGGATGTTGTCAAGAGAAATTGGATAAGAGAATTTGGATATGAGAATTTGGATAAGAGAATTTGGATATCTATTATATAAAAGATGGATGTTTTCCAGAGAAATTGGATAAGAGAATTTGGACATGAGAAATTAGATAAGAGAATTTGGATATCTATTATACATTTGACAGCGTTTTTTGAATTCTAGGGCTGACTAGGACAAGATAAAAAGTGGCTGAGATTTGATCTTGGTAAATCAATGGTTAGGATGAGACTTTGTGGGAAAAGTGTATTGGGAACCAAAACTTTGAAATTAGAAGTGTCTTGGAAAAGATTATGGAGATTAAATTTGGCGGGGGAAAGTGCCTTGGGAACCTAAACTTTCAAATTAGAAGTGCATTGGGAAAGATTGTGGAGATTAAATTTGGGGGGAAAAGTGCATTGGAAACCTAAATTTTGAAATTAAAAGTGCCCTGGGAAATATTGTGGAGAAGCATGATCCATTAAATTAAACAAAATAAAAATTTAGCATAAAACAATTTAGCGGAACAACAAAGTAGTGTAAAAATACCCTAAATTTTTTTACACTAATTTGTTGTTCGACACCGAATTTGTTGTTCCGCACCGAAGGCGCGTGCGCTGAATATGTTGTTCTGCGCCGATGGGGCCCGTGTCGGTAAATATTTTTACGCTAATTTATTGTTCTGTTAAATTTTGGCTGTGGAAATAATTTTTCGGGAAACAAAGATTTCGCTTGGGAAATGTTAAAATGAACCGTGCCCTCGGGCACGGGTTATGACTAGTATATATATATATATATAAACTAACCGTATATATATACAAACTACTGTTATATATAAATATATCATATAAATTATTATTATCTACTGGTCACATGAAATGAGCTCTCACCGTTCGTTAGGGTTCCCGCGATCTCGTGCAATGGGCATTGGCACGGCTTGGATGGCGGCAGCAGAGGCGACTGGAGGTGAGGCTCGACGGCATCTGGCAGAGGTTATAGTGGTCCACTTGTGCAGTGGTGGGCAACAACGACAGATGATTGGCGGTGACACGTGGCAGCTGTGACATTGTTGGCGACGTGGCACACGACAGAGAGGAGGAGGATGATCAGAGCTGGAGTGAGGCGCTGGAAGAGGCGATCAGAGGAAAGGTGGGAAGGTCGTGGGGCTGTCGTTTGGAGGGTGTTCGGAGGATGGCCTGGTGGCGCCATGTTCGGGGTGACGGTGGATGGGAGGCTGCGGACGGTGAGTTGAGAGGCTGAAGCGTCGTCGGGCTGTGTCGTAAGCGACAGACGTTGGCGTCGTCATGGCCGACGGAGGGAAGTTGGCGGGGGTGAACAGCGATGTCGTGGGTGACGGCTGTCAAGGGGCGGTGAATTCGAAGGTCACCGGAGGGATGGAGATGTGCAGTCGAGGCTAGAGAGTTGAGGGGGAGATCGTGGTTAGGGTTTGAGGGCGAGAGGAGGTAATGGCCATGTTCTATGAGGGCTGGGGGAGTTGTGGCGGTGTTGAAGATGGAGGACACCGTGAGTCGGAGGCAGAGGAAGGAGGTGAGCATGTGGGGGATGGAGTTGCCACGAAGTTGGAGAGAGGCTGGACGGGGTCGGAGTGGCTGGCTGGGCTATCGGGGTTGGGTCGGGATGCTGGCTGAGGAGGTGGTGGCTTGTGAAGTTTAGTTTGAGGGGGAGATGAAGGTCAGAGGGTGTTGGAGGTGATAAGAGGTGCCAGAGATGGGGGAGTGGAAGGAGAGAGCGAAGAGGTCGGGGTCATCGTGGGTGTGTGTGACTGTCGGAAGCTTGGGTGGCCGGAGCTGTTTAGTGAACGACGAAGGAAGAGGTGGGTTCATCGGAGTCGGTTGAGGGGCAGCGGTTGCAGGTGAGGGGAGAGGGACAAGGTGAAAGGGCCTGCGGTGGTGTTGTGGGCAGAGCTGGTGGCCAGGGGGGTTCGTGGTGGTGTGTCGAGGGCTTGGGAAGGTGGCTCGGTGGTCGTGGGTGTTGGTGAGCGGTGAGGGGGGAAGGTGGGTCGTCGGAGGAAGATGGGTAGCCTTTGCTTGTTGTCGGGGGTTGGAAGAAGAAAGATGGAGGTGATAGCTTGAGTTCTTTTGTGTTTTCCTTGTGTTTGAGGGCACAGTGGGAGGAAGAGATATAGAAAGAAAGGCTGTGCATACGGTTGCATTGGTTGTTAAGATTTGGCATTTTGTGTGTGTGTGTGTTGATCGTGGTAGAGATGCACGAGGGGATTGTTGGGATATTTGGGCTGTGAGGAAAATATTGTGGGATTTAGATAATACGTGATTTTGGTTGAGATATTTGTTTATTGATTTAGATTTGATTTGGAAAAAATCAGTTTCGTTAAGATGTTTGGGTTAACATTTGATTTGGAAGAATAAGCTAGTTAGGATATCCAGATTAAGATTTATCAGCTGTCGGAGGTTTAATTCGGTTAGAATATTAATATTATGAAGATTTAGTAGGATAAGGTTTGATTCAGAAAATCGATTTAGTCATGATAATTAGATTAGGAAATCTAATCTGGTTACAAGAACCAATCTGATTAAGATTTTATTAGGAGAAATCGATGTAGTCAAAATAATCCAATTATTTACGATTTTACCCCTCGACTCAACGTTATCCAAAAATTATAACGAAGATATCAATGCGATCATGAAGTCATGTGGGTCACAAATACAGGGGTTGATCATGCGTTCGAGTTAGAGAAAATAATAATAAAATCATAAGGCAAATATTCAAACAAATCAATCAATGGAATTACATACGAAATACATACATACAGGAACATGCCGTTACATCATACCCATCTTATTAAAATTCCGCACTCGGAATTTCTTAAGCTGGATAATAATTAAGGAACACTTGATAGACTCATTTATGACATGAATCATTAAATACGACGATAGGGTAGGGTTCAGACGTCATCATTCGATGATAGGGCAGGGTTCATCGACCCTAACTTCCTCGGTAACCATAGAGTAAGTTTGGTGCCGACTATGTTCGGGCTTGGCCTATTGGGGAACTTGACGCAGAGTATCCAAAGGTGGCCCCTGTGGTGTGGATCCTGATGCACCCATAGCTTGGGTTACTGGATTGTTAGTGCCACGAGGGCAGTTCCTTACAATATGGTCAGGTGCCCCCACACACTAAACACTGGTTCAACAGCACATGCCAATCCTTCATTGACATACCCCATTTGGTTACAGTGGTGACATACCATTGTAGATCTGGAGTTGACTGGGGTTGCAAGACTTTTGAAGTTGGTGGTCTGAGTTGGTCGGAGCGTATTCCAAATTGGCTCCATAGGGCGCTTACTTCCTCCAGTTTGAAGCACCTTCTTATGCTTCATGATGAGCCCATGCTTCCTCGCAACATCCAATACTTCCTGATGGGTGGTTAGATTTGTCGAAGACGTCGAAGCTTGGATGTCGAGATCCAGACCCAGGAGAAACTGGTAAGCACGATCTTTGGGATCTTCCACCAGATGAGGAACGAAGCGACTAAGCATAGAAAATTCTGCTTCGTATTCATCAACAGTCCGAATTCCTTGCTCTAGGTTGACGAAACGTTGCATGAGCTTCCTCTTTGCTGATCTTGGGAAGTACTGAGCGTCAAATCGCCCTCAAAAAAATGGTCTAGTTGATTGGCTTAACCAGTCGTGCCTCCTCAGCATCCCACCAGTTTCGAGCATTCCCCGTCAGTTGCTTCTTAGTTACTTCCACCTAGCCTACATGGTCGATGCGGGAAAGACTCAGGTCGTCTTCCGTACTTTGGGCCCATTCTGTAGCTTCCAGTGGGCCTTCTCTTCCATAGAAAATTTTCGGGTTCAGCTCCCGAAATTGCTTGGTTCAAGGTGCAGCTCGAGTAGGAGGAGGTGCAGGTTCACAGGCTATTGTCCTTGCTAAATTAGTTGGTGTTGAATGTTCAACATCCCTCTCATGACACACATAAGTTCGTTGATGTCGGGAGCACCATTTCTGTTGGTTCCATTCATGTTTCGAGTGCTCGGTCTTCCTGCCATGCTGAAAAAGAAAACAAAGTAAACATTGCATACAAGATTTATCAAGACAGTCTAGCTAATAATGACATCCATATTGTTTCGAAGTATTTGCAAAATGCAAGAGGGAGGATGACCTGCATGGGCCACCACTAAAACCGGTCATGCCCCGCTTCCCGTTAAAATTGGGAGCAAGAACGTGAACGTGTCTGCATGTTCTTAAAGCATAGAAGAAATACTTTTTTCTTTCTTTCTTCTTCGACTTAAGCACAATAAGCGTATGTGATTAAAACATTGCATATTTCTTGCATGCGAACTCAGAACAACACCGATTTTCATTATTACAAATCCTATGTCCAGATTACATGTACACAAATAAGGCCTAGCATGGCCATTAGCAACAAATACATGAAATAAAAATACATCTGAATAATATTACAAAAATAAATATTAATTTATAACGGAATTTATAGAGACGCAACGAAGGCACGCCGTTCCTTAGCAAAAGATCTCAACGTCCGTGTATTCCTGGTCAACCTACTCAGTCTCAAAGTATGCTCCTCAGCATAATCTGTCTTAAAACCTGACGTACATTTCACAAGGTAAAAAGACAAGGAAATATACGTCAGCGAGGGTCGTTCGGTAAAATTTAAAATGTTAGAAAAATAGAACCTCGATAAGATAGTAGTATATATATATATAGTTTGAAAAATTTGAAGGGGAGGAAGACATAACGTGAGCACAGTTAATAAAAAATATGGCAGCATAAGACAACTTGTGAGCATGGAAAAGTGTAGTGTACAAAGTAAAGTGTAGTGAACATGGCAAAGTATAGTGTGCATAGTAATGAGTAGTGAGCATGGCAAGTACATATGAGCATGGTCAGAGGAGTTAACAGGTTACACAATTTATGATATCAACAACAGAAGTAAAGTGGTGCGTCATTCAGTCTCATAATCTAGTGACATGCCCAATGTCCAAGGGCGAAAGAAACTACAATTACATCCAAACCAATGGGAGCAACCCGTGGTTTAGTACATTCCGACCCCATCCGAGCGACGATCATATTTATCTGTGGGGGTGAAATCCAGCATTTCGACCTCTATTTCAATGGACTACCCCACCCAAACGTGTCATTATGTATCTATTTTGTTCAATGTATTGCCTCATGGCTACTATTCCGTAAATGCCCCCACGGCCTAATATTCCTTATATGGCCGAGGGACCACAATTTATTAGGGGTGAATATCCCAGAGATAAGGTGACACAAATAATGGCACAACATGCAAGAAGGGCACTTTATGTACATTTTCAAAATGATATAAACATTTGATAATTTCTATTATACTGTGAATATAATTAGCAACACTGATGGTGAAAGCAAATCAAAATGTTTAATTCAAACATGTCACAAGTTCGATTGAATCTCTTCAAATGCTATTTATCCAAATGATTATGAGTATAAGAAGTTGTTATTAACAATGTTTGATAGGTTCCGTCACTAAAATCTGAGCAGTGTATCATAAAACTTGTAGGTGATAAATACTTGCCTGAATGAAGTGTTTCTGGGTGTCCAGGCGATAGTAATAAGAGACGAGATTTATCTGCGACATCGGATTCGTGATATTAAGCTAAAGTCTTAAACACAATAAAATATTATTAAGTCTAACTTATATAAGTACTGTCTATATATACTAATATGTTAACATATATAACCCAACGTATTTTATGAAACCATATATGTTTTACTGTTCTGATACATAACAACTAACATATGCATACTAATCTACATAACATATATGATATAATTTACATACATACATACATATAATATAAATTGTTATTATCTACTGTTCACGTGAAATGAGTTCTCACCGTTTGTTAGGATTCCTGCGATCTCATGCAAGCGGTGTTGGCACGGCTTGGACGGCGGCGACTGGAGGGAGGCTCGACGACGTCTGGCAGAGGCTACGGTGGTCCACACGTGCGGTAGTAGGCAACCGCGACATATGATTGGCAGCAGTGTATGGTTGCTGCGAAGTTGTTGGCGACATGGTGCACGACGAAAAGGAGGAGGATGATCGGAGCTGGAGCGACGTGCTGGAAGAGGCGATCGAAGGAAAGGCGGGAAGGTCATGTGGCTGTCTTTTGGAGGGTGGTCGAAGGATGGCCCGGAGGCACTATGTTCGGGGTGACAGTGAAGGGGAGGCTGCGAACGTCGACATTGAGATGCTGAAGCATCGTCGGGCTATGCGACGAGCGACAGACGTCGGCATCGTTGTGGGTGACGGAGGGAAGTTGGCAAGGTGAATGGAGACGTCGTGGGCGACGGCTGTCGAGGGGCGATGACTTCGAAGGTTGCCGGAGGGAGGGAGATGTGCAGTCGGGGCTAGAGAGTTGAGGGGGAGATCGTGGTTAGGGTTTGAGGGTGAGTGGAGGGGATGGCCGTGTTCTATGAGGGCTGGGGGAGTTGTGGTGGTGTTGAAGGTGGAGGACGTCGTGAGTCGGAGTCAGAGGGAGGAGGTGAGCATGAGTGGGATGGAGTTGCCACAAAATCGAAGAGAGGTTGGACGAGGTCGGAGTGGCTGGTGGGGCTGTTAGTTTTGTGTCGGGGCGCCGGCTGAGGAGGTGGTGGCTCAGGAGTTTTAGTTTGAGGGGGAGATAAAGGTCGAAGGGTGGTGGCGGTGACAGGAGGTGCCAGAGATGGGGGAGTTGAAGGAGAGAGGGAAGAGGTCGGGGTCGTCGTGGGTGTGGGTGGCTGTCAGAAGCTTAGGTGGATGAAGATGTTTGGTGAACGACGAAGGAAGAGGTGGGTTTGCTAGAGTCGGTTGAGGGGCGGCGGTTGCAGGTGAGGGGAGAGGGACGATGTGAAAGGGCATGCAGTGGTGTTGTGGACGGAGAGGGTCGCTGGGGGTTCATGGTGGTGTGTTGAGGGCTTGGGAAGGTGGCTCAGTGGTCATGGGTGTTGGTGAATGGTGAGGGGGAAGGTGGGTCGTCGGAGGAAGATGAGTTGCCTTTGCTTGTTTTCGGGGGTTGGAAGAAGAAAGAGGGAGGTGATGGCTTGAGTTTTTTTGTGTTTTGCTTGCGTTTGAGGGCACAATGAGAGGAAGAGACATAGAAAGAGAGACTGTGCATGTGGTTGCATGGGTTGTTAAGATTTGGGATTTTGTGTGCGTGCGTTGATCGTGAGAGAGATGCACGCACTAGGGGGATTGTTGGGATATTTGGGCTGTGAGGAAAATATTGTGGGATATAGATAATACGTGATTTTGGTTGAGATATTTGATTTATTGATTTAGATTTGATTAGGAAATACTCAGTTTAGGTAAGATCTTTGGGTTAAAATTTGATTTAGAAGAATAAGCTAGTTAGGATATCTAGATTAAGATTTATCATATCTTTGAGGTTTAATTCGATTAGGATATTAATATTATTAAGATTTAGTAGGATAAGGTTTGATTCAGAAAATCGATGTAGTCATAATAATTAGATTAGGAAATCTAATCTGGTTACGAGAATCAATCTAATTAAGATTTGATTAGGAGAAATTGATGTCGTCAACATAATCCGATTATTTACGATTTCGCCCCTCGACTCGACGTTATCCAAAAATTATAACGAAGATATCAATGTGATCATGAAGTCGTGTGGGTCACAATTACGGGGTCCGATCGTGCATTTGAGCTAGAGAAAATAATAATAAAATCATAATGCAAATATTCAAATAAATCAATCAATGGAAATATGTACGAAATACGTACATACAGAAAAAGGCCGTTATAATCTACTATCCCGAACGATTTTAGACTAATACTGCAAACGATCGAGCAATTCTCCATGATCAAATCTTCATCTCGATACTTATTTGACCTCACATTAAGTATTAGGAGTTTACTGAAGTTCTAATGAAGACTGCATTATTATTTACTTAAGTAAATCCTTACCAAACAGCTTACTGTTATTTCATACAAGATGTTTGTACATATACACAGAGAAAAATTGCCTCGATGGCATACGCATTTCCCAACAATCATTAATGAAATGATGTCTAATATCAATGTATTTGGTAATGGAGTGTTGCACCAGGTTCTTGGAGAGACATATACACTTTGGTTATCAACCATGATTGTACATGTAGCACAATTAATATCATAGTCGTTAAGTGTTTGTCTCGTCCATAAGACTTGTGCACAACCAAATCATGCGGAACTGTATTCTGCTTCGGTTGTAGAAAGAGGTACCGAATTTTTTAACTTGAAGAACTAAGACACAAAAGAGTTTCCTAAGAAATGACAAGTACCACTAGTGCTTTTTCTATCAGGTTTACATCCGGCAAAATCGGCATCACTAAATGAAACTAGCTCATAAGAGCATGACTTAGGATAAAATAATCACTAGTTGAGTGATTGGTTTAAATAATGAAAAATCTGTTTGACCGAAATCAAATGTGATTGTTTTGGTCGTGATTGGTAACGTGCACATAAGCAAACCGAAAACATAATATCGGGCATACTTGCGGTAAGATAGAGTAAGCTACCTACATAACTCGATATTAACGAATGTCAACATTCGTTCCATATTCATCTTTATCAAGATGCATTGTTATGCTCATTAGAGTACACTTGGATAAAGAGGATCACATCCCAAAGCGCTTGATTAATTCCACCGTGTACTTTGTTTGGTGGATGAAGATCCCTTGCTCCAATTGACAGATTTGAAGTCCTAAAAAGTAGGTGAGCTCTCCTATGTGGCTCATCAAAAATTCGTCATGCAACGACTTAGCCAAATCTTAACAAAGCAAAGAGTGAGTAGAACCAAATATAATGTCATCAACATATACTTGAATTATCAATATGTCACGATCGAAATACTTAGTGAAAAGTTTTGAATCAACTTCACCCATTTTGAAACCCAAATCCACAAGAAAATTCTTTAGACGATCATACCAAGCTCTAAGAGCTTGTCTCAACCCCTAAAGAGCTTTCTTGAGTCTAAAACATTAGTTGGTGATTTTTCATTTATGAAACCGGGTGGTTGTGAAACAATAATTTCCTCAACAACATGTCCATGCAATTTTCACATTCATTTGAAAAAGTTTAAAATTCTTGAATGATGCAAATGATAACAATAGCCTAATAGATTATAATCTAGCTACCGGGGCAAAAGATTCTTCAAAAATCTATACCTTCTTCTTGTCGTTAATCTTGTGCACTAACCTTGCCTTGTTCCGGATGACGACTTCGTTTGCATCCATCTTGTTTTTGAAGATCCAATTTGTTCCAATGACATTGTGGTGTTGTCGGTGCGGGCGAGAGCGTTGGTCGGGCGCTGCAGCGAGCGTTGCAACGCTGCAACGGAGCGGGGAGCGGGCGGGCGCCTCGGTCGGACACGGTGCGGAGCGGGCGAACGGAGCGGGCTTGGTGCGGGGCTTGGTGCAGTGCGGAGAAGCGGGCGTGAGCGGGGGCGGCTATCGGTCTGACCGAGAGAATCTCTCGGTCGGACACGGCTTGGTGCGGGGTTGCGACGCAGCGGCTGGGTGCGGGGGCGGCGATCGGTCTGAGCGGGGATTTGGGCTTGGTTTCCTCGGTCGTGCGGTGGAAGTTCGTCGCAACGTCGCGACGATTCGTCGCAACGTCAAATTTGGGTTTTGGAAGCGGCTAGGGTTATTTTCTTGCGAAAATAGGTCTTCCTAGAGGTTGTTTATATAGTGTAGATGGGTTGACTAGGTCTAGGGCTAATCCTAATGAGATTAGGAGTTTAAAATAATTTAAAATTCAAATCTCTCCAACTCCAACTGACCCAAGGCTTAGGTGGGGCCCAAATGAGCTGGAAATTGGCTCAAAAATTCTTTAAAACGTTTTAAACTCAAATAAATTTTATTTAGCCGAAATTAATTTAAAACGTAATTATTAAAAATATTATAAACCTTGTTAAAAAAATAAAAGTGGTCAAATAAACTCCAAAAAATATAAATTAAATATCGGGGTGATCGTGATGACGAAAGTGAGCTAACTAAGAAGACGGATCTCAATTTCAACGTCGGACGACGAAACTAAAAATAGAAACATCTCCCGTCAAAAGTGGGAATCGCAACGTCTCATCGAATAAGATTAAATTGTGGGAAAACGACTCGAGAAACGTCGTTCCAATATAGTGCCACTATTTAATACTCTCAGAGACGTTCACAACGGCCTATTACAACAAAGTGTTCATAAACAAACAAAGTCTAAAACAAACACGTGCACGGCCAAAAGCACGTGCACGAACAACGTACAACGAAAAGTGGTCGTTACATCCTCCCCACCTTAGAATAAAGTCCGTCCTCGGAATTTCTAACATAGCTAGTCACTCTAGTAACTACCCCAATCAAGTCACATTATAATTCAAACCAGGTATAGTCATTACAGGTGCTCATATACGCACTAGGTAGTCAAACATTAACACTACCAACACGTATATATATACATTCACGTACGTCATATACTTATACCTATTATAGTCAGTCAATTTCATACATGTATTTCAATCATATATATAAGCATACATCCCTTATATAACTACTACTTACCTAGTACAAAACAATAGTTCAGATACTCACATAAGGATAGTCACATACTTAGCAAATACAATCATTGCTCTACGTATAGATAGCTACCTATGCACAAAACCAACCTGGGTATACTACCCTCTAATACTTCCTAGTGTACATTCCAACGCATCAATTCATGTAGTCACACCATACCATAATTAAATCCAGCTTCACTATATATATATATATATATATATATATATATATATATATATATATATATATATATATATATATATATATTCACCACTACTATAGTTTCACAATATATAGTTGTTTCAGAGTGTTTTCTCACTACAAAGCGTTGACCGTGGAGAACCCGGTCAACGTGGTCAAGGGGCCCGCTTTGGGTCCCTCGGGGGCTTCGAATCGGTGCAGAAGGGGCGAGGGGTAGCCTCGGACCTGGTTGAGACGCTCGGCCTCGGACAGGTGTGCTCGGCCTCGGCTGATAGGGGGACGAGGGGTAGCCTCAGTCGCCCGGGTAGGTGCACGGCCGACGGGTGGCGAGGGTGAATCTCGGACCCGATTAGGACGCTCGGCCTTGGTAGGACGTGCTCGGCCACGGCAGGCTGACGGTGAGGGGAAGCCTCACTGTCCGGTTGATCGAGTGGTCGGAGAGGGGCGAGGGGTAGCCTCGGCCCGTTGATCTGTTGTCCACCTGCGCAGACGAGAACGCTCGTCAGGGGGCCGGACCTTGGTTCCGGCCAAATCCCCTCCGATGCCTAAGTCAGATAGAGATCTGAGAAAGGAGGCCCGGCGGAGACGGTCCGACTCGTGAGGAGATCGTAACGGCGTCTCTCGGCGCGAGCGGGGGAGGAAGGAGATGAATTGGGGGAACGAGGTCGTCGATGGAGTACCTTAGGTTTTGTTACCTGAGATGCGGTCCTTTTCTTCGTCGTCTTCCTGGCCCTTTTGTAGAGCTCCCGCGTGATTGCCTCTAACCCACGTCCCACGTCCGCCATTGATCGTGCCCCATCAGTCCCCCCTCGCCGCCGCTCTCTCCGCCATGCCAGCACCTCCCCATTATCGCTATTTAGTGGTAGCGCGTCCGGGGGAGTAGTTTTCGCAGGAGTGGGCGAGCGACCAACGGGTTATTGGGGCTGGGTCGGATCGACGTTCGAGAAGGTCCCTTGTAGGGCCTTTGTCGAATGGGCTTTGAGGACGCAGATGGGCTTTTGACCAGTAGTCGGGCTCCTGGGCTCGTTCTTTACGGGTCTCGGTCAAATAGGCGTAACAATTGCCCCCATCGGTCGGGTTGATCGGCCTCGGCCGGTTCGGCTCGGCCGATGTGACCTCTGCCGTTTTTGACGAGCTCGCCAGTCGATGCCGACTCATTTATTAGTCGTCATCATGAGTTGGCCCATTCGATACTTTTAAGGCGCGGGTCCCGAAGCGCCGTCGGCCTTCAGATGCTGCCACGTGTAGCGGCAAGCTTATCCCCGCCGCTCGCGGAGTCGCCTTAAGTTCGAGAAGCCGAAGGGTTTGTGAGCCGCCATTGGTGGGGTCGATCAGCCTCAGCTCGCTCAGATCACCCGTTATGTCTCCTGGGATTCCGAGCGGCGCTTCAATCGAGGCGAGGCCATAAATGCAGGTCATGATGAGGCGGATCGATTGGACTTCGACTGGCGCCAATTTCGGAACGCCGCCGACTCTTCGAGCCTCGCCACGTGTTCTTGTCAGGCGCTTCGAATTCTCCCCTGGCATATAAGATCCACAGTTGTGTTGATCTCCACTTCTCCTTTGCTCCTCCCGGTATTCAAATCCTTCAGCAACTCGGAGTTCCCTGCCGCCTTCGCTTCTTTGCCCTCTCCAAACTAGTTGAAAATAGGTAATTCCTCTCTTGCTTTCATCCTATGGCTGCTCTTAGGATAGGCGGTTTTGGCCGAAGGACGAGGGGTCCTCCGGAGTCCGGGCGGGGCGAACCCCGGCTAGGGGAGTCTGGTTCCCCCGCCGGGAGTCGTTCTCTTCAAGATAAGGGGAAGGGGAAACTTTTTCCAGACTACGCTCGTGACGATGTTGCGTCAGCTGCCGTGTGGCTTAATGTGCCCCTGGTCGTCCTCCGTACTCAGTCGAGGACTCCTCCTTCGGTGGCCGCGGAGATCCGGGAAAGATATCTCTGCTTCCCATACGAGGTTCGAGTTCCATTTGTCGACGAGCGGATTTGCCTTCCGAGGAGCAATGAGGTCGGCGCTTACGTCGAGATGTTCCGCCTGGGTCTTTGCTTCCCGCTCCATCCTTTTATCATCCAGGTCATGGAACATCTCACGGTGTCCCTGTGTCAGTTCACCCCGTGCTCGATCGCGGTACTGACGGGCTTCGTAACGTTCTGTTGCATCCGCGGTCTGGAGCCGTCTCTCCCCCTTATTTTCCACTTCTATCAGATCCAGGTGGTCGGGCCGGGGTCATGGCTGCACCTCCGTGCTCGTTCAAGGAGGGAATGTCTGATAGGGCTTCCCCGCTGGTCGGGGGATTGGAGCTCGGATTACGTCTTTGTGGTCTTTTTGGGTGATGCCCAGATCCTGACAAGCTGGGGCGCGTCCGTCCAGCCTTGCTCGCCGTTAGCCCTTTCCGACGCTGACCAGACAGCCGCCGCGACGCTGTCGGCTCTTCCTTTGGAATCGAAGTCCATCTGCTTTTTGTTGGACGACCTACTCCTGAAGGCCATATTGTGGTCCCCGGGTAGGTCGCTTTTTCTTCCTCGGACTGCCCTGTGACTCATCCTGATTTCGGTTTCCTTTGCAGGGATGGCAGGCCGCGAGTTTGTTCGTGACGTTGATGAGCTGATCCGTCGTGGATCTGCTCGGAGCCGAGGCAGTACCTCCGGAAGGGCGCCTCGACGGACTGTTGAGGAGGAGGTGCGCCGAGCCGAGCCCTCTGTGGGCAAGGTAGTTGCCGTGCCTCCTGCCTCTTCTTCTGGCGATCCCCTCCCTGAGGGCGTAGTAAAAGCCGGATCCGCCCCACCAGCCCGAGTGACAGGGGCTGATGGCGGGTCCGGTGTCGTCCCCCCCGCCCTCGGAGCGTCCCCTTCCGTCCCCGAGAGTGGAGATGGGGCAAGGCGGAAGCGCTCTCCTCCGGCGCTTGTGGAGCCTCACGGAGGGAAGAAGAGGAAGGAGGATGCGGAGTCCCCCAGCCCGGCCAGTTCTGTGCCTTCTGCCGACACCCCCGGGGGTCTTCAGGTGGCTCTGACCACCACCCCCTTCGCAGCGTCCCCGCCTCCGTCCCCGGGAATCGGAGCGCTATTGGCGAGCCATATGGCTTCCCTCGATGTTGCTCCCGGGAGTTCGGTGTTCGTTGACCGAGCCCTGGCCCAACAGGTGGCCGAGAGCACCGTCTTCCCCCGGGACCGCAGCACCCTTGAGAAGATTCCCGCCGACAAGGTGTCGGATTCTTTGGTTTGGGCCCTTCAACAGGTTCGGCCCTCTCGCAGTCCTTTCTTTCCCTTCACACCCTTCTTAGCTTATGTCCCGTTTTCCAGGGGTCGACGCTTGCCGTGGAACTGCAGCGGCGAGCCATCCTTTTGAGGAAGCTGGAGGAGTCCACCATGAAGGCTCAGGAGCGGGCCGGGGCGGCCGAGGTGGCCATGATGGAGGCCCAGATGGAGTATCGGCGCCTCACCCTCCGTGTGGCTGTGTTGGAGGGACACGTGGGTGACCTCGAGGGAAAGCTGGGGGATGCTCATCAGTCGGCTGAGGAAGTGGCGGAGTCGTTCCGCCTGGAGAGGGAGGAGCTTCAGAGGGAACTGTCGGACCGGCGTCAGGTAATGCGGCTTGCGGAGGAGGTGGAGAAGGGCGTCGTCGAGGCCCTGGGGAAGAAGATCTTCGAGGTTCTCAGGGAGGCCTTCGGTAAGTATGTAGACATCATCGCCCCCCGGATCGTCGAAGTCGTCCAGTCTTCCTTCCGGGAATGTGCGGAGCGTGTCCGGCAAGCCCCTCCGCCAGTCGAGTCCCCTCGCTCCGAGCAGGGCGAAGTGCCCGAGGATGTGTCCTCTCGAGCTCGGGCTCACTGAGCCGCCCATCCCGGCTTTATCCTCAAATTTTTTAGCATCCGCTTCGCTTTGGGCCAGTCTACTTGAAATGGATCCCTGGCCCCCGCCATCTCCTTCAGCCCCGCGGCCAACAATTGCTGGTTGCATGGCCGTTAGCTTGGGTCACCTACTCTGGGTCTTTTGTCAACCAATTTTGCTTTGTCGGTGTCGATCTAGCTTCTGTTGGTGATGAACTCTGTCATTTGTCGTGAGTAGATTGTTTGTAGGGTGTTCCCTTCGCCTTGATCCCCTGTAAATAAGACACATTTTTGTACTCTGGTTAACTATTACAAACGAAATCGACTTACTTGGATTTCTTGTGTACTTTGCGTTGTCGCCTTGTTCTTGGCTTGGGAATGGACGAAACTGGCGTTGGGGATTCTCCCCAGACTCATGAGCACAGGGGTCGGTCAGCGAGGGCAGAGCTCCTCGGCTTAGGACCGGCCGGCGTCCGTGCCTGCTGGGGGAATTGCCCCCAGACTTATGAGCGCTAGATTCGGTCGGCGAGGGCGAAGCTCCTCGGCTTAGGACCGGTCGGCGTTCGTGCCTGCTGGGGGAATCGCCCCCAGACTTATGAGCTCTGGACTCGGTCGGCGAGGGCAAAGCTCCTCGGCTTAGGACCGGTCGGCGTCCGTGCCTGCTGGGGGAATCGCCCCTAGACTTATGGGCATTGGAGTCGATCGGCGAGGGCAAAGCTCCTCGGCTTAGGACCGGTCGGCGCCCGTGCCTGCTGGGGGAATCGCCCCCAGACTTATGAGCACTGGAGTCGGTCGGCGAGGGCAAAGCTCCTCGGCTTAGGACCGGTCAGCGTCCGCGTCTGCTGGGGGAATTGCCCCCAGACTTATGAGCACTGGAGTCGGTCGGCGAGGGCAAAGCTCCTCGGCTTAGGACCGGTCGGCGCCCATGCCTGCTGGGGGAATCGCCCCCAGACTTATGAGCACTGGAGTCGGTCGGCGAGGGCAAAGCTCCTCGGCTTAGGACCGGTCAGCGTCCGCGTCTGCTGGGGGAATTGCCCCCAGACTTATGAGTGCCGGAGACGGTCGGCGAGGGCGAAGCTCCTCTTCCTCCTCCAGTGAGGCGGCGGTCCCCGGCCTTTTGCGTTATTGGCGACATGTCAACTCCGTCAGGATTTTAAATAGAGACAATAAAAAGAATGCGTTTGTACTCTCGTGAGTCCTGTCGGACCGGTACATTTGGAGGAAACGGAAAAAAGGAAATGAAGCTAAACAGAGGGATGTAAAACTAGATAACTCCCTCATACTTAGGCTGCCACCGGGGGGTGGGACGTTGCCTGCTCACTCTATGATGCGGAGGGGGCCTTGGATGGTGTTGATCTTCTTCCCCTTGTCCGGCTGCGTGGAGGTCCCTTCTCCGTGGGCCGGCTCGTCGGCCTGATTCCTGGCGTGCCCTCGGCTCATCAGCTTCTCAATGTCCTTCTTCAAATGCCAGCAATCTTCCGTGTCATGACCATCGTCCTTATGGTACTTACAGTACTTCTCCCGGTTCTTCCCGCCTCTTTTAGCCTTCGGTGGGGGGCGATCAGCTCGCTCTTCCTTCTGTACTTGGGCGAGAATGGCGTCTGGGGTGGTGTCCCTCGCGCTTTCTCCCCGCTGCCTGTTCCTCTGCCTCTTCTCAGTCTGGTACCCTTCGGGGCTAGCTCGTCCGCCGTCGCCACGATTGGTCCCTCGAGCGGTTTTTCCCGCATCCTCGGCCAAGGCCTCCTCGGTCAGCATGAAGCGTTCGGCCCTTGCCATGATCCCGGGGAGGTCCTTCGGGGGGTCGTTGTGTAGGGACTTCTTGAGGCCCCTGTGGTGAAGCCCTTTCTTAAGAGCCGTCTGGACCACCAGGTCGGGTGGGTTGTTCACGTTTAGCCTTTCCGCATTGAAGCGACGCATGAACTGTCGGAGTGGCTCGGCCGGGCCTTGCACTATGTTGAACAGATGTTCAGCACCAGGTTTGATCAGCCTCCCCGCCATGAACTGTTTGCAGAACAACTGGGCGAGTTGCTCGAAACTGTCGATGGAGCGGCCGGGCAGGCTGTGGTACCAGATCCTCGCCGCTCCCCTGAGAGTAGAATAGAAGCCCCGGCAAAGCAGGTCATCGTCAGCTCCCTGGAAGGCCATGTCCCCCTCGTAGTCCATCACGTGGTGTGCCGGGTCTCCTATTCCGTCGTACTTTCCCAGCACCGGGATCCTGAATCGAGAGGGGACCCGGGCGTCGGTTATTCTCCGTGATAAGGGACACCGGTCCCCGTGGATGCCTCCGGGGATGCGGTATTCGCCTGCTTCCGGCTCGATCGGGGGTGGAGGTAGCACCGGCGCCGGCGGGGCTGGCTCCGCAGCCTTCGCCACGCTGGGGGTCGGGCTGACCCGATGCTCCCGACTCCTCCTGCGGGAGCTCCTGCTCCGCCGTGATCGGTCTCTTGAGTGGTCCCGTTCGCTTCTCCTGCGGCGGGATGGCCGTGATCGACGGGACGATGCCGTCATCGATTCGCCGTTCGTCCCTTCGGTCTCTCTTCGGCTTCTTTCACGATAGGGCGAGGAGGCACGTGACCTCGCCTGACGGGAGCCGGACCGCGTGAACCGACGCTCTGCGTTCGGTTTCCGGGTCCCGTGGTCGTCGACCATCGCGGACCGCAAGTGCGGGGGACCCCCCGCCCATCGGTGGCTATCGTTCAACGCGCCTCCGTCGGATGGCGCGGGGCCGACAAGCTGCTGTACCGTCGCGACCAACGTCTGGAGGCTCGCGTTGGTCTCCTGAGCCAGGGCACGGAGCTGTCCCTGTGTGGCTAGTTCTGAGCCGCCGGTCTCTTCGGTTGAGTGGGCGGGGTGGCCGTCGACGTGCGTGTCCTCGGGGTTGCCATTAGATGCGCCATTCCCCTCCTCTGGGATGGGGGTCATGCGCTTCCTTCCATTGCTGGCTCGCGCCATTGTAGGTGTGGTTTGCTTCTTCGTGGGACAGTCTTCGTTCCCACAGACGGCGCCAGATGTTTCAGAGTGTTTTCTCACTACAAAGCGTTGACCGTGGAGAACCCGGTCAACGTGGTCAAGGGGCCCGCTTTGGGTCCCTCGGGGGCTTCGAATCGGTGCAGAAGGGGCGAGGGGTAGCCTCGGACCTGGTTGAGACGCTCGGCCTCGGACAGGTGTGCTCGGCCTCGGCTGATAGGGGGACGAGGGGTAGCCTCAGTCGCCCGGGTAGGTGCACGGCCGACGGGTGGCGAGGGTGAATCTCGGACCCGATTAGGACGCTCGGCCTTGGTAGGACGTGCTCGGCCACGGCAGGCTGACGGTGAGGGGAAGCCTCACTGTCCGGTTGATCGAGTGGTCGGAGAGGGGCGAGGGGTAGCCTCGGCCCGTTGATCTGTTATCCACCTGCGCAGACGAGAACGCTCGTCAGGGGGCCGGACCTTGGTTCCGGCCAAATCCCCTCCGATGCCTAAGTCAGATAGAGATCTGAGAAAGGAGGCCCGGCGGAGACGGTCCGACTCGTGAGGAGATCGTAACGGCGTCTCTCGGCGCGAGCGGGGGAGGAAGGAGATGAATTGGGGGAACGAGGTCGTCGATGGAGTACCTTAGGTTTTGTTACCTGAGATGCGGTCCTTTTCTTCGTCGTCTTCCTGGCCCTTTTGTAGAGCTCCCGCGTGATTGCCTCTGACCCACGTCCCACGTCCGCCATTGATCGTGCCCCATCAGTCCCCCCTCGCCGCCGCTCTCTCCGCCATGCCAGCACCTCCCCATTATCGCTATTTAGTGGTAGCGCGTCCGGGGGAGTGGTTTTCGCAGGAGTGGGCGAGCGACCAACGGGTTATTGGGGCTGGGTCGGATCGACGTTCGAGAAGGTCCCTTGTAGGGCCTTTGTCGAATGGGCTTTGAGGACGCAGATGGGCTTTTGACCAGTAGTCGGGCTCCTGGGCTCGTTCTTTACGGGTCTCGGTCAAATAGGCGTAACAATAGTCATTCAAATGTATGCAAATAGTTCACCATATATTCCGATCACATACGGTCCTATAACTATATTTACGTCACGCCACATATATCATAGTCACCAATAACTATAGCTAAGCACATACTTACCCGTGCATGGTGCACACCCATACACGCTAATATTTCATTTACGCATACCAATCATGCCATTATATTACTAGTACATCTACACACCTAGTTTAGCTAGTACACATACGTTCATACAGGAAGGTCCTTAGTAACTAGCTATACCTCCAGACCAACACCTATAACTATATACTGGTGTAGCGACCCACAATCATGTGTGTAACACAACCAGGCACAAACACTCCTATCACTATACATACATCAAACATTGCTATATTCAACTACAAACATACATTCAATATACTTAGAGTATACCCACTCAAGCTTGAGTGAGACTAAATACACATATCAGAATATTCTATATACGTAACACGACATTCATACCTATACCAATATCACTCCAATATTTATACGTCTATCAATACAACCATATACATACCTTAAGTCAGTCACACTTAATATTTAGTCGGGTAATACTCACCTAGTTCAATCACTCTATATACCACAATAATACAGACATCAGCACATGTATAATTATAATACACTCCTTGATACATACGCATACATCGTATAGTCACACACAAGTAACATATATATTCACACCATAGCCTACTACCTATAATTAGTATACCAACACCTATACATGCATAGTTAAGATGTGGAATAGTCGTGTATACCTCACGGTATTCACACATGCAACATCCCGCAAAAGCAAGCAATATCAATCAAAATTATAATTCTACTATCATATGCATATCACCTATATACTCATGCAACGAAACATAACTACTTACGTCTAAGCACAATACATATCTACCTACGAGCACATACTCATACGTACTAAAATATGGGTCACTCAATAGGCCTACTTTCTTATCTATACGTTCACCTATTATTATCACACCTATCATATACATAGCTTTACCAATCATTTTATTTCAACCATTATAAGTATCTCTAATTACATACACTCCATCAGATATCCCCACACTAATTCTTATATACACAAGCATCCCTAGTATGGTATATCTAACCACACCCAAATCTATAAATACTAACACATAAACAACTTCATAATATCACGAATAACTCCGAGTATGTATATATATATCACACAATAGGCAAGCATTAATATACTATGGGGGTATACTCATTCAAGCCCACGTACACAACTTAGGTACGTGCACTACGACACCTCACAAAGGTCCAAGGGTCTACTAACAACTAAGAGTTGACACGGACCTTGACGGGCACTAAAGCCTAAGCAATAGAGGGAGGTCGAGGTCGAAAGCGTGACGAGGGAAGGATCGATAAGCACGAGTTCAGATAGGACGAATACGAGGAGACAGCTTGGTTAGACAAAACATTGACTCAATTGTGATGTTTAGGTTGAGGGAAAAGGGAGATGTAGTGATGCTTATATAGGAGGGGGAAAAGAAATAGGGTAAATAGCATAAGCTAAAATACGTGGAGTTTGAAAACTGTCGTACTTCAAAGTTAAAATCCTCGTCTGTAAAGAAATATTTGGGGATTGATAGAACGAGTTGTTCAAAATAAATTTGAGTCGAACATTCATAATAAGAGAAAATGGTCTATTGGTTTAAAAAAATCATTATAAAAGGAAGTAAAATCATTTACACGAATATTAAAGACGTAGTTTAGAAAATTTTTATACGTCAGTAATTTAATATAATGTTGTCAAAAGTTTTGATAGTTAAAGAATGAAATTAAGTAACGGAAGAATTTAAACTCATGTTAAATGATTTCAAAACTTTTAGGCTATGGAAAATTTAAAATAATCAATATTGAAACTACTTTTAGAGAACCAGGGTTTGCCAAAAATGAGAAGCTGATTTACACAGGGTTCTTAATATACGAGCACAACAGGTCTGGTACGGATATAAAAATAATTGAAAGTATGTATGGTGCACGGAAAAATAATATTAACTTAGTAGTAGAATTATCGAAATCGATAGCAAAGCTTTAAAACCAAACTATGGAAGGTCTAAATAAGAAGTGGTTATGAAACAGTGGTTTTACAAAAATTTGAAACAGGGAAATGAATAGCATAACATCGACTGGCTGAAAGCCAAAATCCCAGGTGACTTGAAAAGTATATTAAAAGGAGACGCGATGTGTCGTTTGAATGGCAGAAATAAGAAAAGAAAATTATAAGTCGAATTGGATAAAAGTACGGTTCAGAATAAAATTAATATATGAAAGGGAAAGTGTATTTTCATAGGTACGAAAGTGTAGGCTGGGAAAATATCATAAGCTAGTATTCAAAATTTTGAAAAAGTTCTAAGAGTTCAAGTCAACGAAGGAGTGGGAAATATATTAAAATTTGAACAAAATTTAAACTTAGGAAAAGAGGAAATCGAAAAAAATACTTTCAGAAGATTCAAGGTTTGTAATGGAGAGGGTCGAAAATTGATGACGATCGTCATGAGGCGATCTTGTGAATCGAGGCAAGGAAATTGGTCGGATGATCAAAACATACATACGCCTAGGATATGAATCAGAAGAGTCTACGGGGAAACTCCTACGGTCGACCAACTAAAGATTAGGAACTAGGCGCTAAGACCTTCTAAGGGGCTGGACGGTAATGAAATGCGTTCAGCTTGGTCCGAAATCGATGAACCCAAAAGAGAACGACTAAAGGAATTTCTAGAAGTCTAATATGGTCAGGGTTAGACAAGAACCACTAAGGTAACTCCTACGACGATTAAATCAATTGATGACAGGGAGTCTACCTAACAAACAGAGGCCTCTAACTTAGCAAGCACAGACGTCTAACTAAGTCTTCTTATCACCTAGTGTCATAAGAAAACGACTAGACTCAGGGCTTATTACTCGGATGTTGCAATTTATTTAATGGACATTCCGTTATTATCGTTGTTTCGTTAATTCGCAATTGCAAGACTGGACCTGCATGGGCCACCAACAAAACCTGTCACGCCCCGCTTCCCAAAAATATGGAGGCGAAGCGTGAGAAGGTCCGCTCAGACTTGAAGCTACAAAGCTGCAAGTCCGATAAGCGTCAATCAAATTTAAAACTGCAGGTCCTTGCAACGCGAACGAAACAAAGATAATAATAATGAAATGAGACAAAAGAGATATATCAGAATATCCATAAAATAAGTTTCAACATCACAGAAAAAGCCACCAGGCTGAAATAAAGGAGAGTCTAAAGGCCCAAACATGGCCAACAAAAGTACAGCGTACAAAACAAAGGTGCCACGCACCGACAACTAACAACAGAGCCTAAAACAAAAGAAGCTCAGCAAAATCACCAAGAAAGGTCTCCGGTGTCCACAAAACTCCTCCTGGGCAAACATGGACTCAGGCTCAGCGTCAGCAAAACACCATGTACACAGCAACGGTCTCGGGCTCAGGGTCTAACATGTGACACCCAAAAGAGCAAGGGGCACATGTCAGCAAGTCTACAAGAGACTTGTGCAAGGAAACTGAAAGTAGGTAAAAGTAAAGCAACCTAGCAGTTCTAGCATGATGCAATGACATGGCAGTTAAAGTAATGAGTGCAACAAGTAAAGTAAAGTAAAGTACGAGCATGGCATTTAAACATGGCATGGATGACAAGTATTACATGAATCATTCACAAGACAAGTACAAGACAAGGAAAGTAAGCACATCGTGCACAGAGATTCCGCCTTCTGGCTAGAGTGGCTGATCGGGCCACTCCTAAGCTCAGGTGACCGTTTATCCCTACCCCTCCACGTGTATCGAGCCAGGGCCTTACCCCCGAACAGGGAATGTTCGCTTCTGGATTACGAGCCAGGAAGTGTTTTTAACAAGTATGGCATAGGGGTGCACCTAGCCTGAAACACAGAAACACGGATTGTACAAGTATTTTGTAGCGTGTGCTACGATGCAACAATCAATTTGGATGACATGTACGATGCAATGCATGGCAGTTAAAAATGCGTACAGATAAGGAAAGTAAACGTGACAGTTTAGTATGCATGAACAACAAGTTTAAAGGGTTGGATATAGCTTCGTTGTCAAGCTAGATCAATTAGGTGACGGATCTAGTTTCGTTGTCAAACTAGATCAAGTAGGCGTCTAGCCAGCTATCATTTCACTGACTAGTCTCTTTTACGCTGAAAACAAGGAAGTGGCCTAAAAACATGGCCCTACACAAGAGTTGGCAAGTTTCACTTGCCTGCAAGTACGACGTCAGAGAAACACCGTCCAACGAGTCCAAAGTCACAATTCCTACGTGCACAAGTCCACCGGCCTAAAGTCCATATTATTAATCATGATTAGTGAATTTAAAACATTTAAAATACTTTAAAAATACTGATTTTAGTCTTGATTAGCATGCAATTGGGTTGGGGGTCCTAGGGGTGCAAAGCGTTACCTCAACATGACGCGAAAGCTACGCCGGCGTCGGGTAGCGACGCCAGGGGTTGGAATAAAAGAACGCGCTCCAAGTCCTGATTCCAATTAGATTCCTCGCTGGAAATTTCAGAGCAATCAACCGGAGCAACGATTCCAGATTCCAAAGCTATCACGTGCGACGACGGGCTACGACGTGTCGCAACGTCGTGCACGGCGAATCGTCGGAGAGAAAGCACCTAGGTGGGGCCCACAGTAGTCCTAGGGACCTATGGGGGACCCACAATACCTCTGGAGAACTTGGGGGGCCCACTGTGGCAAGTGGTGCGACGGGTGCGGGGTTGCGACGTTTGCTCTCGGTCGGACACAGCCAAATGCGGGGAGCTCTCTCGGTCGGACACATGGGAACGTGCTGTGCAGCAGCGGGGGTCGGTCGCGATGGCGGGTATGGAGAGTTTTCTCGGTCGGTGCGGGCGAGAGCGTCGGTCGGGCGCTGCAGCGAGCGTTGCAACGTTGCAACGCTGCAACGGAGCGGGGAGCGGGCGGGCGCCTCGGTCGGACACGGTGCGGAGCGGGCGAACGGAGCGGGCTTGGTGCGGGGCTTGGTGCGGTGCGGAGAAGCGGGCGTGAGCGAGGGCGGCTATCGGTCTGACCGAGAGAATCTCTCGGTCGGACACGGCTTGGTGCGGGGTTGCGATGCAGCGGCTGGGTGCGGGGGCGGCGATCGGTCTGAGCGGGGATTTGGGCTTGGTTTCCTCGGTCGTGCGGTGGAAGTTCGTCGCAACGTCGCGACGATTCGTCGCAACGTCAAATTTGGGTTTTGGAAGCGGCTAGGGTTATTTTCTTGCGAAAATAGGTCTTCCTAGAGGTTGTTTATATAGTGTAGATGGGTTGACTAGGTCTAGGGCTAATCCTAATGAGATTAGGAGTTTAAAATAATTTAAAATTCAAATCTCTCCAACTCCAACTCACCCAAGGCTTAGGTGGGGCCCAAATGAGCTGGAAATTGGCTCAAAAATTCTTTAAAACGTTTTAAACTCAAATAAATTTTATTTGGCCGAAATTAATTTAAAACGTAATTATTAAAAATATTATAAACCTTGTTAAAAAAATAAAAGTGGTCAAATAAACTCCAAAAATTATAAAATAAATATCGGGGTGATCGTGATGACGAAAGTGAGCTAACTAAGAAGACGGATCTCAATTTCAACGTCGGACGACGAAACTAAAAATAGAAACGTCTCCCGTCAAAAGTGGGAATCGCAACGTCTCATCGAATAAGATTAAATTGTGGGAAAACGACTCGAGAAACGTCGTACCAATATAGTGCCACTATTTAATACTCTCAGAGTCGTTCACAACGGCCTATTACAACAAAGTGTTCACAAACAAACAAAGTCTAAAACAAACACGTGCACGGCCAAAAGCACGTGCACGAACAACGTACAACGAAAAGTGGTCGTTACAGCAGGAGCATTCCAAAATAGAAGGATCCAGAAACTTCGAACATGACCAGTGAATTTTGCAATTCAGCAATCCAGTTCTATACATTAGCATCTCACCCTACAACTCAAGATGTCCAAATGGCCCGCGGGCCCGAGGCCCGGCCCGGTCCCAGAGCCGTTGACCGGGCCAAGGGCCTGGCCCGGCCCGAAGCCCGGGCCGGGCCGGCCCGGCAGCGGGCCCGGGCTTGGCCCGGGAGCGGTTTTTTACGGGCCGGCCCGGCCCGCTCGCAGGCTGCAGTTTGCAGTTTGCTGCAAGCTGCATTTGCAGCCTGCAGCTGCAACGGTCTAATGACCGTTGCAGATTTTTTTTAAATATTTCTAATAAGCGCAGAAATATGGGGGATGGGTTTTTTTGTCATTTCTTGGGCTTTTGACCAAAAATACCCCTCCCAACGGTCATAAACGGCTATTTGGGAGGGGTATTTTGGACATTTTACAACGAAAAACCCCTATAAATTTCACCCAACCCCTCTCATTTTTTTCACAATTCTCATACTCTCAAATTCTCAAACTTTCTCAACCTCTCTCAAACACTCTCATACGTTCAACTGTTCAAGCAAGCAAGATCAACCCCTCTCAAGCAAGATCAAGATTGCGGCTCAAATCGATATTGCGCTCATACCGCAACTTTTTTGGATTTTTTAACCAATTTTCTTATTTTTTTAAAAAAATAAAATATAGGGTGGCCAGCGGCCCGGCCCGGCCCGGACTAGGCCGGGCCGCCGGCCGGGATTCCGCCCCGCCCGGCCCCCTCCGGGCCGGGCCGGGCCGGGTCGGCCCGTTGGACACCTTGACCTACAACATCAAACCTTCACCCTTTGAGGCTCTGAGCCCTAAGGGAGCTGCTGTCCAATAAAAATTAAGTAGCATCAGACTGAGAAACCAAACACTCTATGTTGTTAAAAACTGATCAAAAACTAATCCTTTTTCTATCTAGAAACCAACGGAAAAAGCTACAACGAACTGGGTCCGAAACAGAACAAACACAAGCTAATAAAGACTACATTCAGTAGTCAATCGGAGAGCGTAGAGTTTCCCATACATCAAGTACATTCTCATCGCTGTGCAGAGCAAACAACCGATCCCCTCCGATTGAGAAATCACAAATCGGACCACCAGCGCTCCTCCTCAATTTAGAAGTTAGGACCCACTCTGGTCCACAGAAGACGGAGATACTATCATTAAACGACGAGAAGAGCTGGCCATTATGTGTAGCGAGCTTTGGATAACAACTCTCATCATCCCTCGCCTTACCTTTCATCAACGTGCTCCTTGAACTCCATCTGACTCCTGCTCCGTTGCTCCTGATGTCCAAGAACCCCAAGTTGCTCCTGATGTCCAAGAACCCCAATTCGCCGTACTGGTTTACGACACAGATCGAATGGCTGTCCTCCATTGCAATGGCGTGAAGAACCCTCTTCTTCTCGGGGGACTTCATCGTAGTCCATTTATCCGACCAGGACCAAGTGACTTCCTTCGCTCGAAAATCCAACAGTTCAATGTAGCAGTAGTCTATTCTTGGGAACAAAGTGGCAACCATCAAGCAATTGCCGTCTTCCAGCCACTGAAGCTTGGCCGCGTTCCCCAGCGGGCAACCAGGCAGATCGTAAAAGAAATCCAATTGGTCTCCGGTGAATTGATCCCACACTCCGATTCCATACTCGTTGTCCATCCCTCTACAACTTGCGAATATTTTTGATTCTTGATTGCTGAAGCCAAGGGCTCCGGCAGTAAAGCCCTTGAATTGTTTACCATGGGAAACTCGAAACCGATGCCTGAGTTCCCCCGAGGAAGAGGAGAACAGTCCCATGCCGCCATCGGCCTTGCCCAATTCGCTTTGTCTGGCTGCGACAACAATGTTCTGCGAGTCAACGTAGCCGACGTCGTTGACCTAACATAGCACAAGCGAATTCTACTGTCTAAGCACAATTCAACGATGAAGGGAATTCAAAGTCCAAGAAATGAGAAAGATGGGTCAAACGAGAGGATTCGGACGAATAGAAAATCATACAGCACCCTAATCA
This sequence comes from Scilla litardierei, assembly GCA_030789695.1. NCBI lineage: Eukaryota > Viridiplantae > Streptophyta > Magnoliopsida > Asparagales > Asparagaceae > Scilla > Scilla litardierei. The sequence continues at coordinate 122,024,367 of CM061134.1, forward strand.
ATTATTACAGTTTCATTTTGTTCAATACCTTTTGAAGCCTCACAGCGTTGTATCTAGCTATATTTTTGGACTTGTTAGTATAGAAGTGCAAATAAAAATCGGACCTTTTGTATTGATAGATTTCAAATTAAGATCAAAACAATGTGACAGCCTGTGCCATGCATATCCCCCATTTCTCAAACACAAAGTAAAGAAAAATTGAATTTTGAGAACAAAATAACCATAAAAATCGACGTAATTACCATATCGGTCACTCATGTCGATCCAAAACGAGAATTGAGAATGGGTTTTTGTTTACCTGTTGATAATCAAGGCTAATAGGCATGTGCTCATCCAACACCCGATCATAAACATGTACCATGCTCCCATGGGCCACGCAGCAGCCCCCGTCGAGCCCGGCCCGCACCGCAGTCCCATCCCCCGGCGCTCGCCCGGAGACCGACCCGGCCAGCCTGACACAGTTCCCATCAAACGGGCCCCTGCTTCTGGCCCGCACGTGATCGAGAAGGCCATAGTACATTGCCTCGCGGTAGAGCATCTTCTCGCTGACGTTGGGAGGAACGAGGAGCTCCCCGGTACGCAAGAGATCGAGGAGGATCGAGAAGCATTTTGGGTTGCGGTCGATGAAGTAGTCTGCCTGCGGGCATTGAGAGAGATTCCATTCGTCGTCGAGGAGGGCGCCCAACATCGAGTTCCTGCCGGCGTTTGCGAGCGTCGTCGATGTCGTCTCGAAGATCTTCCCTCCGACGTTGAATCGGATTCGGTCTCCGTTTCCTCTGCCCCCCATGTGAATTGATGAGTTTTGAGATCCAATAGAGAGAGATGGAGAGAGATTTCTGATGAAATATCCGGGGATTTTGGCCCCTGGGCTTTTGAACGGGGTTGGTGAAACTGGGATTGGGAAGTTGCGATGGGGTTGTTTTGAGGGTTAGGGTTCGGTCAGTCTTTTTCGGGTAGATGCGCTGAAACCTATTTTAACGTAATCAACCGTGCATTTTGAAATTTGGTTGAATTGTTTAATTATTAAAATCGGAAATTTGGCTGTGAATTGTTTAATTATTAAAATCGGAATACTTGAAGTCAGCCGTATTTCTTTCTTCACCCAGATGTACACCCGGGTAATGAATGGACTACTTCCTTGTGTTTGTTTCCGTGCTGGTGGTGCCCGATTTTATTAGAACACTAGAAATATCATGTACCCATAGTGCACGCCATGAAAAAACACACGCACACAAGATGTGTGTATCGTCTGGGAAGTATGGGGTTGGTGTGTGTGTCTGTCTCTGAATAAAATGGAGAAAAGCAATGTGTTAAATTGCAATGCGGGACAAGGTGGTAAACGATCAACGGCAAATCTGTAAATATGTGGAAGATGAATGGTTCTTTTGTGTTCTCCTTCGGTTCATTAAAGTGCAATGACAAATATGTGCGCACGCGTGTGTTCACCGTATGAAATTTCATATGCTGCACATAATTCACTGTAGATGCCGATTTTCACTTGGGCCCACTAGCACCGGGGGCCCAGTCCAAAGTGTCAGATGTAGACTGTTACCGGGTGTTGGAGAATGTATGCCCTTAAAACAATTATTGTAATTGCAATAGATGTCTCGTTCCAAATAATAGTAAGCTATTTGGTAATGTTTATATATGATATCATTTGCATCACTTTATGGTTGGTGCGATTATATGATGTATGGATAAAGTCTCAGAACTTATGAAAAGAACATTAGGATCATGATGGGATCATGATAATGAGGCCAATGCATCCGTCGATCATATGTACAGAACTGTTCCCGTTGGAGAAATAACAAGACGGGACGTCCATATTCCGGTTAGACCCGTGTGCATTAATCTATACCATCTGCATCAATCTTTTTGGGATGGATGCACTGAAACCTATTTTATTGTTTTTATTTTAGGGCATGTTCTTTTGCTAGAATGTGAAAATGTGGAAATGCAGAAAATTGGAGGGTGTGGAACCTTGGGAAAAAGAAAATTGGTGTAGTGTGTTTCTTTGTAGAAAAGTTGGATGGAAAGTGGAGTTGAGAATTTCTAGTGGTGCACACTCCACATTCTTGTCTTCTTTTGGTTGAAGAATGTTGGATGAAGAAAGTGAGGTTATGAGGGTGTGGTGAACCTAGGTAAGATTACCCCCTAAATAAAATGAATAAATTTAGGGTATTTTTCCCCGTTTCAGCTCTAGCAAAAAGACCATATACAACAAGCAGCCGAGGCAATACAGGCAGGAAACAGATATACAAAAGCAGTAGCCATAGACGCAAATCCCCCTAAGTACTTGATTAAAAAATCGAACCCCTAAGTCAGCTTCATCATAAAAACCATAGATAGCAAGCGGCAAAGGCAAGACATGCATTAACATGATATACAAAAGCAGTAGCCAATGTCGCAACTCCCATATCTTAGCTCCATCATAAAAACCAAAGAGGGGAAACACCAAAGGCAAGACAGACATGAAACTGTTATACAAAAGCAGTAGCCGTGGAACACAATTCTCCCCAAGTCAGCTCCATCATAAAAACTATAGAGAGCAAGCAGCAAAGGCAAGACATACATGAAAATGATATACAAAAGCAGAAGCCATGACACCCAACATCCCCTAATACAGCTCAATCATAAAACCATAGACGTCAAGCATCAAAAGGCTAGAGATGCATGCAACTGATATACAAAAGCAGTAGACATGGAACACAAAGCCCACAATTCTGCTTTATCATAAAAACCATAATGCGCAATCAGCAAATGTAATGCCCCTCTCCCCAGGATACCCGGGAAGTACGAATCCGTCCCAGGTATTCTTGAAGAGGCGGGTGTTACGAAGGGAGAAAAGAAATTCAATTGAGACAGTAGGTCCACTGCGCACTGCTGGTGTCACGCCCCGCTTCCCAAGTATGGAAGGCGAGACGTGAAGAGCTCCGCTCAGATTTGGTGCTGTGAAGTTACAGTCTGATAAGCATCAGATAATTTAATCCATTAGTATGTTCTTTGCATTACGATGAAACAACAATAATAATAAAGAAAGAGAGACAATTAAAATTATCCGACATTCAACATCCACAAATTTTATTCCAAACATACATAGATAGTCATAAAGAAATATAGTGTCTGAAAAGAAGGTTTGAGCATGGTCGAAACTACAACAAGAAATGTTGCTACGCACCGAACATCCTAACAGCAGCTACTAAAAGTAAACAACATCTAAAAGAAAGTCACCAGCTGAGACTAAGGGTAGAACTCCGGTGTCCTCGAACTGGACGTCAGCAAACCGTGTCCTCAGCAACTAAATCAGGCTCAAAACCTAACATGTGACACACAAAGAGAAAAGGCCACAAGTCAGCAAAAATCTCCAAAGAGTGAAAATGAGACTTTTGTGCAAGGAAACGTAAAGTATAAAGAATGCAGCTTAGCAGTTTAAAGTAAGATGACATGGCATAATAATTCAATGAATACAGCAGTTGAAATGAAATGAAATGGCATATTATTTAAAGAATGCGACAATTAAAATGAACATGATGATAACAAAGTATGCACATCGTAGCAGAAACTACGAAACACCATTTCACGATTCACGAACACTAGCTTATCACTTCATGCCCAGGGTTTACTCCTTACAGTTGAAGTGGATGTACGGGCACACTTCTACGCTGAGTGGTCGCTTAACCCTACCCCTCCACGTGCATATGGACTGGCGCCCATCTTCTGGATCACGAGCCAGGAAGTGTTTTTTAATTTGGCATAGGGGTGCACCTAGCCTCAATCAATATGTAGGAGTCAAGATCCTACTCGCCGCAGCTTACAATTTATTGTAGCGTGTGCTACACAATCATGATAGAGCAATACGATGCATGAAATGACATAGCAAGATACATGAACATGGCAGCAATAAGGAGTTTAAAGTACGTACAATTAATTTGAAAGTACACGTGACATGCGGCATGAAATGATAGCATAGCAAGGATGTCGGATCTATCTTCGTTGTTAAGCTAGCTCTAGCTTCGTTGTCAAGCTAGATCTAGCATGCTGTCGGATCTAGCTTCGTTGTCAAGCTAGATCAAATATGGTCGTCTAGGCGACTATCATTTCACCGCCTAGTCTCTTTTTACACAATTTTAAAAAATGGCCTAAAACATGGCCTAACAAATTACTGTGCAAGTTTCACTTGCCTGGAAACAATCACGCTGCGATCTCCGTTCAACAAGTCCAAGATATACCTATGTGCTCAGTCCAATCTAGCATACAGTCCCAGTTTTTAGATCTTGATTAGTGAGTTATCGAAGCAACTAAAATTACAACTTTTAGTCTTGATTAACATGCAAGCGTGGGGGTTCCTACGGTTCAGAGATTACCCTTAACACGATGCGAGTGCTACACTGACGTCGGGTAGCGACGTCAGGGGTTGAATTGATTGAAGCGAGCAATGATCTAACGGCAGCGAATGGCGATCAGCCGGGTAGCGGCACGATCACCAAACAGCAACGCGATGGGGAAGGACAGCCGCACAACATTCTACGGCGTCGGGAAGGCGCGGCCAGCAGTACGGGGAGGCATGAGAGGCACGAGAGGCACGAGAGGCAACTGACTATGGACTCGCGGCCTGGAGTGCGCAGATCCGGGTTGCACGCGGCTAGGGTTCACTGCCTGAGGTTTGCACACTCAAGGGAGATGCTCCAGGGGTTGCTGCGGCCAAGGGAGATGCCGCGTGGCCAGAGGGAACTTGAGGGGTGGCCGATGGCAGGTGGAGCAGCCGGCGACTGCCTGAAGCTGCTGGCCTTGAGGTTGCTAGGGTGAGGGGGACAGATCGGCAGTATTTGTATGGAGTTTAAGGGTTTACGCTGGTTATTGGGAGGAGGAGGAAGGTGGTGACGCGTCGGGGAGGATGGCATGAGTAGGGAGATCACCGGCGATGGGTGGCCGGAGTAGGGGAGTCGCGTGCGTGGGTTTTTGGACAAAAACGGCGGCTGGGCGACTATTTGCGTGAGGAAGAAACCCTAACTGCGTTTGGGTTTCTAATAGGGGAAAATTGCTATATAGATTTAGAGTTTAGTGATTTCAAGGGTTTTGGGAGGAGAGAGGGAGAGATATAGTGGTATAGTTTAGTCTAAAAGGGGATGGTGAGTAGCCTAGATTGGTGATACGCAATAGATTTTGTTACGCCTATTTGGCCGAGACCCGTAAAGCACGAGCCCAGGAGCCCGACTACTGGTCAAAAGCCCATCTGCGTCCTCAAAGCCCATTCGACAAAGGCCCTACAAGGGACCTTCTCGAACGTCGAACCGACCCGGCCCCAATAACCCGTTGGTCACTCGCCCACTCCTGCGAAAACCACTCCCCCGGACGCGCGACCACTAAATAGCGATAATGGGGAGGTGCTGGCAGGGCGGAGAGAGCGGGGGCGAGGGGGGACTGATGGGGCACGATCAATGGCGGATGTGGGACGTGGGTCAGAGGCGATCACGCCGGGGCTCTACAAAAGGGCCAGGAAGACGACGAAGAAAGGGACGGCATCTGAGGTAACAAAACCTAAGGTACTCCATCAACGACCTCGTTCCCCCAATTCATCTCCTTCCTCCCCCGCTCGCGCCGAGAGACGCCGTTACGATCTCCTCACGAGTCGGACCGTCTCCGCCGGGCCTCCTTTCTCAGATCTCTATCTGACTTAGGCATCGGAGGGGATTTGGCCGGAACCAAGGTCCGGCCCCCTGACGAGCATTCTCGTCTGCGCAGGTGGACAACAGATCAACGGGTCGAGGCTACCCCTCGCCCCTCTCCGACCACTCGATCAACCGGACAGTGAGGCTTCCCCTCACCGTCACCTGCCGTGGCCGAGCACGTCCTACCGAGGCCGAGCGTCCTAATTGGGTCCGAGACTCTCCCTCGCCACCCGTCGGCCGTGCGTCTACCCGGGCGACTGAGGCTACCCCTCGTCCCCCTTCCAGCCGAGGCCGAGCACACCTGTCCGAGGCCGAGCGTCTCAACCTGGGCCGAGGATTCCCCTCGCCCCTTCTGCTCCGATTCGAAGCCCCCGAGGGACCCAAAGCGGGCCCCTTGACCACGTTGACCGGGCTCTCCACGGTCAACGCTTTGTAGTGAGAAAACACTCTGAAACATCTGGCGCTGTCTGTGGGAAACGAAGATCATCCCACGAAGCAGAAAATCACACCAACAATGGCACGAGCCAGCAATGGAAGGAAGCGCATGACCCCCATCCCGGAGGAGGGGAATGGCGCATCTAATGGCAACCCCGAGGACACGCACGTCGACGGCCACCCCGCCCACTCAATCGAAGAGACCGGCGGCTCAGAACTAGCCACACAGGGACAGCTCCGTGCCCTGGCTCAGGAGACCAACGCGAGCCTCCAGACGTTGGTCGCGACAGTACAACAGCTTGTCGGCCCCGCGCCGTCCGACGGGGGCGCGCTGAACGATAGCCACCGATGGGCGGGGGGTCCCCCGCACTTACGGTCCGCGGTGGTCGACGACCACGGGACCCGGAAACCGAACACAGAGCGTCGGTTCACGCGGTCCGGCTCCCGTCAGGCGAGGTCACGTGCCTCCTCGCCCTATCGTGAAAGGAGCCGGAGAGAGACCGAGGGGACGAACGGCGAATCGATGACGGCATCGTCTCGTCGATCACGGTCGTCCCACCGCAGGAGAAGCGAACGACACCACTCAAGAGACCCATCACGGCGGAGCAGGAGCTCCCGCAGGAGGAGTCGAGAGCGTCGGGTCAGCCCGACCCCCAGCGTGGCGAAGGCTGCGGAGCCAGCCCCACCGGCGCCGGTGCTACCTCCACCCCCGCTCGAGCCGGAGACAGGCGAATACCGCATCCCTGGAGGCATCCACGGGGACCGGTGTCCCTTATCGCGGAGAATAACCGATGCCCGAGTCCCTTCTCGATTCAGGATCCCGGTGCTGGGAAAGTACGACGGAATAGGAGACCCGGCACACCACGTGATGGATTACGAGGGGGATATGGCCTTCCAGGGAGCTGACGATGACCTGCTCTGCCGGGGCTTCTATTCAACTCTCAGGGGAGCAGCAAGGATCTGGTACCACAGCCTGCCCGGCCGCTCCATCGACAGTTTCGAGCAACTCGCCCAGTTGTTCTGCAAACAGTTCATGGCGGGGAGGCTGATCAAACCTGGTGCTGAACATCTGTTCAACATAGTGCAAGGCCCGGCCGAGCCACTCTGACAGTTCATGCACCGCTTCAATGCGGAAAGGCTGAACGTGAACAACCCACCCGACCTGGTGGTCCAGACGGCTCTTAAGAAAGGGCTTCGCCACAGGGGCCTCAAGAAGTCCCTACACACCGACCCCCCAAAGGACCTCCCCGGGATCATGGCAAGGGCCGAACGCTTCATGCTGACTGAGGAGGCCTTGGCCGAGGACGCAGGAAAAACCGCTCGAGGGACCAAGCGTGGCGACGGCGGACGAGCTAGCCCCGAAGGGTACCGGACCGAGAAGAGGCAGAGGAACAGGCAGCGGGGAGAAAGCACGAGGGATACCACCCCAGACGCCATTCTCGCCCAAGTACAGAAGGAAGAGCGAGCTGATCGCCCTCCACCGAAGGCTAAAAGAGGCGGGAAGAACCGGGAGAAGTACTGTAAGTACCATAAGGACGATGGCCATGACACAGAAGATTGCTGGCATCTGAAGAAAGACATTGAGAAGCTGATGAGCCGAGGGCACGCCAGGAATCAGGCCGACGAACCGGCCTATGGAGAAGGGACCTCCACGCAGCCGGACAAGGGGAAGAAGATCAACGCCATCCATGGCCCCCTCCGCATCATAGAGTGAGCAAGCAACGACTCTTCCCCCGGCGGCAGCCTAGTATGAGGGAGTTATCCAGTTTTACATCCCTCTGTTTAGCTTCATTTCCTTTTCCTCCAAATGTACCGGTCCGACAGGACTCATGAGAGTACAAACGCAATCTTTTTATTGTCTGTACTTAAAATCCCGACGGAGTTGACGTGTCGCCAATAACGCAAAAGGCCGGGGACCGCCGCCTCACTGGAGGAGGAAGAGGAGCTTTGCCCTCGCCGACCGTCTCCGGCACTCATAAGTCCGGGGGCAATTCCCCCAGCAGACGCGGACGCTAACCGGTCCTAAGCCGAGGAGCTTTGCCCTCGCCGACCGACTCCAGTGCTCATAAGTCTGGGGGCAATTCCCCCAGCAGGCACGGGCGCTGACCGGTCCTAAGCCGAGGAGCTTTGCCCTCGCCGACCGACTCCAGTGCTCATAAGTCTGGGGGCAATTCCCCCAGCAGGCACGGGCGCGGACCGGTCCTAAGCCGAAGAGCTTTGCCCTCGCCGACCGACTCCAGAGCTCATAAGTCTGGGGGCAATTCCCCCAGCAGACACCGACGCCGACCGGTCCTAAGCCGAGGAGCTTTCCCCTCGCCGACCGACACCAGCGCTTATGAGTCAGGGGGCAATTCCCCCAGCAGGCACGGACGCCGGCCGAGGAGTTCTGCCCTCGCTGACCGACCCCTGCGCCCATAAGTCTGGGGAGAATCCCCAACGCCAGTTTTCGTCCATTCCCAAGCCAAGAACAAGGCGACAACGCAAATTACACAAGAATTCCAAGTAAGTCGATTTCATTTATAATAGTTAACCCGAGTACAAAAATGCTTCTTATTTACAGGGGATCAAGGCGAGGGGAACACCCTACAAACAGTCTACTCACGACAAATGACAGAGTTCAGATCGACATCGACAAAGCAAAATTGGTTGACAAAAGACCCAGAGTAGGTGACCCAAGCTAAACGGCCATGCAACCAGCAATTGTTGGCCACGGGGCTGAAGGAGATGGCGGGGGCCGGGGATCCATTTCAAGTAGACTGGCCCAAAGCGAAGCGGATGCTTAAAAATTTGAGGATAAGGCTGGGAGGGACTGCTTAAGGAGCCCGAGCTCGGGAGGACACATCCTCGGGCACTTCGCCCTGCTCAGAGCGAGGGGACTCGACTGGCGGAGGGGCTTACCGGACACGTTCCGCACATTCCCGGAAGGAAGACTGGACGACTTCGACGATCCGGGGGGCGATGATGTCTATATACTTACCGAAGGCCCCCCTGAGAACCTCGAAGATCTCCTTCCCCAGGGTCTCGACGACGCCCTTCTCCACCTCCTCCGCCAGCCGCATTACCTGACGCCGGTCCGACAGTTCCCTCTGAAGCTCCTCCCTCTCCAGACGGAACGACTCCGCCGCTTCCTCAGCCGACTGATGAGCATCCCCTAGCTTTCCCTCGAGGTCACCCACTTGCCCCTCCAACGCAGCCACACGGAGGGCTAGGCGCCGAGACTCCATCTGGGCCTCCATCATGGCCACCTCGGCTGCCCCAGCCCGCTCCTGAGCCCTCATGGAGGACTCCTCCAGCTCCCTCAAGCGGACGGCTCGACACTGCAACTCCACAGCGAGCGCTGAACCCTGAGAAGACGAGACATGGGCTAAGAAGAGGATAAAGAGAAAGAGAGGATAGCGAGATAACCGAACCTATTGGACGATCCAGACCAAGGAATCCGACATCTTGTCGGCCGGGATCTTCTTGAGGAGGCTGCGGTCCCGGGGAGGGACGGAGACCTCGGCAACCTGCTGGGCCACGGCTCGGTCAGCAAACATCGAACTCCCAGGGACGACAATCGAAGCCAAGTCGCTCGCCAACAAGGCCCCGACCCCTGGTGATACGGGCGAAGACGCTACGAGGGGGGTGGCTGGCAAAGCTATCGAAGGATCCCCGGCGGTCGCCACGGGAAGCGCGGAACCTGCCGGGCCAGAGGGATCCACGTCCTCCTTCCTCTTCTTTCCACCGTGGAGCTCCGAAGGCGCCGGAGGAGAACGCTTCCGCCTCGCACCATCCTCACCCCCCGGAAGGGGATCGCCAGAAGAAGAGGCGGGAGGCGCGGTCGCCACCTTACCCACGGCAGGCTCGGCTCGGCGCACCTCCTCCTTAACGGTCCTCCGAGGCGCCCTTCCAGAGGTACTACCTCGGCTCCGAGCGGCTCCACGACGGATCAGCTCGTCAACGTCACGGACGAATTCGCGGCCAGCCATCCCTGCAAAGGAGACCGAAATCAGGATGAGTCATAGGGCGATCCGGGGATGAAAAAGCGACCTACCCGGAGACCACAAGACGGCCTTCAGGAGTAGGTCGTCCAGCAAAGACCAAATGGACTTCGTTTCCAAAGGAAGAGCCAACAGAAGCGCAGCGGCTGCCCGGTCGGCGTCTGAGAGAACTAACGACGGGCGAGAATGGACAGAACTGCCCCAGCTTGTCAGAATCTGGGCCTCGCCCAAGAAGACCACGAAGACATAATCCAAGTTCCAATCCCCTGACCAGCGGGGTAACCCGATCAGGCATTCCCTCCTCGAACGAGCTCGGAGTAGCAGCCATGACCCCGGACCGACCGTCTGGGCCTGGTAAAAGTAGAAGAGAAGGGGGAGAGTCGGCTCCAGACCACGGGTACAGCAGAGCGTTACGAAACCCGTCAGTACCGCGATCGAACACGGGGCAAACTGACACAGTGACACTGTGAAATGTTCCATGACCTGGATGAAGAAGGGATGGAGCGGGAAGCGAAGACCCAGGCGGAACATCTCGACGTAGACGCCGACCTCATTGCTCCTCGGAAGGCAAATCCGCTCGTCGACAAATGGAACCCGAACCTCGTATGGGAAGCAGAGATATCTTTCCCGGATCTCTGCGGCCACCGAAGGAGGGGTCCTCGACGGCGTACGGAGGACAACCGGGGGCACATTAAGCCGTACGGCAGCCAACGCCACGTCATCACGGGTGTAATCTGGAAAAAGTTTCTCCTTCCCCTTATCTTGAAGAGAACGACTCCCGGCGGGGGAACCAGACTCCCCTAGCCGGGGTTCGCCCCGCCCGGACTCCGGAGGACCCCTCGTCCTCCGGCCAGAACCGCCTATCCTAAGAGCAGCCATAGGATGAAAGCAAGAGAGGAATTACCTATTTTCAACTAGTTTGGAGAGGACAAAGAAGCGAAGTCGACGGGGAACTCCGAGTTGCTGAAGGCTCTGAATACCGAGAGGAGCGAAGAAGAAGTGGAGATCAACACAACTGAGGATCTTATATGCCAGGGGAGAATTCGAAGCGCCTGACGAGAATGCGTGGCGACGCTCGAAGAGTCGGCGGCGTTCCGAAATTGGCGCCAGTTGAAGACCAATCGATCCGCCTCATCATGACCTGCATTTATGGCCTCACCTCGATTAAAGCGCCGCTCGGAATCCCAGGAGACATAACGGGTGATCTGAGCGAGCCGAGGCTGATCGACCCCACCAATGGCGGCTCACAAACCCTTCGGCTTCTCGAACTTAAGGCGACTCCGCGAGCGGCGGGGATAAGCTTGCCGCTACACGTGGCAGCATCTGAAGGCCGACGGCGCTTCGGAACCCGCGCCTTAAAAACATCGAACGGGCCAACTCATGATGACGACTAATAAATGAGTCGGCATCGACTGGCGAGCTCGTCACAATCGGCAGAGGTCACATCGGCCGAGCCGAACCGGCCGAGGCCGATCAACCCGACCGATGGGGCAATTGTTACACCTATTTGGCCGAGACCCGTAAAGCACGAGCCCAGGAGCCCGACTACTGGTCAAAAGCCCATCTGCGTCCTCAAAGCCCATTCGACAAAGGCCCTACAAGGGACCTTCTCGAACGTCGAACCGACCCGGCCCCAATAACCCATTGGTCGCTCGCCCACTCCTGCGAAAACCACTCCCCCGGACGCGCGACCACTAAATAGCGATAATGGGGAGGTGCTGGCAGGGCGGAGAGAGCGGCGGCGAGGGGGGACTGATGGGGCACGATCAATGGCAGACGTGGGACGTGGGTCAGAGGCGATCACGCCGGGGCTCTACAAAAGGGCCAGGAAGACGACGAAGAAAGGGACGGCATCTGAGGTAACAAAACCTAAGGTACTCCATCAACGACATCGTTCCCCCAATTCATCTCCTTCCTCCCCCGCTCGCGCCGAGAGACGCCGTTACGATCTCCTCACGAGTCGGACCGTCTCCGCCGGGCCTCCTTTCTCAGATCTCTATCTGACTTAGGCATCGGAGGGGATTTGGCCGGAACCAAGGTCCGGCCCCCTGACGAGCGTTCTCGTCTGCGCAGGTGGACAACAGATCAACGGGCCGAGGCTACCCCTCGCCCCTCTCCGACCACTCGATCAACCAGACAGTGAGGCTTCCCCTCACCGTCACCTGCCGTGGCCGAGCACGTCCTACCGAGGCCGAGCGTCCTAATTGGGTCCGAGACTCTCCCTCGCCACCCGTCGGCCGTGCGTCTACCCGGGCGACTGAGGCTACCCCTCGTCCCCCTTCCAGCCGAGGCCGAGCACACCTGTCCGAGGCCGAGCGTCTCAACCTGGGCCGAGGCTTCCCCTCGCCCCTTCTGCTCCGATTCGAAGCCCCCGAGGGACCCAAAGCGGGCCCCTTGACCACGTTGACCGGGCTCTCCACGGTCAACGCTTTGTAGTGAGAAAACACTCTGAAACAGATTTGTTTTGATATTTGGTTTTGAAAGTGGAGTGCACTTAGATGATTGGAGAGAGACGATGTGAGAGGGAGGGGGTAGAGTTAGAGTGATATAGGATGGCGACTAGCCAATGAAATATTTCATGTGATACGTTTAACCTATAGGTTTAATTAGGGTGATTCAAATTAATTATGCTAATGATTAGAAAGTGATTAGTGGAAAAAGTGTGTCTAGCGGTGTCCGATAATTATAAGAAAAATACCGGGACAACCGAATTGACGAGGGGGTCGGGACTAAGACGAACGGTCATTGTCTGGGGTAACGGATAACGGAACCAAAAATATAAAGGGTCTAACGACGAAGGTAAGAGTTACGACACCCCTTCAAACAAATTTATTTTGTGGGAGAACGACCTGTGAAATGACATTCACAAATAATTCCACAAATAAGTACTCTTCCAGAAGGTTACAAGGACATATCACATCGTACGGTTCGGATAGAAGAAGAGGTCAAAATAAATACGCGTAAGAAAAAAAGTACGTGCACGAAAACGTATGATCGAAAAGTGACCGTGACATCCTATCCACCTTAGAATAAAGTCCGTCCTCGGACTTTCTAACTGTAAATATACCTAGCCACTCTAGTAACTACCCCAATCGCATCACACTATAATTCAAATCATGTATATGTTGGATATGGAAGACGTTTGTACACCCTTGTGGGGGATGTACGAGGGATTACGGACCTCGAACGTCGCGTACACGAAGTCGTGTGCAAAGGGAATCTGTTCCCTTGCGGAGAGGATCTCTGGATGAGCGGGAAAGTCGCATTATATATGCATAAGTGCATGCGACATATGGCTAATAAAGGGGAATATCTTAAGCTTATGTTGTACCATGCATATGGTACAACTTAAGCTTATAATGTGCCATGTATCATGGTACACCTTAATTAAGTTGTTCCAAAGGAACAACTTACCCTAAAATAACTACCTTGGGGGCTATAAATAAGACCCAAGGGTAGCCATTTTCCTAACACTTTTTGCATGAAATTCATGCATGCATCTTCTTCATAGCGAAGCTCTGCAGAAATATTTCCTCTCCCTCCATCCAAGTTCTTAATCTAAAATAGAGATTTAGATTGTGGATTAGTAGCCTTACTCCGTTCGTGAGAAGACTCGATCCGTCGTGGCGAATCCGAAGGCAAAGTTCCGAGACTACCGCTCTGCATACGCTAGCGTAAGTCTCCACTTTAATTATCGATCCTAACTCTGTTTTGGCAGGATCCTACATTGGTATCAGAGCCATATGGGTTCGCCCCGGTCAAACCACCGCCCCGTCGAAACTATGAACGAGTCGTTGTCTTTTTCACGAATGGGTCTCCTACTATTACGGATATAGTAGGAACGCTTCGTGACGGAGAGAACGCAGCGGTTGTTCTTTTCACGTTAGGGTCTCCTATCATTACGGATATGGTAGGAACTCTCCGTGACGGGAAGAACCGACCGTTCACGTAGTGTGTTATTTTTCATTTTTGGCACACGGCCATTAGGAAATAACTAATTTCTCGACGAACGGGTGCTTCATCGACGAACGGGTGCTTCATCGAGGAAGATGATGGTAGTTACTTCCATCGGGTAAGAGGAAATTTGGTGCATGTGCACCATGGCCAAATGGGCTATGAAGGCCATGCACCCCCTCTCCTCAAGCGGAGGGGGTTGGCTACGGCCAATAACCACCGGCAACCACCCCATCAAGGGGGAGGAATAAGTGTGGCAACCCCATTCAAAGGGGGTGGCCGGCCATGGCCAAAAGGGCCATGGCCGGCCAACGCCGAATGGCCTTAGCCATGACCGGCCATGGCCAAGCCATGGCCGGCCATGGCCAGGCCGGCAATGGCCGGCCAAGGCCAGGCCGGCAGTGGCCGGCCTTGGCCAAGGCCTGCCGGCCAGGCCGGCCCTGGCAGTGGTCAGGGCCGGATCTGGCCGGCCTGCCGGCCCTGGCAGAGGCCAGGGCCGGCGCCCTGGCCACTGCCAGGGCCAAGCCGGCCCTGGCAGAGGCCAGGGCCGGCGCCCTGGCCTCAGGCCAGGCCCTGGCCCCGGCCAGTGGCCAGGCCGCCCTGGCAGAGGCCAGGGCGGCGCCCTGGCCTCAGGCCAGGGCCTGGCCGAGGCCAGGGCAGGAGCCCTGGCCCCGGCCAGAGGCCAGGCCGCCCTGGCAGAGGCCAGGGCGGTGCCCTGGCCTCAGGCCAGGGCCTGGCCGAGGCCAGGGCAGGAGCCCTGGCCCCGGCCAGTGGCCTGGCCGGCCGGCCCTGGCCGAGGCCAGGGCCTGGCCGGCCCTGGCCGAGGGGGCCAGGGCCCCTGGCCGGCCAGGGCAGAGGCCCTGGCCGGCCCTTGGCCAAGCACCGGCTAGGGCAGAGGCCCTGGCCGGGAAGAAGTTGCTTTCGAAAAATTGGTCGACCAATTTGGAGTTTTTGGTCGACCAATCTGACAGAAGGTCTGGGTCGACTGCAAACTTGCCTACTAACCCATACGGGGTGACAAAAGGCATTGGCCAAACTCGGATGTGCCGATTAGCCCATACGGGGCTAACCACAGTGCCGACTAGTTCATACGGAACTAACATTTTAATGAAGTTTTTTTAACTTGGGCTCTACTCCTTGAAGACTAGCCATAGTGCTCTACTTCATGCGAGATTAGCCAAGTCATTGTGCTCTACTCTACGAAGATTAGCCAATGTACTTATGTAATTGTGCTCTACTCCTTGAAGATTAGCTGTAATGCTCTACTTCATGCGAGATTAGCCATGTCATTGTGCTCTACTCCACGGAGATTAGCCAATGAACTTATGACGTTGTGCTCTACTCTACGGAGATTAGCCAATGTATTTTAAATTCGTTTTGAAAAATACGTTTTCAAAAACGCTTTTCCGCTACAAAGTACTATAAGAGTACTAACATTTGATAAAGTGAGGGAGAAATATTGAAAGTTACTCTAGATGGTGATTGGAAACATAGTGACCTTTCCAATTCTAGAGTAACATCTTCAATATTTTTCGAAAGTAACTTATCAAATGCTCATTTTCCGCTGCTAGTACAATAAGAGTACTATTGTTTGATAAGTGATAGGGGAATATTGAAAGTTGTTCTAGATGGTGATTGGAATCATAGAGACCTTTTCGATTCTAGAACAACATCTTCAATATTTTTCGAAAGTAACTTATCAAATATAATATAATTCCAAGTGGGATTTGAATTTTTAGAACTATCCAAATGGGATACTCTATTATCATTTCAAGTGGGAGTTATATTTTAAGAATTTTTTATGCAATGTTTTTGATCGAACCTTTGGTTTTGTGTCTTTTGCAGCATTTTAAAAGTAAAATGTCTTCCGCTTCAAAGAATATCGTCGCTGAGTTAAACAAAGGTGAAAAACTCAACGGCGATAATTACAAACTTTGGTCCATTAAGATACAATACGTTTTAGAGGAGCAAGAAGTGCTCGAAACTCTAAAGAACGTAATGATTGAACCCGAGTTGGGCACTACGGCCCAACACCGAAGAGACAAGGAAGCTTTTGATGCTTGGTCTCGGAAGAATAAGATAGCGCGCATTACGTTATTAAGCAGTATGGCTGATGACATAATGCGCATCTTCCGAGAACATGACCTAGCCATGGACATATGGTCCAAGCTAGAGGAGAAGTTCGGTGGCACATCGGTGTCCAAACTTCGTGCCTTAACTATAAAGTTCGATACATATAAGAAACGTCCAGATCATTCCATGGGGAAACATCTGCGACATATGGCGAACCTTATATCAGAGTTAAAGGACGCAGGTCATGTGCTCACGGATGAGCAACAAATCCAAGCAGTCATACGTTCCCTACCAAATGGGTGGGATCAGATGAAAATGCATCTCACTCATAATGAGAGCATCAAGACCTTCAACGATGTTTCCAAGCACCTCGAATTAGAGGAAGAGCGGCTTGCGGCTGCTAAGCCAGGTGCAGAAGTGCACATGGTTGCTAGTTCCTCACACGGGGGAAAGAAACGTAAAGGTCGTTCGAAGTCTTCTAATGAACGTAATAAGCAACCTGAGTCTACCAAGGAACCCAAACATAAGGGTGGGCACAAGAAATGGCACAAGAAGAAAGACTTGAAAAGGATCAAGTGCTTCAAGTGCAACAAGCTCGGCCACTATGCTCGTTCGTGTACGAGTGGAAGTGACGAGGTAACTTGTAATACTAGTTACATATGTGTTTCTAGTTCACTATTTCTTGTGGAATCTAATCCATTTTGGGATAATTGATTCAGGTGCCACCGACCACATAGCAAAGGACAGACGGTCCTTCGTGGAGTATCACCGGATACCCCAAGGAATGAAATGGATCAATGTAGGAAACAACTCACGTGTTGTAGAGAAAGGCGTTGGGAATTGCAAGCTAGACTTGGACAACGGCCACACTCTCCTACTTTATGATGTTCTCTTCATTCCATATATTCAAAAGAATATTAATACTGTGGTCAATTTTATGGGTCTTGGTTATAGTTGGTTCTTCATGATTGTAATATGGACCTATTTTGTAATAATTCCTTTATTGGTACTGGGTTATGTATTTCAAAGGATTTATTGTAATAAGTACAATATATGATTCCTCATGTAATGAAAATTTCCTTGTGACAAATTCTTTGACTAATGAGTCTAATATAATTTGTTGACACACAAGGCTTGGTCATATTGGACCAACGCGTATGGATAGATTTGCCAAACGTGGCCTTCTATCAAATGTTTCAAAGGTTGAAAAGTTGACCTGCGAACATTGCCTTGTGGGGAAATCTTGTCGCAAGCCGTTTTGGAACCGGCACAAGGGCCAAGGTTCCATTACAGCTTATCCATTCGGACATATGTGGTCCAATGAATGTCAAGACAAGACGCGGGAAGTCCTATTTCATCACTTTTAATTGATGATTTCACCCGATTCAGGTCATATCTATTTGATATCCCACAAAAGTGAAAGCACTAAACCTGCTTTAAAAACTATATGAGTTTAGTGGAGAATCAATTAGATCGCAAGATTAAGGTCGTGCGAACCGATAGGGGTGGTGAATATCAATCAACAAGTTTAAAGGAACTTTGTGATGAAAAAGGCATAATACATCAGGTAACTATGCCTTATACTCCTCAACAAATTGGTGTTGCAGAAAGGAGGTATAGGACTTTAATGAAAAATGGTCCGTTCAATGATGGCGCAAGCTAACTTGCCAATCACCTTTTGGGGTGATGCATTATTGACAACCGTTTTCATTTTAAACTGCGTACCCTCGAAATCAGTTAGCTCCACTCCTTATGAGTTGTGGAACCAAAGGTCTCCTGACTTAAACATTTTTACCTTGAGTTTGTGCATTCAACGCACATATTTCCTCCCATAAGCATGGCAAACTTGGGCCAAGGGGAAGGAAATGTATCTTTATACGATACGCATTAAACTCCAAAGGTTATGTTTTTTGTTAGTCAGGAAGACAATGGTGTGCTAATTGAGTTTGAGTCGAGGGATGTCACTTTCTTGGAAAACGAGTTTCCAAGACAGGGCGAGATAAGTCAGGACTTATCTCTATTTGAGATTTGTGATCAAGAAGGATTACCTCATTCGAGTGGGAGAATTCTTGGTGAAAACGAAAATACTTTTCAACCTTCACCAATGGATTATACGAATGACGATTATCCTATTCCATACGGGAATAATGATCCAAGTGGGAGCAATTCTAACAACATTTCAAGTGGGAGTGATATTAGAATTGATCTAAATTCGAGTCAACAAGGACTTGAAGAATCTCAAATATGCCACATCATGCCTTGCAAAAGACAAATGGATGGAAGCGATGAAGGAGGAATTGAAATCCATGAAAGTTAACCAAGTCTGGGACTTAGCTAACTCACCCAGAGGACATAGAGCAATTGGGAACAAATGGGTTCTCAAGATCAAGCATAAGGCTGATGGCTCTATAGATAGATATAAAGCTCGCCTTGTCGCGAAAGGTTTTACGCAACAGGAAGGGATAGACTACGAAGAGACCTTCTCACCTGTTGTGTGTTTTACCTCGATTCGCCTGATTCTGGCAATGGTAGCTTGCTTATACCTCGAATTACATCAGATGGATGTAAAGACTGCCTTTCTCAATGGAGAATTGGACGAGGAGACCTATATGGAACAACCAACAGGGTTTGTAAAAGAAGGAAACGAACATAAGGTTTGTAAACTTCGTAAGTCCATATATAGTCTTAAATAATCCTCGAGGCAATGGTATATACGATTTCAAGAAATTGTCTTATCAAATGGATTTTCCATACTTGATGAAGATAACTACGTATATATCAAGAGCATATATGGAACAACCAACAGGGTTTGTAAAAGAAGGAAACGAACATAAGGTTTGTAAACTTCGTAAGTCCATATATAGTCTTAAATAATCCTCGAGGCAATGGTATATACGATTTCAAGAAATTGTCTTATCAAATGGATTTTCCATACTTGATGAAGATAACTATGTATATATCAAGAGGATTAAAAGCAAGCATGTTATTATGTCTCTATATGTAGATGACATTTTAATAGCCAGAAATGACAAGGGCTTTGTGATGAGTATCAAGGCTTGGCTTTCATCAGTATTTTAGATGAAAGGCATAGGAAAAGCCGCATATATCCTTGGAGTTAAGATTTCAAGGAATCGTTCGAAGAAACTTCTTTCTCTTTCACAGGAGACTTATATAAAGAAGGTTCTAGAACGATTTAATATGCAGGACTGCAAGTCCATTGATATTCATATAAGCATATGCGATAATTTATATCTGGAATCGTGTCCAAAGAACCAAAATGAAAAGGAAATTATGGAAAAAGTTCCATATTCCAGTGCAGTTGATAGTCTTATGTACACTATGGTGTGTACGAGACTGGACATCTGTTTTGCCGTTGGAAATGGTAAGCTGTTACCAATCCAACCCAGGGCAAGAACACTGGAAAGCGGTTAAGAGGATAATGCAGTATCTTAAAGGAACTGCAGATTTGTAAAAGACTATGATAAAACCAAGAAGGTAGACATAAGGTACATATCTACGCATGAGATGATAGAGGATCAGCTTACGAAAGCGATCCCCAGAAATGTGTTTTATAAACACTTATCATCTCAAGGATTGCGTATGGGCTGAGTTGTACCAATATATATTCCCATGTCTAAGAAATGATCAAAATTAATAAAAGAATAAGTTCTTTTTCCAACATTGCATATGAATTTCTTAAGAAATGTTTGTGTACATTTTTTGAAATCTCAGCTGAATTGTGTGTATGTCGGACAGATAAAGGTTGGCTCTCTCACATGAGCAACCGCCTTATTTTATCAGATGGATAAGATAGAGATGAGACTAGTTTAAAGTCAAAATCATTAGACGAATGATTTAGAGTCATGACTTTAACAAGATAGTCGAATGAAAGATCTGCATCATATGGATGCTTACAAAAGATCTGAGATCTGTATCACAAGGATATAAAGATCTCATTGGATTTTTTAATCCTATCTGTCTTATGCAGGATGAGAGTCCGGGAATATTTCCTGAGTAGTAAGGGGACTCAAAAGATAGGCACTGTGGTGTCTGATCTTTTCATCCGTACAACATCATTAAGACATACTCTCCCTGGGAAAGGAGTGATGTTGTAATACGTGTTCATACCACGTATGCATTTCGACCACTGAGTTAGTAGCAATAGTGTTTGCTATTATGTGAGACTCAAAGGCCATACGGGTCTTAACTCTTACCCTCAAGGACTCCAATTGGTTCCTTTAGATTTGACGAGATGATCGCTATCTTAGCGTGTTACTAATGGGCTATGGTAATTCGGCTCGGCGGGGCACGTTAGAAAAGCGAATCAAGTCAAGATCAGAAGGTTCACAAGAAGAGGAAGATTGATTTCATATTTGCATTTAGACTTTAATGATTCAAAGCTGGCCAGCCAATTGTAATCCAGATGGGATTCAATTGTTGAATATAAAGTATAAGAAATGCGAAGAAATAATCTAGGGTAAAGCATGCGTTGAACTACTCAACTTTGCACCTTCGAGGTCGTTGTGTATCTCTAACAAGTGCACAACAACAGACTCTACGCGCATGACGGTCGCACGGTCTATTTCTCGGTATGATAGATGAAAGAACTAAGGGAAAGACGTTCTCTTACAATCCCCTCAAGTGTGAGTGGGAGATGTTGGATATGGAAGACGTTTGTACACCCTTGTGGGGGATGTACGAGGGATTACGGACCTCGAACGTCGCGTACACGAAGTCGTGTGCAAAGGGAATCTGTTCCCTTGCGGAGAGGATCTCTGGATGAGCGGGAAAGTCGCATTATATATGCATAAGTGCATGCGACATATGGCTAATAAAGGGGAATATCTTAAGCTTATGTTGTACCATGCATATGGTACAACTTAAGCTTATAATGTGCCATGTATCATGGTACACCTTAATTAAGTTGTTCCAAAGGAACAACTTACCCTAAAATAACTACCTTGGGGGCTATAAATAAGACCCAAGGGTAGCCATTTTCCTAACACTTTTTGCATGAAATTCATGCATGCATCTTCTTCATAGCGAAGCTCTGCAGAAATATTTCCTCTCCCTCCATCCAAGTTCTTAATCTAAAATAGAGATTTAGATTATGGATTAGTAGCCTTACTCCGTTCGTGAGAAGACTCGATCCGTCGTGGTGAATTCGAAGGCAAAGTTCTGAGACTACCGCTCCGCATACGCTAGCGTAAGTCTCCACTTTAATTATCTATCCTAACTCTGTTTTGGCAGGATCCTACAGTATAGTTACTACAAATGCTTATATATATGCACTAGGTAATCAAACATTAACACTACAAACATCTATATTACAATTGAGGGCAGATTTTGACCGTATCCTATGTGGCAGTGTCATGTCAAGTTTTGGGGGGAAATTTTTGGATTGAAGAGAAATTTGGTGGAAAAAACTTTTCTTTTTTGAAATCGACAGTATCAGCACTTAATACCCTTCATTCAAAAATGACCCAACAAATTGAGACCCAAAAAAATGAAACCCAAAAAAACACACACACACAAAATGAAACCCAAAAAATATGCAACTTAAATTTCAAGTATGCAAAAGAGAACTTTATTTCGGCTGAGCCAAAAAAATTGAAACCCAAAAAAACACAGGGAATGTGCATTCAAAAAGACGGGCTGAGCTTTTTAGGCGTCAAGCAGAGGTCTGACCAACCCATTCGCGCCGAAGGCACCCACACCGAATTTATTGTTCCTCACCGAAGGCGGTCGTGCCTCAAAATTATTTTACGCTAATTTGTTATTATTATAAATTTTGGCTAAAGAAATATTTAGCAGATGTCTGACCAACCCATTGGCGCCGAAGGCGCCCGCGCTGATTTTTATACGCTAATTTGTTGTTCTGTGCTGAAGGCGTCCGCACCGAATTTATTGTTTTTCACCGAAGGCAGTTGTGCCTCTAAATTTTTTTTGCTAATTTGTTGTTCTTTTAAATTTCGGCTGTAGAAATACTTTTTTGGGGTCAGATTTCGTGGGAAAATAGCTTAAATGCACCGTGCCCGTGAGCACGGGTTATGACTAGTGTGTGTGTGTGTGTGTGTATATATATATATATGAGTGCACATTCTATACTTATACCTATCATAGACAGTCAAATACATACACGTAATTCAATCATTCATATAGTCATATACATCCCTTATATAACTATCACTCATTTATCATGCAACCATGGTACAAATACTTACACAAAATAGTTCACATCAGCAATTACAATCGTAGTACTCACGTATATAACCACCTATGCACAACAAACATGGATAACTAATCCCTATATCTTCGAGTACACATCCAATATCAAACATATCAACACATGTAATCACACCATACAATATTAAATCATGTTTGTTATATCTAATATGCATTCACCACTACTATAAATTCACAAATATATAGTTATTCAAATCCACGCATATACTTCACCATGTATTCACATCACATACAATCCTATACCTATATTCAAGACACACCACACATACCATTGTCACAAATACATATAACTAAGCACATACTTACCCGTGCATGGTGCATGCCCACACACGCTAATATACTGTTCATACATGCCACCCACACCACTATATACTTAGCACATATACACACCTAGTTTAGCTAGCATACATACATTCAACATGTAAAACCTTAGTAAATAACTATCCTACAAGACCAACACATATAACTATATAATGATATAGTCACCCAACCATGTGCGTAAAGTAACCAGACACAACCAAACCTATCACTATACACACATCATCCATTACTATGTTCATAGCACTATACGCAAACCAAAGACATATGTAACAATATATTTTGAGTATACCCACTCAAGCCTGAGTAAGACTCAAAACCCATACCAGGATATTATGTATATATAACCCGATATTTATACTTATACCAACACACCACTCTAATATATATATATATATGTCTACCAACGTAACCACATACATACCATAATATCAATCACACTTTATATTTAGTCAAGTAACACCCCACATAATGCAATCACTTTACACACTATAATAATATTACAAATATCCGCACACATATAATTATAAAACACCCTTTATTACATGCATTCGTCATATAGTCACATACATGTATTATATTCATGCCATATCAATATTAAATATAATCAGTACACTACTACATAACCCTATCCATACATAGTCACGACATACAATAATCGTGTACACATCATAGTATGCACGCACACACACAACATCCCGTAAGGGCAATCAATACTGAACAAAATTATAACCTTATTACCATACGTATATCACTCATATTCATATAGCAAGTACATATCTATGTACGAGCACATGCTCACTGATGTGTCCATATTTTCTACCATTTTCATATCATCATTTCATTGCATTTCATGCCGTTTTCGCATTCAAATCACATATTTTACTACGATATCGCGTTTCTGACGTTATATTCAAGTTTCGTAGTATTTTATGAGTTTTCAGGGATTTTGGAGCGATTTGGGACCCGCCTTGGGTATGGACACATCCGACATGTTCGTGACCTTATTGGCGAGGCTCTGCAGGAGTTCGCCATACTTTTGGAGCCATTGGAGGAGAAGAGAGGGAGCAGGAGGAGAGGAGAGAGCAGCTCAGCAGCCTCAGGAGATTATGTCCTAGACTGCTCGGTCGAGCAGTACAGATGCTTGGACCGATCAGATTCAAATGAGAAAAAAGCCGCAGATACGGGGATCACTCGGATCGAGAAGTTCATCTGCTAGGTCGAGTAGCATTAAAGTTCAAAGCTGAAACAATTCCAGCACACGGCCTGAGTAACTCTTCAATGACCGAGTCAGCTTCTGCTCGGACCGAGCTTAGCTGACTCGGCCCATGCATGCAGAGTGAGGATTTTGAAGATGTTCGATTCCCTGTCAAGCTCGGTCGAGCAGCATAGTTGCTCGATCCGAGCGATCGACCAAGCAACGCATTGCTCGACCAAGTCACCCACTCGGTTGATAATGTCCGGGCCATTTTTGGAAACGATTTTTGATGCGGCTGTTGCACGATCTGGTCAGTGAAGGCTGCGGAGCTGAACGACGAATAGGGAGGCGATTCATTTTTCTAATTTTTGAATACTTTTTTTGGGAGCGGAGCGTAGGAGATTATTGTTAGTTTTTAGATTAAATTTTTGGATATGATTTGGATCGAAACTATTGGATCGTTCTTTTGGTTCTCCACTGCGATTGCGTATTGGAATCTGGAATTTTCTTGGATCAATTGCTTATTTATTTTCTCCATCTCGCTGTAAGTTTTTGATCTTCATTATATTAGTTTGCTAAGATGTTTTCTTCTCTAAAAATCGTGTTTTCATCTGTTAGCAATGCCATGAGTGAGTAGATCTTTCTAGGGTTGATGGGTTAGCCCTAAGATCCTAGGCGCGTGACGTAGATCTAAATCTCTGCATTGAATTAGGGATTTAGGGGAGTATTTTGGTCGATCATACCGAATCCCTAGATAACCCGTACTGAGACCATGCCCACGGTCTGTGGAATTGATGTGCTAAAGGTGTATCTTTGGGATTCGAATAGGGAAATCGGCGGATCCAATTAAGGCTCGTGACCATGCCCGGCTCGTGCCTTGAGGGGATCCATCGGCGAACTATACCACTACGTTGTCGGCTACCGCCACTACGTCAACGAGAGCTACCGAAATACCTCACAATTCTAATCCACGAGAGTGGTACGAATTGGGAGATTAATCCCCCAACCCTAATGTGATGTAAGGATTCTATTCCAACGTCAATCCCTGATGATCTTAGCGGTGATCCCTAATGCCCTAGTCCTTTTTATTATTAAAACAACAACAACACCCCAATCAACTCCTTCAACCTGATAGCTATCTCACTTCGAGATTTAGAAGTAAACTGAGAACACATATACACTATCACCGTCCCTATGGGATTCGATATCATTTATACTACAACTTGACACCGTCCGCTTGCGGATTGAGCCCGGAATTGAGACCTAGGGGCCATACCACGCCTGACGATCGTGACACCGCCAGGTGGAATCTAGGTGTAGGTTTCGAGTGCGTCAAGTTTTTGGCCCCGTTGCTGGGGACGACAATAGTGTTTATCTCAGTTTATTTTTATTTTTGAGAAGATTACTAGCACTCTAATCATTTCTCATCTTTTCCACCATTTTTATTCTTTTTATTTATCACTGTGCTACTGACGGTATCTGTCTGAGTTTTGTTGGTGCATGAACACCCGCTTCAGGGGATCTACAAGAGAATTATTATTCGATCCCGAGTTCGAGAAGACAGCGAGGGCCTTGAGAGCCTCAAGTAGAAGTTCATCTTCCTCTGCTCAGATGGGGGACAACAATCCTCCTCCTCCTCGTACAGGGTCCATCAGGGACTATATGAAGCCGACGTTTGGAAACAACTCCTCCATCATTAGACCACAACTGGCGGCGGCGAGCTTCGAGCTAAAAACAGGGCTAATCAATTTGATGCAGCAGGATCCCTTTCACGGGCATCCGCATGAAAACCCCAACCACCATATTGACGCCTTCCTGGCAAAGTGCGGCACGTTCAAGGCCAAGGACGTGAGTGATGATGTAGTAAAGCTGCGGCTTTTCCCGTTCACTCTGAGGGATAAAGCCTTGTATTAGCTACGGGCCCATCCTCCCAATCATTTCACCACATTGGAGAAGCTTGCACTTGCCTTCATGGATAAGTTCTATCCACCCTCGAAGACGATGTGAATCAAGGGAGCCATCTCGAACTTCAAGCAGCTCCCACAAGAATCACTCTATAAAGCATGGGAGAGGTTCAAGGACCTCCAACATCAGTGTCCTCACCACGGGATTCAGCCTTGGGATCTGGTGCAGAGCTTTTAAAACAAAATGCAGCCTAGCACCAAGATGATTATTGATGCTGCGGCGCACGGTGCCTTACTTGATAAGTCTCCTGAAGAGGCCATAGATTTGCTGGAGCACATGGTAGCCAATACCCAGCAATGGAATGCTGAAAGAACTGTTGTGACCCGGACTCCTGAGGTCAAAGCTGCTAGCCACTTGGACTCCCACATCGAGACCTTATGTAAACAAGTGGCCCGGATTGAACAGCGTCTGGATTCCATCCTCGCTTTACCCAGCACATCTTACCATCCTGCAGAGGAGTATGCAGATCTGAGCTATATCCCTATTGAGGCACAGTATGCTGGTGCTGAATTATCAGAATCTATATAGTACGTCCAGGGAGAGGGACAGAATCAGTGGCAGCATTCAGCCGCCAGGAATCATCCGGGGTTCTCTTATAGAAACCCAAGTGGAGGTATGCAACCTCCACAATTTCAGAGACAGCCACCCCCTCCTCAGCAGCAGCATGGGCAGCAGCAGAATCAGTAGCAGGGCGAATTTAGGCCAGCTGGGCCTTACAGACCACCAGGATATCAATTCAACCGGTCGCCTCAGTAGGGTTATGTGCCAAACTCGCCTCGGTCAAATCTGGAGGCCACTTTGGAGACCTTTATGAGTGGTCAGGCCCGCTTCAATCAGGACACATCGACCCAGTTTAAGAGCATAAATTCTTCACTTGATGAACTGAGGGTCAAATGTCCCAGCTCTTGAAGAATCAGGGGAGATTGCCCTCACAGCCGGAGACAAACCCAAGGGCCCAAGCTACGCTGTGGTTTCAGTTACCACACGTGGAGGACCGGTGACTGACACCGGCATGGTCCTGGTGTTGAATAAGGAGAAAGTTACTGTTGAAGAAACCATTGATGACAACGATAGAGAAAAGACCGCTGAAGAGCCTATCATTAGGAAAAGGCAGATACACCACCCATCACGCCTACTACAGCACCTCCTCCTGTTGATGCTACAAAGAGTAAAGCTACCCGACCTCCCCCCATACCCACAGAGGCTAGCCCTAGACAAGATGGAGAAGAAATACTCCAAGTTCATGGAGTTATTGAAGGAAATACAGTTGAACATCCCGTTCATGGATGCTATTACGGAGATCCCAATCTACGCCAAATTTTTGAAGGATCTTATCACGGGGAAGAGAAAACCTGAAGAAATTAAGCTTATGGAGGACTCCACGTCCGTTATCAAAAATCATCTCCCCCGGAAGCTACCGGATCCGGGGAGCTTCATCGTGCCATGCTCCATTGGAGGGATGCCTATCAGCAGAGCTTTGATTGATTCAGGGGCTAGCATCAGTTTGATGCCCCTCTCTATTTTCAAGAGGTTGCAAGTGAGCTAGAACCGACAAGTATGTCCATCCAGCTTGCAGATCATTCTATCACCTACCCGGTGGGTATAGCAAGGGATGTCATTCTTCAGATACCCTCAGGTTATGTGTTTCAGTCGACTTTGTTATCATGGACATGCCCGAGGGAGGGAGCTCCCAGCTTATCCTAGGACGCCCCTTCATGGCGACGACCGGTGTTTTGATTGATGTCCGTGAAGGGACTCTGAATGTTAGGAATATCGAAGCTGAATTCCGGCTGCTGAAGCCAATGAAAGAGCGTGCTCATGTGGAAGGGGCCATCTATTTGGAGCTTCTGGAAGATGAATCTATCGAAGATTTCACTTCTAAGGGGGTCATAAAGGACCCAATGAAAACAGGCATTGACGATGACGGCGACCCAACCTATCACAAAGAGGTCGGTGCATATATCCGAGTATTGGATGAAGAACTTCTACATCATTCTCCGAACCATGAAGAATCGGAGACCAGATGCTACTCAGAGGAGAGACACGAAGTATGCGGAAACCAAATACCGCCGGATTGCACCATTGCGAAGAACGACGTGCGACCACCACGCGCACCAAATGACCATCGATAAAGCAAAGGGAGTCGAGCTCACGACTAAAAACGAGTGCTTATTGGGAGGCAACCCAATTTCTTAGATTTTGGATTTTCTTTTTCAGTTCTTATTCTTATTTCATATTTTTGAGATAAAATCACAAAATCACAAAAATTTGATGAGTTCATCTTTTGTACAGGTTGGACATCTGGGGGCATGCGTATCGACATTATAAACGGAAGGAAGTTGGAGGAGAGCAGCACATTTGGAGATTTGAAGAGAAAATAAAGGAAAAAAGGAGACACATGAGACTCGATCGAGCAGCTACACTGCTCGGTCGAGCAACACAGAGACGAAAAAAGAGCTTCCTCTGCACAGCCCGAGCAGCCCCCTACTCGATCCGAGCAAACACCTACTCGACCGAGCAGTCAACTGCTCGATCGGGTATTATAGGCTTTTGGAAAAATGGAGAATTCATCACTCTGCCTACATGGCCCGAGTGGTATTGGCTCGGCCCGAGCAGAAGGTGGCCCACCGAGCAGCATGCTGCTCGGTCGAGCATGCGAGGGAGTATATTACAACTCAACCATTAAATTTTCTCAGCTAATTGACTCGGTCGAGCAGCTTCGCTGCTCGGACCGAGTCGCTTTATCCTATCTCGTGGGCCCCACCCCAAACGAGTTGGGGTTTTAAACCCAAACCCTTTTTCAAATTAACCTAAGTTAAAAAATTTTAACCCTAAAAATCTACCTGGAGCTCTCCCCCTCATACTCCCTACTCGTTCACCCCTGTCGCCGCCGTCTTCCTCCTCCCGCACCGTCGCTGATGCCACCGTCTGGCCACCACCTCCGGTCAGTCGCCTCCCTCTGTCTTTCTTTCTCTATATCTCTATCTCTCTGCCCCTTACTCTTCCCCCCCACCGTCCCCGTTCCCATTTCGAATCAACGGCGTCGTTGACAGCACCACTGTCGCTAACGGCGTCGCCAATCCGATCACCCAAAACCCCCCCGACGCCTACCCCCCCTCTCATCCAATCGTCGAAACCCCCCCACTCCGATCGCCTATGCCCTAGGGCACGGCCCGAGCACACTAGTGCTCGGTCAGCCCCTTCCCACCGAGTATCACAGCTCGGACCAAGAAGTAGCACTGCTCGGTCGAGCACCCCAAATTTAGCATGTCCCCTGTTTTTAATGCCTCATCCTGACGTTTTTATTGCTTCTATTGCAAGTATTTCTTGCCTACGTCAGCAGCTGTCGCTAGGACCAGCTTGGGGGATATTTTGGCACTCGCATTGCTTGCATCGCTTGCACATTCGGTACACTCTTCCTGTTACTTATTTTTATACCGTAGCTACACATTACCATCGATACAATCGTTCGCATGCAAGGATCCACCACACCTCCCATTCGTGCGAAGAGGCCATCGTCTGGCACCTCCTCTTTTCGACCCCAGTGTCGTGCCCGTCTCACCACCACTACCACCACCACTACCACCCCCTCTACTATAGCTCCCACCACTACCACTACCATCCCCACCACAACCACACCTGTCACAGCCACCACCATCCCTACCACCACATCCCCACCGCTGCACCCACCGCCCCTCCATCATCACCCCACACCCTGGCCAGACTAGGGATGCTCTCCTTACACGTCTATGGACCTTTGGCATCACTTTTAGAGACGATGCACACTGCGAGCGCTTCGTTAGGCTCTCGCAGCATCGTCTCGTACCTATTTTGTTCATAAACGTGCCCACCCTCAGATCCCTGGGACTCCTTTAGGGAGTCCATCGCCTGCACCAAGCGATTGGTTTCGACCGTTTCCTCGGTGTCCATGCCCCCACTTACACCCACATTACCCTCGAGGCTCTTAGCTCACTCGCTCGCACCCCGGCGGGTGATGGCATCACTTTTCGCCTCATGGACCACAACTGCACTATTACACATGCCATGATCCGCGAGTACTTTCACTTCCATACCGTCCCCGAGCCCAGAGCTGCCTTTTCTCGCCTCTATGATGTTGATACATTCGACGCTGCAGCTTTTTGGCAGTGTATTTCTGGCCTTTATCAGTACCGCCCTAGCCGGGTGAAGGCATCGTGCATCGTGCACCCCTACCTTCGTTACGTGCAGAGGCACTTAGCTACCACTATCTTCTATCACCCAGAGGTCGGGAACATATCCCTCCCAGAGCTTACACACCCTATGGGTATGACCCGGCCTCTGCAATTTCACCCAGATGGCTCTCTCCGCCCATTCATGCTATCTGAAGTAGCCCACTGGTTGTGTCACTGCCTTTACCAGACTGCCACCACCTACTTCGTCACCGACATCTGCTACGGTGGTTTCTTCACCATTTTCACCCGCATGCTTGATATTCACATTCCAGATGACCTACACTCCCCCGTCAGCCCCACACGCTTGACCATTGACGTGCTGGAGCACATGCATATCATCAGACCATACGGGGATCGTCACTGGTCATATCTTGTAGGCACCTACCTCACTCCTCACATGGTACTATCCACACCTCACCTCACACGCATTGCTCCAGTCCACCTTGACTGGATGATTCCTAGGGTCGACCCACTCCATCCCCTATACGTACTCGAGCCCCCCCGGAGCACCCGTCGAGGCAGCCGTCGATGACCCGATGCCACGCTCCGCTGTGTTCGAGTTGCATGACATTACAGCCCTTGTAGCCGGCCTTCCAGTACCACCCGCACACCCATCATCTTCTGGAGCCATTTCTACCACCCCTGTATCCACCATTTCCGCCACTGCCTAGTCTTCGGGGACTGTCTCCACCTCTTGCCCAGAGACTCAGACCTCTGTCCCCACCGTTTTCGTATCGGAGGGCACCAATATACATTCTGATCCTGAGCTTACCGATCTTTACTTCTCCAAGCACGACCCTGCACCCATGACGTCCCTCGCTAATGCGTGCTAGATGTGTGCAATAATATGGTTGGGGGCGTGAGATTTAAATATTTGTAACAGCAATCGCACGGTGTTGTAGTGTGGCTTGGGGGTCGAACTCAGGGAGGCGTGGATGTGCTTGTGTCAAGAAGGGTCAAATTCACCCCATGGGCGATCTAGCCCGAATCGGATGATGGGTTGTCACGAAAAATAGAATGCGAGGGATAAACAATATAAAGTAAAAACCCGGGACTTTGGTTTCCACCCTATCGTGCGATTCTTGCCGATACGGCCTACGGGTAGGATAGCTATCGGAATTAGGGTCTATTGGTGAGACGTTGCCTCTGAAAGTGGTACCGGCATCCCATGGGCCTGATATTCCGGTCGATGCCCAGGATGATACGCCGGACTTCCCGGGTTCGATCAGTGGGCACTCCCGTGTCCATTAACACTGATCGACTCCGGGAGCACTAAGCTCGCAACGATAACTCCCAACGTCTCGTCCTGCCGCTCCCACGTGCTAGGATTCGACGTCTATGCTAAGGGCGTGAGCTATGGCTAGGGAGTCAACCGCCAAGTTTATTCCCCCTTGGCCGAACGGTCAAAGGCAGTCTTTTTCCCGTCGATGACAATAAAACACCCAGTGTAACCGGTAGATTCCTAATCCCTATCGATTTCCTAGCCCTATGGATGCATCGGGGAGAACCCACGAAGGGGTTTCCACCAAAATCCCAGATTAGGGAACTACTCACACATATTTAGTAAAAAGCGATCTAAACTGAAATCGACCGTAAAAATCATAATCAGGCAATTGAAAGGCAATAAGAACAATGCTAATAACACTATATCAAAGTTTGACTAAGATCGGAAAACTTACAAATATCTGAAAAATTACAGCCGTCAAGAAAGAGAAAAAACTGTAAAAAATAACAACTCTCGTTTCTGGAAAACCTAGGGGTCATATATATAGAAAATGAAATCACCCGATCGGGTGAAAAGTCACCCGATCGGGTGACCCGCTTCGTTTCTTCGGTAGCGCAGAACAGGACTCCACCCGGTCACCATGACACGGTCGGTTGAGGGCTGAAGTCGATCGGTTGGATCTTCGTGCCGTCGGGTGAACCGGTCAGTTGATCTCTCCGTGCTTGGCTTCGGAGAATCGGCTACAGGTGAACCGATCGGGTGAAAGTCACCCGATCGGTTGGCATTCAGTACAAATTCCAGAAAGTTGGGGGCGTTTGAACCGGTCACTGAACCGATCGGGTGACTTCTTGGCCGCTCCAACGTGTGTCCGGGTGGTGCACGCGTGCATCACCCGATCGGTTGGAAACAACCAACCGGTCGGGTGAGGGGCTGAAAGATGCGATCTTCGTCGTTTGACCCCCTGGATCACGCGCGACTCCTCCCGTTGCTCCGGGGACTCATGATATCGACGTTTTATGTCCCCTATGCCAGTAAACTCCTGCAAAATACGGAAAACACGGAAAAGTGAAAGAAAACAAGAAAACATGAGAAAACGAATACAAGACGGCGGTAAATAACGGAAAAACACGGAAGAAAACATGCGCAAATATATGAAATATAAACGCATGTCAAAATCCCCCAAGCTGAACTCTTCGTCGTCCTCGAGGAAGACGAGTGAGAGTAGGTGCTCGGAGAGAGAAAATAGAGAGAAAGAGAGAAAAATAAAAATCTATATCCTAGATCGCCCGTCGGGCCAACAAAATCAAAAACGACACACCAAGCAAGCAAACGTCAAATCACATCACTAAACCAAGGAATACGAGTCCATACAAGTGCTGTGGGCCCACGCGGTGAAGCGCGAGTGAGTGTGGTCGTGCGCTAGCAGTCCATGTCACTATCTACGATGTGCGATAAAGCTCGATATACACAAATCTAAGAAATGACCCAAATATCGATTCGATTCGAATAAAGCACTGAATATATGTAGTTCAAGTATGCATGAGAATAGAGAGAGAATCGAAACATATCATGCATCAGAGACTCCACAACTAGGGTTAAGGAAATCACCACACTATAGCCTAGATAATAGCTAAAAAGTTTCTAAGCCAAGTGTTTTCGAAAACGATGAGGGTTGAGATGATGTGGAGTAGAACATCGGTGCAAATTCTCGCCTTCCCTTTATTCTCGGCAAGTAGGAAAATATTCACACGAGAATTTTTTTGGGTTTTGGGTATTTGTATATTTTTTTGGATTTTTGGCTATACAATTTTTCTTTCTTTTCATTTCTTTTTGGGTTTTTCTTTTCTTTTCTCTTTTCTTATTGGATTTTTGGGTTTTTTGGCTATACATATGTGTACTCTCCCAAGTGGGAGAACGGTACACGACGAGGGGATTTGCACCAAGTAAAACAAAAATAAATCGGAATCTAAACACTTGGGCAAAGGAAACTATTCTCGCCAATTAGAGCATGGGCTAAATGGGTTATCCTAGTCCTTAATTGTGGAATCCCGACACATGCGAAATGAAGTATACAATATATATATATATATATCTATATTACAATTGACGGCAGATTTTGAATTTGTCCTATGTGGCAATGTCACATCAAGTTTTGGAGGGAAATTTTTGGGTTGAAGAGAAACTTGTTGGGAATACACAAAAACATTGAAATTAGGAATTGCCTTTTAATATTAGTTATGAAAAAAAATGTTGTACACACACACAATCTCATCTTGGGAATGAACGCGAGCTGTGGGAGAATGAATGCGGGAGATGCTGCCAACTCATTGATCCGCGTTACAAAACCCTGTAAAATTTCGATCACATCTGCCGATATTTCAGGGAAAACTAATAATTATTGATGTTTGTTTAAAATTAGTGGGTCCAAGATTTTTAAATGAACAGTGTCCCACGGGCACGGATTATACGTATATGAAGTCGCGCCCGTGCCGAAGGCGCCCGCTAAATTTTTTAATGTTGATTTGTTGTTCCGCGCCTAAGGCACCCACGCCGAAATTGTTGTTTTACGTCGAATTTGTTGTTCTGCACTGAAGGCACCCACGTCGAATTTGGTTTTCTGTGTCGAAGGCGCATGCGCTGTATTTGTTGTTCCGCGCCGAAGGTGCCCGCACCATTTTTTAACGCTGATTTGTTGTTTCGCGCCTATGGCACCTGCGTCGAAATTGTTGTTTTACGTCGAATTTGTTGTTCTGCACCGAAGGCACCCACGTCGAATTTGGTGTTCTGTGTCGAAGGCGCATGCGTTGAATTTGTTGTTCCGCACCGAAGGCACCCACGTCGAAGTCGCCTGTGCCGCTAAATATTGTAAGCTAATTTGTTTTTCTTTAAAATTTTGGCTTTGAAAAAAAAATTCGGGGAACAAAGATTTCGCAAGGGAAAATCTTAAATGAACCGTGCCCGCGGGCACGGGTTATGACTATATATATATATCAGGCAGAAGTAGACAGTAGAAAAAAATACCGCATATTCAAATCGAAGCATGATAATCTAGGGGTCATTCCTAGACATGTATATAAAGTAAAATCACAAAGTAGAAGCACACCAAACAGCAAGGCACGACGCACGACTCACAAAAAGCTAAGTGGACCCACGATGCGTGAAATGCAGGAGGACTCGATATCCTAGGGTTAGTGAATGTGATTATCGATGCCATGCTAGGTGTGTGTGATTTTGTGGCAATTCATCATAGGGTTCATCTCTAGGAGAAAGAGATAAAAAAAGAAAAGAAAAGAAAAAGAAAAAGATGGAGAAAAACGACTCAAATAACAAAGAAAAAGAGACAAATGACGCACGAAGTGCGACTCCCCCAAGCTGAAACTTGCATTGCCCTCAATGCAATAGAATGAAATACGGGAGGGCAATGGATAAGGGGGGGAATTCGCACAGACACAAAATGACATGAAAAACAAGAAAATCACACGACACGTGAATGGGTCCTCCCCTAGTAGTGGTAAAGCAGGGCCCCGCAAAGACAGATGGGGACTAAAAATAGGGGGAGGCAAAAGCTGGATGGGAAAGTATCAAGCAGGGGCACCACCCTCTGGGGGTGGTGATGGGGGCCTGTGCTGAGGACCAGGAGTGGTGGGGGGTGGGATGTGAAGCGCGGAGACATCGGGTGGGTTAGTGTGAATGTGACGAATGAAGCTTTGAAGGACGGGCAGGTCACGCTCGACGGACTCTTGAGTTACCTGACCACCATCTCCAGCTAGGAGGAGTATGGCCATGAACCGGTCGGCTTGGTCATCCTCATGGAATGACACTTCGTATTCGGCATTGCCAATGTAAACGGGGTCCGGGGGGCGTGGGGTGGTGGATGAATTGGTGGTGGTGGCGGGTTGGGCAGTGGGTTATGTGCGACAAGCGCGACGGGTGGGCCTAGGGTTGGAAGAAGTGGGGTCAGTGGGCTTAGCACGGCGAGGAGGCATTGTGTGGGAGTCATGCGTGTGTGTGAGTGTATGCGAAATACGATGAATACACACTAACACGGCAAACGAGCAAAATGAAATTCTAGGGCAAAATAAAAATTGAGCTAAGGAGCGAGATTACCCAATTGAGATGAAGATCATTGCTCGTAGACGCCCCAACGCAACGCAACAGGAGCACGTGTGAAGCCGCGACGAATCCTTCCAGCAAGATTCGAAAATGGGGAAGAATGGGTGAAAATTAGGGTTTCGTGTGCGGGTGAAATGGAAGAAGATGGGGGAGAAATCGATGGGGAGATGGATGAGGAGAGTGGGGAGGTCGATTAGGGCCGGCTGAGGGGAAGAATGAGGTCGGGCGAAGGTAGAGGAGTTGAAACGGTGATCTGAAATTCGAAATCGGGCGAGGGTGGAACGAACGGGCGGAGTGCGGCTATTTATAGGAATTTAAGTTGAACCGATCGGGTGAAAAGTCACCCGATCGGCTGCCTTTTAGGTCGAAATCATTGCTGAAAGTCGGCTACAGGCGACCCGATCGGGTGAATGTCACCCGATCGGTTCGCCGCTTCACAAATTTTCAGAGAGCTTGGTACAGTTCACCCGGTCATTCACCCGATCGCTCTGTATATCAACCGATCGGTTGATCATTTCCCAAAAATTCCCAAGAATTCACCCCAGTTTACCCGGTCTATCACCCGGTCTCGGCTGTCTTCACCCGATCGGTTTGTTGAGTGACTGATACTGCCGTGAGCTGATACATCCCACCCGATCGGTTGAGTTATCAACCGATCGGTTGAGGCCTTGTTTTTCTACAAAAGTGCACAAACGGCCTTAGTCCCTCAACGGAAGTTCTTGCGGCTGGATTTATTTATTAAAAATAGATAAAATAAAGTTAAAAATAATTCTAAAAATTGGAAACAAAGGTTTAGAACATGGGTTGCCTCCCATGAAGCGCTTTTGTTTAACGTCGTTAGCTCGACGCCCGTTGATGATGTTCAAGGTGGGCGATACGGGTGATGCCTAAAGTCAGGCATCGCTTCAGCTTCTCCCTTTGTTGTAGTCAGTGTCGATAAGAAAACTTGTTCAACGACTCTCCCTTTGTTGACTGGGTCCGGGGGCTTCTCCTTCATATTGGCATCCACCGCCACTCGTTTGAGGATACTGACTTCATCCCCGGTGAGCCCCATGGGCTCTTTACCTTTTCTCCTCGTGGGAGGAGCTTTTGGGAATCCGGGAGGGATCACATGTCGGGCGACCGCCTCATCAGCAACTTCATTCTTTGGGGAGCCAACTTACTCTGCAAGGTCCCCCAAGTGGTCGGGGGGATTTCTCGAGAGAATTTCCCATGAGCTTGCCTCCACAGCTCTCTCCTCTTCCAACTTCAGCACATTGATACTAGGATCATCCGGAGGATCAGGGTGCTTCATCGACAACCCCAAGTCAAATTCGACTTTTTCTTGACCGACGTTGAGGGAAAGCTTCCCATTCTTCACGTCTATTAGCACACCGGCGGTTGCCATAAAGGGCCGTCCAAGGATAATAGGGGTATGCTTGTCTTCTGGCATGTCCATCACCACAAAATCCACCGGTACTTGTATTCCACTCACATCAACGGGGAGGTCGTCTACTACTCCCACCGGGTATTTCACCGAACGGTCAGCGAGTTGTAATGTCATCCCGGTGGGCTCCAAGTCTCCCATCCCTATTCTCCTGTATAGCGATAGGGGCATCAAGCTGACACTCGCTACTAGATCGACAAGTGCCCTATGGATTCGCACTTCCCCAATAGAGTAAGGGATGGAGAAACTTCCTAGGTCTTTGAGCTTCGGTGGATTTGTGAGATGAATGAGAGCGCTGCACTCCGCTGTTAATACGACCTTCTCCTTTCTGGATCCTCGTGTCACCAAGTCCTTTAGAAATTTGGCGTAGGAGGGAATTGTCTCGATGGCTTCGAGGAAGGGGATTTGTAAGCTCAGATCTTTCACCATGGCAAAGAATTTGCCATACTTCTCATCGATCTTGGCTTGGGCAAGCCGTTGTGGAAAAGGCACAATGGGCTTGAACACTCTGAGGTTTCCTTCCTCATCCTTTTTCTTCTCCTCTCCATGGACTCCCTCCGGAGTAGTTGGCATTGGAGACGAAACACCGTCGTCATTTAATTCTTCAATTGGTCGTTCCACGACCAACGGTGCTTCCGGTCCTTTGGGGGGGGCACTCTTGTGGGGATTTGTGTTCCGCTCCTCAAGACAATAGCAGACACGTTTTCATGCTCATGCGTGAGCGCTAAGGTTTGATTCACCCCCCTCGGGTTCATCTCAGGCTGTGGCGGTAATAGATTCTGTGGTCTCTGAAGGTTCGCCACTTGTAACCCCAGCTGGGTCACCGGATCAGTGAGGACTCTTTGTCCCATCTCCAGCTTAAGATTTATCTTCTCCTGGTTGGCGATGTATTGAGTCAAGAGGGACTCAACCGGAGAGATGGCCCTCTGCTGGCCATATTGTTGCTAGGTGGGCTGCTGATTCCTTGGAGTGTATTGCTGATATTGTTGCGGAGGTTGTTGCTGCTGAAATTGTTGCTGCTGAAACTGCTGCTGGGGCCTAGCCGGCTGATATATTTGTTATTGTTGCTGCTGAGTCGGCTGTTGATAAGGCGCCCGGTAGCTAAGGTTGGGATGATTCCGGTTGTTAGGAGAGTAGGCCGGGTTGGAGCTAGTCCGTGGTGGATACGGCGCATTTCCCGTAGGATTGTAGAACAGTGCGCTCGCTTGGTCCAACGGTGGTGAGATGTCACCACCGTCGAATTCTCCAAAAACTTCGGATTCCACTGCAGCAATCTCTTGTGTACCGGCGCCATCGGCACCTACCATCAATGCGGAGATCTGGGTCGATAGCAAGTCAAACTTGCTGGATAATTTGTCGACGTCCTCGACTATGTGGATGCCTCCAGATCTAGGTGTGGCTCTCTCGTCACACCACCGCTCATTGTTGGATGCCATATTTTCAATAATTTGACCGGCATCTTCTTCACTTCTTGACATGAAAGACCCTCCAGCTGCGGCGTCCATGGAAGATTTTAAATCGTCCCTCAACCCATTATAGAACAGATTTATAATCTGCCACTTGGGGAGCTCATGGTGGGGACATCTCCGCTGCATCTCCTTGTATCTGGTCCATGCTTCGTGCAGAGACTCATGGCTGGCTTGGGAGAAGGAGGAGATCTCACTCCTCAGCTTCATGGTCTTCCATGGAGGAAAGAACTTTGTCAGGAAAGCATTTGAGAGCTTCTCCCAGGTGTTGAATGTATTCAGGTCCTTCCCCCTAAGCCACAGCTTGGCCTTATCTCGCAGAGAGAAGGGGAATAGCTTCAGACGGATCGCCTCAGTTGTGACACCGGTTATCAGGAAGGTGTTACATTTCTCCAAAAAGGAGTCCAAATGTTCGATGGGGCTCTCCATGGGTGCACCCAAAAATTGATCCTGCTGGATCCACGTCACCAAAGACGGCTTAAGCTTAAAGCTTTGTGCCGTAATAGCTGGAGGACGGATGGCGGAGGTGGACTCGATGGAAGGCATCGAGTACTCCGGCAGGGACTTGTGAGGTGGGGTGTTCTCTCTCATGGTTTCAGGATCCTCTCTTCTTCGCTTCTCAGCGGCCAAACGCCTTAGGGTGGCGTTTATCTCTGGATCAACGGGGATCAAGTCGTCGAGACTTCTTGAACTCATGCGCATGAAAAACAACAAACACCCGTGAAGCGAAAAGTGGGAAAGAAACGGATAAAATAAAAAATAAAAATAAAAATAAGAAAATAAAAAGGAAAAAGAAGAATGCAAAAATTATCGTGAGGTAGGGATAAGAGCTAGACACAAGGGTTCGTGAAATCCTAAAATAACAAGCACGTTT
Source organism: Scilla litardierei (assembly GCA_030789695.1). Classification (NCBI taxonomy): domain Eukaryota; kingdom Viridiplantae; phylum Streptophyta; class Magnoliopsida; order Asparagales; family Asparagaceae; genus Scilla; species Scilla litardierei. The sequence goes on from CM061134.1 coordinate 122,063,520, forward strand.
CCTCCCCGGCAACGGCGCCATAAAGCTTGACGTCCCCCGCTAATACGTGCTAGATGTGTGCAATAATATGGTTGGGGGCGTGAGATTTAAATATTTGTAACCACAAGAGCACTGTGTTGTAGTGTGGCTTGGGGGTCGAACTCAGGGAGGCGTGGATGTGCTTGTGTCAAGAAGGGTCAAATTCACCCCATGGGCGATCTATCCCGAATCGGATGATGGGTTGTCATGAAAAATAGAATGCGATGGATAAACAATATAAAGTAAAAACCTGGGACTCTGGTTTCCACCCTATCGTGCGATTCTCGTCGATACGTCATACGGGTAGGATAGCGATCAGAATTAGGGTCTATTGGTGAGACGTTGCCTCTGAAAGTGGTACCGACGTCCCATGGGCCTGATATTCCGGTCGATGCCCAGGATGATACGCCGGACTTCCCGGGTTCATCAGTGGGCACTCCCGTGTCCATTAACACTGATCGACTCCAGGAGCACTAAGCTCGCAACGATAACTCCCAACGTCTCGTCCTGCCGCTCCCACACGCTAGGATTCGACGTCTACGCTAAGGGCGTGAGCTATGGCAAGGGAGTCAACCGCCAAGTTTATTCCCCCTTGGCCCAACGGTCAAAGGCGGTCTTTTTCCCGCCGATGACAATAAAACACCCTTCGTAACCGGTAGATTCCTAATCCCTATCGATTTCCTAGCCCTATGGATGCATCGGGGAGAACCCACGAAGGGGTTTCCACCAAAATCCCAGATTAGGGAACTACTCACATATATTTAGTAAAAATCGATCTAAACAGAAATCGACTTTAAAAATCATAATCAGGCAATTGAAAGGCAATAAGAACAATGCTAATAACACTATATCAAAGTTTGACAAAGATCGGAAAACTTACAAATATCTAAAAAATTACAACCGTCAAGAAAGAGAAAAAACTGTAAAAAATAACAACTCTCGTTTCTGGAAAACCTAGGGGTCATATATATAGAAAATGAAATCACCCGATCAGGTGAAAAGTCACCCGATCGGGTGACCCGCTTCGTTTCTTCGGTAGTGCAGAACAGGACTCCACCCGGTCACCACGACACGGTTGGTTGAGGGCTGAAGTCGATCGGTTGGATCTTCGTGCCGTCGGGTGAACCGGTTGGTTGATCGCTCCGTGCTTGGCTTCAGAGAATCGGCTACAGGTGAACCGATCGGGTGAAAGTCACCCGATCGGTTGGCATTCAGTACAAATTCCAGAAAGTTGGTGGCGTTTGAACCGGTCACTGAACCGATCGGGTGACTTCTTGGCCGCTCCAACTTGTGTCCGGGTGGTGCATGCGTACATCACCCGATCGGTTGGAAACAACCAACCGGTCGGGTAAGGGGCTGAAAGTTGCGATCTTCATCATTTGACCCCCTGGATCATGCGTGACTCCTCCCGTTGCTTTGGGGACTTATGATATCGACGTTTTATGTCCCCTATGCCAGTGAACTCCTGCAAAATAAGGAAAACACGGAAAAGTGAAAGAAAACAAGAAAACATGAGAAAACGAATACAAGACGGCTGTAAATAACGGAAAAACACGGAAGAAAACGTGCGCAAATATATGAAATATAAACGCACGTCAATCCACCCTTCCACCACTCAGTGACCTTATAGCTTCACTTCCTATCTCCTTAGGCCACCACATTCCCATCCCCGGCACCTCTTCGTCATCATCATCAGCCATCTTCACTGAGAGCGTCTCAACGTCTGTCTCAACTTCTCTGTCGATGACCGCTCTTTCTTCATCTGTTTCTGAGTTCCCTTCGAGCTCACCCTCTCCGACATTCCACCCTAGGCATCATGCCTCAGCTACACGTGAGCGTTTCATGAGAGTGGTGACTCACCGTCACATTCCCCACTCTCCACACGACTCACGTACTACAGACAGTCACCTAACAGTGTTAGAGGAGTCGACTTCCCTCCTACGGATAGATTTTGATGACTTTGTAAGCTCCATGGTGACACACCACTCGAGAGTCGAGTCGGACTTGTCATCCATCATAAATCTCCTTAGGACAAGTGGACCACCTCCAGTGATCCTTACACATGCTCCACCACCCAGGCTATCGATTGTGACTTCCACTGCACCTCTCAGTGCTTCACTTTCCCAGGCTTCTGCAGAGCCTATCCCTTCCACTTCTGAGCCGGCAGTCACAGTAGATCCCCTGTCTGCCCTAGTGTTATATTCATTTGAGCCCTCCACTACCACCATTGATCTCACCACCGACCCACCCACTACTCCTGGTCCACATCAGAGGGACCCATTACCACCCCCAGAGGGTGGTGCCTCTTCTTGATATCGTCCTTACCCATTTTTGCCTCCTTCACTTTATTTTGAGCCCATCTGTCTGTTCGGGCCCTGCACTTAGCGAGCTTGGGAAGGAGCCACCCATGCATCATATTTCACTTATCATCACATCAAATCATATTTTTACTTTATTTTTGCACAATTTTTATTTTATATTCCCCCACCCACCCCACCCTATTTAGCATCATCTCCCGTCTACTAGCGTTTTCTTAGCAGTGAGGCCACTGCTAGGTTTTGCTTGGGGGATGAGCGCTACCGCTTTATTTTTCATTTTTTCTTTTACATTTTCCTCCTTATTTCAGTTTTTATTTTACTTTTTCACCACTTTTCCACGTCGTTTTCTTTTTTCTCATTTTGTATCATATTTTCTATTTTCACCATGCATGCATCTCTTTTTCTTTATTTCCCTTTTTCCCCGCCTTTTCTCTCTATATGCTAAGGATTTTCCATATGATGACAACTCTCGTGGCCTTATTAGTCATTTATGATGCTCACTTTCATTGACATGCTATTAGGGTAGTTTCAAACTTTACTATCTATATGTGTGCATTTTTTTGCTGATATATCTGATTTAATGCTTGAAATGAATTGAAAGTCAAATGCATGAATTAGTATCTAGTATGCACTGTGTTGGGTAATGCACCTAGGTTTACGAATCACTAAAACACTTGGAGCATCTGTTCTTATCTCATTCACTTCTGTTTGCATGACTGCTGTTATTGTGCTTTTTACTGCATGCCTTTTCAGTATTCGTCTAGAGGAATGAAATTATCCATGCTATCTATGAGTTTAGTTAGGGTATTATTTTATCAAACCGTTGTGCACCTCTTATGAGTGAACCGAGAGATAAACTATTTTTCTTTTCCACATACCTATATACTTCTCTACATATCAGTTGGTTACACCCACACAGCTATCTTTACCGCATCTCACTTCCCAAACCCAAAAAGAAAAAATATAGCTTTTAAATGAAAAAAAAGAAAAACAAGAAAAAAATGTGCATTTATTCATATGTGAAAAGAAAATAAAAAGAAAGAAAATGAATAAATATTTTTTTGTATCTTTTCATTAGAAGCTATCATATATACTGAGAAGAAGAAGAAAAAATTCCATATCATATTCCTAGATGCGACGCCTCAAGCTAAGCTGGGGGGGGGGGGGGTAAAACCAACTGATCCCATGAGTGAGCATGACATTAGAGTGGAGACGGTGCATAACAGGGAGACCTAATAATACTTAAACTTTACAAAATGCTTTAGTTTTTGGAGATCTTTCATGAATCGAAATGAATAACTAAATGACATGACTTTTTCTATTCTCTATTGCATGTTGTGTGATTTCTATAAGCTCCTTGTGTATATGTGATTGAAAAGTGCATTGCAAACTTCTTTATACTAGACTCTATGGATTGCATGAGATTGATATGAATTGATGACGTTATTTCTGTAGTGCCCTGGGAAGCTACTGCACATGTACTAGAGGGGGGGTGAATAGTACTTTTAAATAATAGGGAGAGTTATTCCTAATTATCGTGCAAATAACAAACAACGATGCGGAATAACTACAATCAAGAATTAATACAAACGCAAACACAATGGTTTAATGGGTTCGGATCCACCCAAGTCTCCCCGACTTGTTCCCGGTGATCCTACGTCCCAACCACCCGGATCCCTTCCGGATACTTGAGTTAGAAACCCTAACTCAAGATTTCCACTATGCCCACTTGCGAAAACCTCACAAGTGCAATCGACCTACAATCGATATCTGTGATTCCCACAACCCGGGATCACGCAAACTCTCACAACCGAGAGTATACAATTCAAATATAACTGAAATGAAATGCTTACCAACAAAATACCTATGCCTTGAGATTTCTTACCAAATTAGGGCAAAGAGGATTTTGATGGAGGAAGATGGCACCAAACCCTAGCTTCAAGAAGATGACCAGCAATGGAAGCCTAGGGTGGAGATGGTGACCTAGAATCAAACTTCTAGCTTGAATGGCTCACAATGGAGAGAATCTCTCTTGAGGATTTAGGACTCAAGAACTTGAGGGAGAGATTCTTGTGAGAAGAGAGAGCTTGGAAATAGAGTTGATAGCTCTTCTCTTTTGATCTGAAAATATCTCCAATATATTGCTTAACCCCTTCAAGAAATGAATCAGGATTCTATTTATAGGGGCAAGGAAAAACGAGTTCAAAAAGATCCCAACGGCTCTTTTCTGAACCAGACTAGTCGGTCAAAGAAGGATCACTGACCGACTAGTTCATCAACTAGTCGGTCGGTGATACAACGTAGACCGACTAAGAGGTGAACAGCCAAAAGGTGAAGTTCCAGGCAAAGACAACTAGTCGGTCTAAGAAGACTTGCCGACCGACTAGTTTCCCAACTAGTCGGTCGGTGAATGATCTTTGACCGACTAACGTCGAAATAGGATAGGTTGGCTTCAAGATGACTTAGTCGGTTTAAGAACAAATGCTGACCGACTAGTTTCTCAACTAGTCGGTCGGTAAACGTTCTTTGACCGACTAACTCGAAACAGTAGCTCAGGCTGAAAAAGAGTGAACACAACTAGTCGGTCTAAGAAGGATTACTGACCGACTAGATCGTCATCTAGTCGGTCGGTGACTCTTCTTTGACCGACTAACTGTAGACAAGGAAAGAGCTGAATTAGAGAAGACAAACTAGTCGGTTCAAGTAGAGTTGCCGATCGACTAGATCGTCATCTAGTCGGTTGGTGACCCTTCATGAACCAACTAACATGCACTCGAAGCCGAGGGAAAGAGCGATAGGCTTCGGGAAAGTTTCTAATGGCTTCTATGATAATCCTAGCTCTAAGATATGGGCGAAATGAAGGTTATAAGGTAAGTCCAACTCAAGGCTTAACATTCTAATCTATGAAGCTAGAAGACTATAAAATAAACCTTCAATATTGCTCCTTGAGCTTCAACGAAGCTCCATGCATACGATTACGCGTATTGAGAAGTCTTGAGACGTCGCTTTTGTTGTACGTGGTATTTTGGCGACGATCTCCATAACTGCGCTCACAAACTGTTAGTTCATGATATATTTATGTTTGCTCATCATCCAAAACCAAATCCGGGGAGTCCAATACTCAACATTCTCCCCCTTTTTGGTGATGACAAACCAACATAAATAATAATAAAAAATAATGAACTAAATGAAATATACTTACTCCCCCTGCATTGATGACACATTAGTTCCATATGAAATAATAAGCACATACATCAAGCAGACGAGGAAAGTAAAAATGCAAATCCAATATTTGAGATTTAGGATTTGTAATCCATTTTTATATCTTAACTCCCCCTGAATCTAACATATCAAATTAGATTCATGGTAAATTATCATTTAGCACATGCCATTATTATGCCATTATTATATCTCTCCCCCTTTGGCATAATCCAAAAAGAGCGGGAGGAAGTCAATGACGATAAATCATGTCCAAATAATTCATTAAGCATGGGAGTCTAAGAATACGACCACGAGTCTAAGAATATCGATTCATATGACACCAAAATAAAATTCGAATAAAATCAAAGCGTGTCAATGAGACCATAGTCGAAAATCGAAAAATTAAAATCATCAAAATATCAAATGTAAATTCACTTATTGATGAAATGAATTTACTCTCCAATATCAACATTTATAGCTATTTTAGTGCATGGAAAACAATTCTATGTTTTCATACAACTAAAGCTATTGAATCAAAATAAGTCGTCGAGCGACGAAATCAATATCAGAGACATACATAAAATGTGCACAAAGGAATGAACCATCAGAAGAGTGGTGCACGTCATAGAATATCAAATGTCACAATATCGATTGAAAATGAACATAAAGTAAAAGCACATCAAAACTAAGTGAAGTGTGCGATGAGAAGTGACAAGGTGATAAAAGTAATACGAAAATCATCATAATAACTTTTAAAACATGTCATGCCAAAAATAGATAAGAATTTCAAAGCATTTATGGCATTCACAATTCTATCATGCTAGGAGAACCAAAATGATACCAATGTAAAGAAATAGATTCTAACCAAGCATGGATTCAACCCTCATGGATACCAAATGTAATATTACACTTACAACATTAAGCTCCCCCTTCATTAAATATGATTTCGTAAGACAACAAGGTACCCATTAGTTGTACGACGGTATATTTATTCATGTCATTACCTTCCTCGATGGCGTAGGTACGCTTTTCCCAACATGATGGAAGACCGTCGATAATCTTCGTGACTTTCTCCTTTTGGGTATAGACCTTCCCAAGAGCTTCCAAGTCGTTTGATATATCCACGAAGCGAGCGTAATATTCCTTCATGGTTTCACCCTGCTCCATATGAAACAACTCAAATTCTTTATTAGCAACGACGAGTTTAGAATCTTTTACCGTACTCGATCCTTCGTGCAATATGAGGAGTTGGTTCCATATTTGATATGCACTCTTACATGTGCATATCTTGTTGAAGTCCTCGGGCTCCAACGCACAATTCAAGGCATTCATTGCCTTGGCATTGGCTACTTCCGCGGCGACCTCCGCGGGAGTCCACTTCGCAAAATCTTCTTCGGAAGGCTCGACATACTCCGTCATGGTGGCTCTCCATAGTGAAGCGCTCCGGAGGAAAATTTGCATCCGGCATTTCCAGTACCCATAGTTGGTACCGTTGAAGTGTGGAGGCCTGACTGAGGATAGTCCTTCCATAACTGAAGAAGCTCCATCGCGGTTCTTGAAGACGTTGTAGTCGTTGTTCGTCATAGCTTTGAACTTTGGCTATGTGTAGCTTTGAACTTGGCTATGTGTAGCTTTGAACTTGGCTATGTGTAGCTTTGAACTTGGCTCTGATACCAATTGTAGTGCCCTGGGAAGCTACTGCACATGTACTAGAGGGGGGGGTGAATAGTACTTTTAAATAATAGGGAGAGTTATTCCTAATTATCGTGCAAATAACAAACAACGATGCGGAATAACTACAATCAAGAATTAATACAAACGCAAACACAATGGTTTAATGGGTTCGGATCCACCCAAGTCTCCCCGACTTGTTCCCGGTGATCCTACGTCCCAACCACCCGGATCCCTTCCGGATACTTGAGTTAGAAACCCTAACTCAAGATTTCCACTATGCCCACTTGCGAAAACCTCACAAGTACAATCGACCTACAATCGATATCTGTGATTCCCACAACCCGGGATCACGCAAACTCTCACAACCGAGAGTATACAATTCAAATATAACTGAAATGAAATGCTTACCAACAAAATACCTATGCCTTGAGATTTCTTACCAAATTAGGGCAAAGAGGATTTTGATGGAGGAAGATGGCACCAAACCCTAGCTTCAAGAAGATGACCAGCAATGGAAGCCTAGGGTGGAGATGGTGACCTAGAATCAAACTTCTAGCTTGAATGGCTCACAATGGAGAGAATCTCTCTTGAGGATTTAGGACTCAAGAACTTGAGGGAGAGATTCTTGTGAGAAGAGAGAGCTTGGAAATAGAGTTGATAGCTCTTCTCTTTTGATCTGAAAATATCTCCAATATGTTGCTTAACCCCTTCAAGAAATGAATCAGGATTCTATTTATAGGGGCAAGGAAAAACGAGTTCAAAAAGATCCCAACGGCTCTTTTCTGAACCAGACTAGTCGGTCAAAGAAGGATCACTGACCGACTAGTTCATCAACTAGTCGGTCGGTGATACAACGTAGACCGACTAAGAGGTGAACAGCCAAAAGGTGAAGTTCCAGGCAAAGACAACTAGTCGGTCTAAGAAGACTTGCCGACCGACTAGTTTCCCAACTAGTCGGTCGGTGAATGATCTTTGACCGACTAACGTCGAAATAGGATATGTTGGCTTCAAGATGACTTAGTCGGTTTAAGAACAAATGCTGACCGACTAGTTTCTCAACTAGTCGGTCGGTAAACGTTCTTTGACCGACTAACTCGAAACAGTAGCTCAGGCTGAAAAAGAGTGAACACAACTAGTCGGTCTAAGAAGGATTACTGACCGACTAGATCGTCATCTAGTCGGTCGGTGACTCTTCTTTGACCGACTAACTGTAGACAAGGAAAGAGCTGAATTAGAGAAGACAAACTAGTCGGTTCAAGTAGAGTTGCCGACCGACTAGATCGTCATCTAGTCGGTTGGTGACCCTTCATGAACCAACTAACATGCACTCGAAGCCGAGGGAAAGAGCGATAGGCTTCGGGAAAGTTTCTAATGGCTTCTATGATAATCCTAGCTCTAAGATATGGGCGAAATGAAGGTTATAAGGTAAGTCCAACTCAAGGCTTAACATTCTAATCTATGAAGCTAGAAGACTATAAAATAAACCTTCAATATTGCTCCTTGAGCTTCAACGAAGCTCCATGCATACGATTACGCGTATTGAGAAGTCTTGAGACGTCGCTTTTGTTGTACGTGGTATTTTGGCGACGATCTCCATAACTGCGCTCACAAACTGTTAGTTCATGATATATTTATGTTTGCTCATCATCCAAAACCAAATCCGGGGAGTCCAATACTCAACAATTTCAGCAGATCCCTATCTTTCACCTGTACTACTGCTAGTCATATGATTTATAAAGCTTGAAAATACCATTAGCATGTATTGTTATTATTCAGGGCATCGTGATATACTATTTATGCCTGAGATCTAATTGAACGTCCTTATCACCTTCCATTTGCTTCTATTCTATTCCCTTTTTATTTTTAGTTCTTATATCTTTTTGTTTTCCTCCCGGCATACCGATTATTCGTCTTCCTCGAGTTCGAGTAAGAGGTAATCTTGGGGGATTTTGATGTGTTCATATTTTCTACCATTTTCATATCATCATTTCATTGCATTCCATGCCGTTTTCGCATTCAAATCCCATATTTTACTATGATATCGCGTTTCTGACGTTATATTCGAGTTTCGTAGTGTTTTATGAGTTTTCAGGGATTTTGGAGCGATTTGGGATCCGACTTGGGTATGGACACGTCCGACATGTTTGTGAGCTTATTGGCAAGGCTCTACATGAGTTCGCTATACTTTTGGAGTCATTTGAGGAGAAGAGAGGGAGCAGGAGGAGAGGAGAGAGCAGCTCAGCAGCCTCAGGAGATTATGTCCCAGACTGCTCGGTCGAGCAGTACAGATGCTCAGACCGAGCAGATTCAAATGAGAAAAAAGCCGCAGATACGGGGATCACTCGGACCGAGCAGTTCATCTACTCGATCAAGGAGCATCAAAGTTCAAAGCTGAAATAATTCCAGCGCACAGCCCGAGTAACTCTTCAGTGATCGAGTCAGCTTCTGCTCGGACCGAGCTTAGCTGACTCGGCCCGTGCAGGCAGAGTGAGGAGTTTGAAGATTTTCGATTCCCTGTCAAGCTCGGTCGAGTAGCACAGCTGCTCGGTCCGAGCGACTGACCGAGCAAGGCATTGCTCGATCGAGTCACCCACTCGGTCGACAATGCCAGGGCCATTTTTGGAAACGATTTTTGATGCAGCTGTTGCACGATTTGGGCAGTGAAGGCTACGGAGCTGAACGACGAATATGGAGGAGATTCATTTTTCTAATTTTTGAATACTTTTTTGGGAGTGGAGCGTAGGAGATTATTGTTAGTTTTTAGATTAAATTTATGGAAACGATTTGGATTGAAACTATTGGACCGTTCTTTTGGTTCTCCACTGCGTGCGTATTGGAATCTGGAATTTTCTTGGATCTATCACTCATTTATTTTATCCATCTCGCTATAAGTTTTTGATCTTCATTCTATTAGTTTGCTAAGATGTTTTCTTCTCTAAAAATCGTGTTTTCATCTGTTAGCAACGCCATGAGTGAGTAGATCTTTCTAGGGTTGATGGGTTAGCCCCAAGATCCTAGGGGGAAGGCATAGATCTGAATCTCTACGTTGAATTAGGGATTTTGGGGAGTATTTCGGTCGATCCTACCGAATCCCTCGATAACCCGTACTGAGATCATGCCCACGGTCTGTGGAATTGATGTGCTTAAGGAGTATCTTCAGGATTCGAATAGGGAAACTGATGGATCCAACCAAGGTTTGTGACCATGCCCGGCCTGTGCCTTGAGGGGATCCATCGATGAACTATACCGCTACGTTGTCGACTACCGCCATTGCGTCAATGAGAGCTACCGAAATACCTCACAATTCTAATCCACGAGAGTGGTACGAATTGGGAGATTAATCCCCCAACCCTAATGCAACGTAAGGATTCTATTCGAACGTCGATCCCCGACGATATTAGCTGTGATCCCTAATGCCCTAGTCCTTTTTATTAGTAAAACAACAACACCCCAATCAACTCATTCAACCCGATAGCTATCTCACTTCGAGATTTAGAAGTAAACTGAGAACCCATATACACTATCACCATCCCTGTGGGATTCAATATCATTTATACTACAACTTGACACCGTCCATTTGTGGATTGAGACCAGAATTGAGACCTAGGGCCCATACCACGCCCGGCGATCGTGACACCGTCAGGTGGAATCTAGGTGTAGGTTTCGGGTGTGTCACTCACACGTACCAACATATAGATCATATAATAGGCATGCACACTTAACTATAAGTATACCTATTATCATTACACCTAACATGCATATAACTCGCTAGTATACTATTTCATATATTTACAAGTATATTCTAACTACATTAACCACAAGTAGTTATTCCAACACTAATCCTAATCTACACAGACATCCCAAAAGTGGTATAGCTATCCACACATATATAAATACTATCATTCATACAACTTCATACATATATCCTAAATAACACTGGGTAGGCATATGTAACACGCGAGGCAATCATTAATATCCTAAGGGTAGCACACTCATATAGGTCCACACACTTAACCTATATACATGCACCACGCCGACATCACAAAAAATACCAATGGGCCCACTACTAAACTAGGGTTGACATAGGCAATGACAAGCACAATTATGATGACTAAGCAATAGAAAGGGAACCAAGATCAAATAGCGTAATGAAACAAGACCGGGATGGATGGATTCAGATGAGGCATGGATAAGGAGATATTCTGGTTGGGTGGGACAAAATATAGTTCTAAATAATTAAATAGATGAAAGAAGGATCTGTGTAAAATATTATATATATATATATATATATATATATATATATATATATATATATATATATATATATATATATATATATATATATATATATATATATATATAGACGAGCAACCGGTAAACTTTATTAATTGCAAATATGAACATATGTACAGGTAACCACTCCAGACAGTATTTGATTGTTAGTTGGTAAAGTGGGGATAGGGCACAAGCGCCGTCACCCACTACAACCTACTCTCAACCAATACAGTGAGGAAGCCAAAAGTTAATCAACTAGCACATATACATACATTAAAAGGAAAATTATCCAGCATCAATGAAACCCCAATTTGCAAAGGGTGTAGCATCTGTAGCCTCGCTAAAATCCATATCCCGGAGAGAAAGAACAACGTCGGCCGCGATATCTTCAAACAAATTAGTTTTCGGAACCTTTTCTCCTTCAAAAATTCTCTTGTTGCGCTGTTTCCAAACATGCCAGACAGAGGATGCCAAGGCAGCTTTGGCAAGGACCCCCACTGGGTCAGATTTACTGTACCGGTCAATAATTAGATCACATGTTTCAGCCAAGGTGTTCGGCACAGCTCTAGTGTAGCCCAATTTGAGTAAACTTCTTGTCAAAATATACCGGGAGTACACACACTCAAAGAAGAGATGTGAGATACTCTCGTCTTTTTCATTGCACAGCACACACATTTTATCCTGTGTAATTCCCCAGGCAAGAAGCTTGTCCTTTGTTGGCAATTTGTCATGGAGAGCTCTAAGGAGGCTAATAGAGAACTTCGGAACATTACCTGGATACCAAATGACTGAATTATGAGAAAAAATTGGCCTTGCAACCCGTGATTCATCCCAGGCTGAACGAAATGTACAATTCGGGCCAGGAATCCAATGCCAGGTGTCAGGACCCTGGCCCACCTTGAACGTGAGCAATTCTGACTTCAGATTTTCAATGGCCCGGTTATTTGTCCAACTCCCAGATTCCCAGAAATCACTCACAAGTTTATTTTCCGTTCCGGGGGTGGGGTTTGAATAAGATAGAGAGGACCTTTAGGATGCCAATTGTCGTACCAAAAAGAGGTTGAGGTACCGTCACCCACGATACGTTTGATGAGCTTCTGAGAAGTGCTTCGATGTTTAAGAAGAAACTTCCAAGTTCCTAATTGCGAAACCTTAGCTTTAGCAGTATAGAAACCATTAGTAGCTTCAGCATAGCGACTTCGCATGTAATTGGCCCAGACTCCTTTAGTGGCAAGCAATCTCCAAGTAAGACGAACTCCAGAAGCAACGTTCAAATCTTCCAGACGTCTCAAACCAACTCCTCCTTCTTTCTTAGGTACACATAAGTCCTTCCAAGCCCAAATGTTTAGCTTTCCCCAAATGAACCTCCTGCACGCAGCGGTAATAGATCGGATAACTGAAGGGGGGATTGAATATGCCTGCATCCAGAATGCTACCATTCCATCGATAACGGAGCGAACCAATTCAATCTTACCAGAAATTGAAAGAAGAGAAGAGGACCAACCAAGAAGCCTCTTTTTGCAATTGTCAACCAGACGATTAAACAGAGAAGCCTTTGGGTATTTAGAAGATAGAGGTAAGCCCAAATAAGTGGTAAGTGACGAGACCAATTTAATGCCAAGAATACCAGCAAGACAACTGGGATTGCGTACCCCTTTACTGAAAATAGTAGAGCTTTTATCCCAGTTTATATGGAGCCCAGAGTAAAGATTAAAATTGAGTAATAAATCCTTTAGGCCATTAAAAGAATGCTGATTAGCACGACAGAACACCAGCAAATCATCTGCAAACAGAAGGTGAGATAAGGAACCAGTCCTACGCATCGGTTGAATAGAACGGGAAGTATCGGCTCTAGCCATGAGTAAAGAGAAAGCCTCCATAACAAGAACAAATAGATACGGGGATAGAGGGTCCCCTTGCCGCAAACCCCTATTGGATGAAAAGTAGCCTTCAGGAGATCCTTCAATTAAAACAGAAAACATTGGTGTAGAAATGCATTCCGAGATCCAATTGATAAACCCCCTCCTGAACCCCATCTGATGTAAAAGAAAGAGAATAAATTCTCTATTGACACTGTCAAAAGCTTTACGGAGGTCCAGTTTGATACATGCACGTGCCCCCATCGGATTACTGAAGTCACGGATCTGTTCATGAGCTATCAGGGTACAATCAGCAAGCAATCTGCATTGCAGAAAAGCCGCCTGATTTGGGGAAATAAGGTCACTAATCACAGGCTTCAGTCGGTTGCATAGCACTTTACTAATGATTTTATAGATTACGTTGCAACAAGCTATAGGTCTATAATTTCCGAGACCTTTAGCATTGGAATTTTTGGGGACAAGAGTAAGAAAAGTATGATTAATAGAAGAGAGCATGATACCAGTAGTGAAAAAAGAAGAGACCCCTGAGGTAACATCTTTACCAATGACATCCCAGTTATGTTGGAAGAACAAAGCGTTATAGCCATCAGGTCCAGGAGCCTTGTCTTTTCCTATTTGAAAAGCAGCAATTTTAATTTCAGCCTCAGATACTGGCCTATCCATCCAAGTAGATGCTTCCAGAGTGAGTTTACGCTTAGGAGTGAGATTGGGGAAGACATTCCAATAATCGTCTTGATTGTATAAATTCTTGTAGTAGAGGGAACCCTCTTTTCTTAAAACATCAGGGCAAGAAGTACGAATTCCACATCCGTTGATAAGGTGACTAAGATTATTATGACAATATCTAGCTTTCATAGCAGTGTAGAAAAACTTAGAGTTCCTATCACCCATAGTAAGCCAAAGTTGTCTGCTCTTTTGTCTCAAATCCTCTTCTTCCATATCCAAAGCATTAGCAAGATTAAAAGAGGCCAGTTTTTCAGCTTGCTGCAAATCAGTATCAAACTGCAAAGCAGGGTCTTTCTGAATATTAAACAAGGCTTCACGGCAAGAGTTAACAGCCAAATTATTCCCGTGATTAGCCGCCCAAGGTTTTAAGATACCCTTGAGGTATCTCAAATTATTCACAAGACTATGCATGGAAGATCTTCCAGATTGTAGACCCCAATGATTATGAATAATGTCTTGAAATCCAGGTAAGGAAACCCATGAATTAAAAAATCTGAAAGGTTTGGGGTAGGTGATTACCTTAGAATGAAGATAAATAATCAATGCAGCGTGATCACTGTTGGTAGCAACGATCTAGGAACTTCGTGTTTGATGATAACAAACGTGTGTGAACGTTTTAACGTGTGTGTTAAGTGTTTCAGGAACGGCGAACGTGCGACTAATCCACGGAAGGACTTGGTCAATATGATGGGAGACAATCAAATGGTTTGATCATATAGGCCTTATGAAATCCTCTCAAATGGTTTGATCATATAGGCCTTATGAAATCCTCACAAAAGCTTTTCTTTCAAGGTCCAAAATGAGTGCACTCACGCATGAAATCCTCACAAAAAGATTTTGTTAAACTAGGCCCAAAAAATGTGCACTCACGCATTAAGAAAAATTAATGCCCAGGTTTTCTAAGTGGAGGTGTGGACACTAGATTTGGTGTTTAAAAAGACTTGTTATAAAATGTTTAAAAAGCCCATCATTCTTTTTTTATAACCTGTGACCTAGGTTTCTCAAAGAAAAGAAACAAAAGGGTGGCGCCTCTTAAAAAGAGAGGGGGTTTTTATTTTTGACAGGTGCAGCCGAAAATTATTCATTAGGGCGCACACATCAATCTCGCCTAAGAATCAAAAATTCTTTTGTGTGCAACATTTTATCTGAAGTTCCTCTCTCCGATTTATTTTGTTGTGCAAGGCCGGCCAGAATTTTGTAGGGGTCTTTGTTTTTTCTTTGGGCGCAGCAACAAGGGAACATTAAAATCACAAAAGCCTGAGGGATTTTTCTTCAAGAGCCGTGTGGCCAAAATTGAAGAAGGCGCCGCACAATCTCTTTAAGGGCCGCATGCTTTAAAATTCTCCAGAAGCAGCCGAAAGTTTCAATTTCCAATGGGCATTGGGTAATCATCTTCATGCAATCTGATTAATCTAAAATATCCTTTATGTGCTTTCTTTTTGGTTGCAGGTCTATCAAGAAACAATTTCAAATCTCAAGAGCGCCTCCCAAGATAATCAAACAAAAGCCACGTTTGTTTTTTTTGAGGCAACAAAAATTATCAAAATCTCTGGCAATTTTTTTTGGTGTGCCTTCTTTAATAGCCGCATGTTTCCACAGCATAAACAAAAAAAGGGCCACCTTCAATCAACTAGAAGTGGAGCACAAGGACCCACGTGTGCACAGGGAGATTCAATTATCATTTGCTTTACTTTCTTTTAATCCTCCACTCATTTTGTTCTTGATCATTTTCTTTTTGGTTGCATGTAAAATTTGATTCAATGCTATCTTTACAGGCTACCGCGTTTAAAGAGTGCGTATAAATCTCCAACCCAAAAGAAAAGCAATCTGGCCAAAAATAAATCTCCAGTCCATTGCCGCAACCTGGTGCCGCAATTTTCAATTTTTGTGGAAGGCGCAAGTTTCATCGAGAGGGGAGCCGAACTATTGAGGGGACATCAGAGACTACTACTTGTCAGATTGATCTGACCACGCGCTGAACGACAGAGACGACACAACATTACTGAGCATTTCTAAAACTCTATTTATTTATCTTTGTATTGGTGTAGCGATCTCTGTAGGGGAAACTTTACCTGTTTGTGTTATTTTTGGGGACCTGACGACTTGGGAGTCGTCACGGAGGGAGAGCATCTGACTAGATTGATAGTGTAGTGCACGTGGTGTGCGTACGAGCTAGGTGAGAGTAGATTTGGGATCTTGACTCATTGTAGCTGTACTTGATTACATATCTATCTAGTATTTGCTTTCGGGGGCTGGAGTAGGTCGTGGGGACGACCGAACCAGGGTATATCTGTGCGTATTCTGTGATTGCTATCTTATTGCCTCTGTCTGTGCCTATAACTGCGTGGGATTGTTCGTGGGTTGCACGAATATTTTTATTAGCCTATTCACCCCCCCTCTAGGCTACGATCCAGATCCAACAATCACTAGTTCCGCCAGGAGCATACTCATAGAAAGATTGGGAAAACAAGTTAATCCAGCTAGCATTGCATAGGGCACGGTCCAGACGAGCTGAAATACGAGTAGCGCCCGTGCGTCTATTGTTCCAGCTAAAAGTGCGACCAATGCTTTTCAGTTCAATAAGCTGGCAGCCACCAATGCAAGTATTAAAGGCATCCATAGTACGACTATCAACAAGGCGCCCACCGATCTTTTCATTGGAACTGCGAATATAATTGAAATCCCCACCGACTAACCAAGGGACTTTATCAAAGATTTTGGAGTCAGCAATCAAATTGCTCCACAGGGAAACTCTGTCAGCAGCCAGGTTAAATCCATAGACAGCAGATAATCCCATCACTAACCCCGCAGAATTAGTGAATAAGCCAGAGATATGCTGAGAGGATGCCATAATACCAGAGCAGGACCAGATAGTTGTATTGAAATAGATAACAATCCTTCCCCCTTTGTGATATGATCTATTATCTATACTCCCCCAGTCTTTGGGGAAACATTTACCAATTCTATTGGCCTTGCATACTTCCACTTTTGTCTCAAGAAGACAAACAATAGAGGGGGAAAGCATCTGAATGCTTTGCTTCAATTCCGCACGACGAGACCGATTATTTAGTCCTCGGGAATTCCAGATGTAGATAGACATGATAATATTTACAATTCAGGGGGCTGGACTGTGCCAGATAATCTCACGCTGTGCCGTGTTACCGAGGGGGAAATTTGAATTGATTTGCTCTTACGAGGCCGTGCAGATTCCTTGAGAACGGAGTGCTCATCAATCCAAGCACTGTTGAGGACAGTAGGGTCCGCTGGTGGAGATTCCACATCCTCAGTCTGCAGTAATAGGGAAGGAGACGTATTTCGCCAACCTGTTTCAGAAATCAGGCCAGAGGAACCTTTCCCAAGGCCAGATGCACAGTCTGGAATTGTAGCAGCAATTTGATCATCAGAGATTTCCGTGGGTCCTACCTGCATCATGTTGCTTTCCACATCAACAATTTTGCTACTCTCCCCCAATTCAAACTGCAGGGATTCGCATGCTTGGGCTGGCACAGTAACAGGTTCATGGTCTTTAATACTCCCGACCTTATCCAAAGAGCCGGCATCTAGCAAGCTGTCCTCAGCTTCATATTCTCTTGTATCTGGTATTTTTGGATTCTCAGAATTAGCTGAGACCGAATTGACTTTTACACAATCCTCCTTTTGGAATGAAGGGGGCTCATCACTGTTGTTCTTCATAGGGCATTGGGAGTCAAGATGGCCGAAGCACCGACAACCCGCACATCTTGGGGGCTCCCCCTCATATTTAACCTCAACTGTAATTGTAGTTAGGGCATCTCTTTCAACTAAGACACTTTTCAACAGGGGGGATTTGGCATCAACCTCTACCAAACATCTAGCATAGGTAATTCTATCTAGGTTGGCAGTAGCCTTATCAAGGCAAATAGGGATACCCACTGCACTAGCAATAATATTCAGGATATCCAAAGTCCAAAAAGAAAGAGGGAGGTTGTGAAATTGTACCCAGACCGGGACAGCTGTCAATATATCACGATCATGCTGAGTAGTTGGTGTCCAATTCTGAAGCACGACAAGTCTGCCATCAAACAGCCAAGGCCCCCCATGTAAGATAGCATCCCTGTCTTCCTCTTTTTCAAATCTGAAATAAAAATACCCATTCTCGCGGGAAAAGATGCGAAGACCTCCTTTAATGTGCCACAGCCTTTCAGTCCACGCTTTGATCTGACCAAAATATGGAACATCCCCCAGAACGTATCCCACCAGTGTATTTCTCCACCTAGAGGCTCCAATTTCAATCAAAGAATCTGCTACTTTAGTCTTAACCATTCCTTCATCGCTGAGGATAGGGGGGATATGTGACATCACGAGAGAGTCATCGTATTTCCGACGGGAAGTACAAATGTCAACCCAAGATCTCTTCTCAACTGCAGGATTGATCCGAATAGGGGCGTTGGGTCTCACAGGCAAAGTAGCAAACACCTTATGAGCATGACCAGCCTCTCGTAATTTAGCTTGCCCACCTTCATGGGGACCGGTCACAAGGTCAGAACGGAAATTAGTACGATTGAAAGCCCCTCCTCCTCTCTTGAAGCCACCACCCCTGAATGCTCCATGATCAGATCTTGCTCTAAATCCCCCCCGGGATACATCCTTACCAATGGGCCCCTTGGATACAACCTTACCAATGGGCCCCTTCCTCTTGCCGTAGGATACCAGATTCCAACCTTCACCATCAAACCCTTCCCCTCCAGGAGATAGCCCGGTTGAAGCCTGCTTGACATCACCTGTGACCCCAGATCCCCGCTTGAAGGCTGTCTGAGATCCGATGAGATGACCGCCGCCACCAACCTGGCTAGGTCTCGCCCCCTTCTGGGAATCGCCCGCTCCTGAAATCTCGGTCATCGGTTCTTTTGTGCTCGGTGACTAGATATATAGATATATAGATATAGATATATATATATATATATATATATATATATATATATACTAGTCATAACCCGTGCCCGCGGGCACGGTTCATTTAAGATTTTTCCCGCGAAATCTTTGTTCCCCAAAAAATTATTTCCCTGGCCAAAATTTAAAAGATCAACAAATTAGCGTAAACATATTTAGCGGCACGGGCACCTTCGGCACAGTACAACAAATTCGACGCAGACACCTTCGATACTGAACAACAAATTCGGCACGGACGCCATCGGTGCGATACAACAAATTCGGCTGAGAACAACAAATTCGACACGGACGTCGTCGGTGCGAAACAACAAATTCGACTGAGAACAACAAATGAGCGTAAAAAATGGCGCGGGCACCTTCGGCGCCAAAATTTATTTCTCCACCAAAAGTTTAACAAACAAAAATTTCGGCGCGGGCACCTTTGGCCCCAAAAATTAATTCCCCTCCGAAATTTTAACGAACAAAAATTTCGATGTGGCCCCCTTCGGTGCTCATGAACGGTTCATTTAAGATATCCTCTCAAAATATTTGTTCTACCCAGAAATTATTTTACCATCCAAAATTTAAACGAACAAAAATTTAGCTTCCGCGAGGGTGCATTCGGCCCCAACTGTAAATCCAAACATCAAAGTTCATGTACGTATTGACTTGACTAACAAAGGTTAATACATATCTACATTCACATGCTAATTTCTTTTCCCGTATAACAACGTATGATAATGGTATCTGTCAACGTGTCATCAAACAAACGCCAGATTCAAACGTGTCTTTTAATCGCAACAACCAACATCTAATTTAATTTGATCACGATTAATTGTATTGTATTGCAAACTCTGGCTAAAGCGAGAATGCGTCGTATGTTCTATTTTGTGCCTCTAAATGAAAATTGACTCTTGATCGACTCAATGTTTAATTCATGAGCCGTGCTCCTGTTTGGTTAGTGTTAATTCTTTTGAAATTTGAGAATATGCAGAGTTCATTAATTTACATGCAAAATTTTGAATAAGATGGAAGTGTATGCGTCCGGCTGTTTCCCACCAGGAACTCACCAACTAAAACGAAAAAGCTAAGCACTCATTATTAACTAATTGATAAAAATTAAGTGCTGTTTTCAAAAAATTTGGAAAGAGAGAGATGGTGCGGTTTTCAAAAATTTGGGTTTTCCCCAACAAATTCCCCCCCAAAGTTATGATTCCCTCCTCCAAAAATTCAAATATTTACCCTCCAAATTTTCTCAAAACCTCATCCCAACCGTTGATTTACCAAGATCAAATCTCAGCCACTCTTTATCTTGTCCTAGTCAGCCCCAGGATTTAAAAAAGTTTGTCAAAACATAGATGTATCATGTTACTCCATATGAATAAAAATGAATCTCCTATTAATTTATATTTTCTCCCATCCATGGTTACCTGAATTAATAATTAATAGTAAAGCTTCGCTAACACACCCACAAAGTAATTTTCCCCTTTTTAAATTTACCATTTTATTTGCAATTCGATAATAGATAAATAGCAAGAAAAAGAAAAGATCAAGTGTTTTCATTCAAATTAAATAAATAGCCTCTGATCGAGAGGAATAAACACGCGCAACACCGGCCATATACAGCACCACGCAAAAAACAGGAACAAATAATTTTTCTTAAAGCATTACAACTTTCTATTCCGATGTATCTAAAAAAAGCATCACAACTTCAACGTTACACATCTCATGAGCCCCCCCCCCCACACACAAAAGGAGCTTATTACTTAAAAACACGTTAATTAGACATCAACTTGGACATAGACTTGGATCTAATTAGACGACGATTTCGATGGAGACCCTATGTGATATCACTTAAGAGGAGATTTCGATGGCCTTAACCTCCGGCCTCTTCACCTCTTCTTTAGGCACCGTCACTGTCAGCACGCCGTTCTCCATTGTGGCATTAACCTGGTCCATCTTCGCGTTCTCCAGCAGCCTGAACCTCAGCAAGAACTTGCCGCTGCTCCTCTCCACCCTGTGCCACCTGTCGTTCTTCTCCTCTTGTTCCTTGCTCCGCTCTCCGCTGATCTGCAGCACCCTCCCTTCCTCCACTTCCACATTCACATCTTCCTTCTTCACTCCCGGTAGGTCCTCCTTGAAGACGTGTGCCTCCTGTGTCTCCTTCCAATCGTTGCAGGTGTTGGCAAACGTGGATGTCTCGCTGAAAGCACCACCACCGCTGGTGGGCTGAGCAGTGACGGATCGGTCGAAAGGCCAGCCTTTGAAAGGATCACAGAGGCCGAGAGAGAATGGGTCGAAGATGTTGCTCCTCTGACCAAACATCTGAGGAATCAAGGCCATCTCCTAAATTGCAGCCTCTATTTTCTAATATCGAGCATTGTGGCTTCTCAGTTTGTGGCAACATGCATCAAACCTTGCAAGTTATGAACAACAGGATGCACATGAATTTTTCATCTCAATGCTCGATGCGATCCATGAAAAGGCAGAGGGGGATCAAAGCAAATGGCAACCCCAAAGTAAAATGTTGATTTCTTTATTGTTTCATCTCCTTATGTTGCCTTCTTATGAAGTATTCAGCTGGTAGATGGCTTAATTGTCATGATATGTGAAACTTCAATTTCATTGGTTATTCTCGTCACATGTCGTACTGTGGTTTCCTTGGCCTGCAGGATATGTTAATTAGATATCTTATTAAGTATCACATATGCCCGATACATAATCCCTCGATACTTCCTGCAGATGATTCAAAGAACATAAAAAACCATATCATAGTGTATCAAACATATCCTGGAGAGTTTTGGAAAAATAGACTTATAAGAGTGATACTGTGTTTTTTCCATATCCATGTAAAACTATGTAAAACTGAAACTTGAAATTTAAATCTTGAAATCTGATACTGTGTTTTTTCCATGTTGGTGGCTCAAGTTCTGAAATTTGATACTATGTATCAAAGGAACTAATAAAGCTAAAACTTGAAGCAACAAATTTTTGATGATAGATTTTTGTTGAAGAATATGTACAAATTTTGTTTGGAATCTATACAGATCTGTATAATTTATAATAGACTGAAAATTTGTAAAGCTGTCTGTGATGAATACAACTTGATATCTGTGGAGCTTGGCATGAAACTTACAAAACAACGCATCATCAACAACAGCCTCTACAACCCATTGGCATCATGTCTCTTGAGGGGCCTTTTTAGCAGCCTCAGTGGCAGTTTGCAGTTGTCGTTTGCAGTTTTCTCTTCCTCCTGCGAAGATCAATAGCATGCTAGATAAAGTTGAGAGTCGTGGCATGCTAGCTAATACGTAAAACATATCTGCATCAAACCCAAATATAGATCAATCAAGAAGTAACCTTTTCTATTCTCTTCTTCAATATAATGTATTTTATATACCAAGTTAAAATCCAAATCCATGCATGTTTCCAGTAAAGCCACAGCCATGAGCTTAAAGAAAAGGCAATTCCATAAAATAACCCAATGCTTAATCCTTGCCCCATTTAGTATTTTTTCCTCAAAATAATTAGAAGAAAAAATTGAAGAAATATCAAGTTTTTGAAATACAAACAGATTAAACAACAAAAATTTGAAATCCTAAATTTCAAAATACCTCGAGTTGCAGAAATCATTTCTCGGTTGTTGGCCTAAAGAGTTCCTGTAAACACAAAAGCTGGCAGAAGATTCTCTCCAAAAAACATCCGATTCGATTTGACAAAAGTCTAGAAAATCTGTCATCATATTCAAGATCTGCCGGATATGTTTTCATCATCATCCATATCTTTTGATAAATCTTCTGACCGCTCCAACCTGAAACATAACAAATTTGACAAATATCAGTATCCAATGATTTTTATACCAATGTAGAAAATTTGATTGCAGTTGGTGATCACCATATCATGATTCAATAACGACGTGGAAAACTTTTTCTCTTGCAGCACTTCTGTGTATCCAGCGAAAATTCTAATCATCCAGACCTCCCTACACTATAATACACTACTCTGGATAAGTAATCTAAGATCGGGTAACATGAATATGAATTTCTTCTATGTAAACAAATATAATTTTGTTTGAAAATAACAGTAGATGCAAGGTGGGCAGTGTGCAGGTATTCAATAAATCAAAGACACTGAAATTTTTTAGGATTAGTGCATTGAAATAACACTCAGAAAATAACAGTTTAATTAAGAATAGTTTTAGGCGGTGTTAATTCATATTCGTAAATTCTCTTGGGACTAAACCATTGTCTTGAATGGGCTGGATATTTGTGTTAGCTGATAGAAAAAGTAAAAGAGAAACATGTGCATTTATTCAGTCCAAACTTAACTTTAGATTCCTTATTCCTGGTGTGTTGGTAATTCGACAACATTTCATAAGCTCATCCTACCTTAACAACATTAATTCCAAGGCATAGTTGTTTGCAAACCCATTCTGGTTTTGTGAGGACATGACAGCTAATGGCCTAAGATCTCTGTTGCACATAAGATATTTTGTCATGATGAATTTCATTACAATATCTCATGGTTTCTGGTTATCAGGGTTTTTGGTGCTTAATTTTTTTATGTTTACACTTGGAGGATCACAATCTTATACATGCAATTTAAGAAATATGGGTTGTAATAACAGATCTTAATGAATACTAAAAATGAAAAATATTGAGTCCTGATTTCTTGGTTCTTTCAGCAGTTTTGAGCTGGGTGCATCATGATCATAGTCTTCATGATGCTTTGGCTTTTCAAATTTTTCATCTTCACCTTGCCCATCTATTATTTAACATATAGATCAGGATTATTTACACGTGATCCATCAACGTTACGTCGTGTTGGGAACATACTATTACAATCATCTTCAACAACACCTAAGCGGGCAATGCGCATTATCTTTTCTGATGATTGCTTTCAGTTTCTAGGAGTTCCAAAGCGGAAATCTGTGCTTGTTTTAAGTAAAGCGATTGAACAGCCTATAATGCATGTTAGTTTGATCTTGTCAATTTGAAAACATTCATGGACTATCTTTCATAACCGTAATCTTTTTCAGTCCTTTTATTTTACAGACCTGCCACCAACACACATCAATATTGGTCCATACATTGCTTCAAAAGTAGAAAGTTTAATAAACTTTTCTGAACCATATGTGAGAATGCAACATGGGGCATTTGTTATGAAGGCTTTTTCAACTATAATGGTATCAATGCAAGGGTAAGTAAACTTTAAATTTGTAGCTGAAATGTCGTATAAAATCTCACCGCTTTGTTGATTCTAAGTGAAGTTCATTAATAAATTGTTCTACTTTGGACAATAAAGAGTTATTTCAGAGATGTCTTATTTTCTAACCTGCTAGCTTATCCAAAATCATGGTTAGATCTTAAATTTTCCATAGGTAACTTGCTGACATCTTTAACAATAATTTTTAATCGATCCACATAATCCATGTGATGTAAGTAAAATCCTGTCTACATATATGCTCACATTCCCATACCTCCATATTCTTTTTGATTCTATCTAACAGACATGTTAAAATGCTACCATTTTTCTGATGGGATGGATGTTGATTAGAAACTGACAAAGTACGACGAATTATTGGACTTTGGATTTGTTAACATATATCGATATGGGATTTTGTGGTGTATGTTATATATTTTACGCCGGAAGAGGCTCAGTAGATGGAATCTATAATGAAAATCACCTCTCCGATGATACATCAACATTATACCATATCATAAAATTTTAATGCACCACAAAATCTGCAAGAAAAGGCAGATCAACTCACATACTTTGTGGGACAACTTTTATGATTCAACAAAAAAGTTAAATGCTAAATCAAATAAAGAAAAATGTTTATAATATTCTAGCAGTTTAACAGGGAGATTTACAAACAGTGAATCTATATGAGAAACTAAGAAAATATTGTCTAGAAGGGTATGACTTCAAGCTGAAAATATTGCAGTTATGATATTTTTCAAGATGTCAAAACCTAATAAGAAAACTATTGTCTGTGGGGAAGAGCAATCTCCAACAACTACAACTACTATATCAACATTCTCAATGCCCTTTGCATAATGCAGTTTAACATGGAGATCGAATCAATATGAGAAACTAAGCTTGCGAGATTGAATCAACAGGGAGATTAAACCCGTGCCCTTGCTGATGTTGGGAAGAGCAATCTCCAGCATGCTCATTCAACCCCCATGATGAATAAAATGATGAAAACCGCATAATGATGTTGTAGTTTAATGAATAAAATGATGCATACCTGGAACGAATTCATTCATCCCCCATGATCCATGGACCTCTTGCTAGAATATCCACCATCCGAGCTTCCACTGAACATGAAATTAGGCAAAGGTGATCAACACCCTCTAAGCAAATATTCATATTAATTTATAGGAACCCATAAAAAGTGAGTGTGTAAAATATTCATGGAATTACTCTTTGTATCTACATGCAACTAAATTTTTTTTAATTAAAATTGGACACTGAATACAACAATTACTCAAAAAAACCCAAAGAACAAAGTTAAAACTGTATAAATAATCACCACGGCACAACTTTACATGGCATTTGCTTAAACTTGTAAGGCGATGAGCAGGTAGAATGTCAGATCAAAAACCTTGAAATAAATTGGATGTAGAACCATTAATTGACATATTTCCACCAGGATTTGGAGCTTTCCTGAATTCATTTTCATAGGTAACGTGATTCTAGCAAGAATGCAGATTCATTTGAACACCATTGCTTCCACCATGCAGATTCATCTGAACACCATAGCAATTCATCTGAACACCATGCAGATTCATCCGAACGCAATGAATCTGCATGAATCTGCATTCTAGCAATTTAATTTCTTTCACTGAACATATGCATTCTAGCAATCCACTGAACATGAATTTGGAGCTCTTGGCCTGAATGGCAACTTTCCTGCACATGGTAAAAATATAAAAAGTCCAAAGGGGATCAGCACCTGCTATACCGATATTCAGATTAATTAGTAATTGTGTAAAATATTCATGGAAGTACTCTTTGAATCTAGTCAAAATAGGACATTGAACACAACAATTCCTCAATAAAGAAAGATTCAGAGCTTTGTGAATGGTTTATGCACTGTCATGCCTTGGGGGATCAAACAATGGTAACAGACCAACAAATTCCCAAGATTCTCCTGGGCTATCATTGTTCTTCTTATTAACTTCTTGCATTTCAGATAAATCTTTGATGTTAGAAACAAATAAAATTGTTAAGCAAAACATTTGCAGGGATATACTGACAAACCTATCTTGCCACAGCCAATGATTGAAGACCATGTTCAGCAAACTTCTTAACAAAAGGCCACAATCTACACACAGAAGAAACACATATGATGCAGACTTATATTAATCACTTCAAATATTAACCAAGCTTGGGGGAAAACAAAAGGATGTATATATAAAGAGAGAGATACATGCTTAAGAGAGAACCATTGCTAATACAATACATCTCTGTAGAAATTTGTTTTAAACTAAATTCATTTAAGCAAATCATCAAACACCCCATCAGCATGAATAAACACAATCAAAAATAGCTACAAATACACAAAAGAAAGAGAACCCATTACAATTCTTAACCAAACAAATCAGAAAAGCCTATTACAAAGGAATTAGCTAAATATAGAGAAACCCCCATCATACACAGTTTTGATTTGTTTTGATCAATACACATTTGGAACAATGCAGGGTGAACATGCAGAATGTTGAGTATTAGATACAATTGGAACAATCCATTTTAACATACTCAAATATGATACAATGCAGGGTGAACATGGAAGGTGAAATGAATTATTCCAATTAAAATATGAATCTGGAATTTAACATATTTCTAATTGAAAATGGATAAGAAATTAAAAAATAAGGGAAGAACCTGTTGATAACACCACCAAGTGCTGCTGGAATGAGAACATCACAATCTTCAGTTAATAATGAGCTGGGATCAAGTGCATCACCACCATTGAAGCCTTTGATGCCACGATTTTGCAGAGTGCTTAATTAATTTCTCAACATCCAGATGTTGTTCTTAATTGCTCCTGTGACATCACTTACTGCAACAACTTTCCCACCAGCTTCTGTGATAAGTTGGGCTGCTCCATGACCCAACATTGCAAAACCCTTGGATCAGCTTTGTCAGCAAGGCCTCGACGATGCATCTCAACATGAATCAAATACCTAAAGCATTCATAACTATAGTGCAAACCAATATCCAGTATTAGTTCCAAAAAAATTTAAAGAACCAATAAACTCCTGGAGAACTGCAATTTTTACCTGTTAGCATCATACCGGCAATTTCATTGAAGTTGCTCTCTGCAGATTCTGGTGAAGTCACCTTGATGACATCTGATTGGCTTGGACACAGCACTGGTGATCCTTCCTTCAAAGACTCGTCAGATTCTTCAGCTTGGTATGGTATCTCTTCGTAGCGGCCATGACTTTCACAACACTCAATATGTTGATCCGCAAGATGAAGCATGGATTTGCAATTGTGACAGCAAGACATGACTGGAGAGCTGGGCATCCCTTCTAGACCCATATGAGCCTACCACACGGGTACCAAGGAAGTAACCTCGCCATTGATCATCTCTGCGATTCTTGTCATCTCATGATCATTGATATCTAACTCATCTATCGTCTCAGCCACGACTCCAAGTGATGTATCCGCATTAATGTCAAATGGGAAGTAAATGTTTCGCACACGCCCTGCATAGCACAACATAGATGCTAACACATTCACAAACAAACATATAGTGCCATTTAATAACCTTCAGTTGTTTGTTTCATGTAAGAAATCATAACTTGCAAAATGGTTTTTTAATTGGATGCGCTTATAAACTCCTAATTTCTCCACCCAAAAGTGACAAAAACATCATATTTATCATTGAGCAGCCTCTTCTGCCACAAAATGGCATCATTTCCCTGGTAAAAACACTATAATGAAATAATTCAGATTATGGATTGACCAAATACGTGCAAGTATTGACTCCTGTTTGGTCAGTTACTGGTCTGCCACAAATTATCATACACATCTACAATTAAGATAGGCTATTAATTTGTAGTTGATTAAAAAGATGATACATAATTTATTTCTTATTTCACAAAAACAATCTTTACTATAACGCGAAAAACATGAAATATTTCTCACCGTCTTTATCACCAGTCCTGAGCCTAATAAAGATGCCACCATCATCTCCCTTTCGCCCCTTTATTGTGATATCAATATCCACGACAGGTTCATCTAGAAATCCAAAGAATGCTCTATGACTCTCAAGTGATATCTTGTTAGCTTCCAAAATGGTGGTGGATTATTTATTTCACACCAAAAAGGAAAAAAATCAAGAACTTAGCTCAGGCAAATATACCCATGAGAAACCCAAACATGAATGTGAATCACAACAAAATAGCAATAAATATTCCCCTCAAAAAGATAGTACTCAAAAAGATAGTAAGCAGCAATCAATACTTGAAACCAAGCAATACCCATTTCTACGAAACAAACTTGAACCAAATCAAGAAATTTCCATCATGGGCATTATACAACATAAGACTATGATCAAATGTTCTCAACATGCAAGCAAATGTCTGGCCATCAACCAACTCACAACAACACAAACAAAGTAACTCCAACAACCCTTAACCTGAAATCAGCCATCTTTAGCACAAATAGCACAAAAGAACATGAAAAATCCGGATTTTTCTTTAGATAATGCAAGTATCAGTGAAGAACCTGATTGAATGCAAGTAGATAGGTGAAGAACCTAATTGAATGCAAGAAGAGAGGTGAAGAACATGAGAAAATAAACTGATAATAACAGAAAATAAACTGAAAACAAACTGAGAATTATAACCTGGTTGTTGCAAACGTAACAGAAGAGTGTGTGGCTTGGATTGTTGCAGACGAATTTCTCCAACTCTGAAGATGAGGGGTGAAGAGGATGGGTGAAGTTGGACTTGCCATTGGGCCTCCCTGACTGCTTCACGGTGAGCAAAAGCACGACAGCTGCCATGGCGTGCGTTCGATCACAGTGAAGCAGATCAGGGAGGCCTAATGAAAACTCAAATGAGATCGAGGAAACCCTAACCCAAAGTTACCAATCTGCTTCCGAGATGCTAGAGTTAGAACTCATGCTACTGTTACCGATCGAAAAACATTAAACCTGAAGGAAATAAAAGCAACCAGATTAAATTGGAAGTTTATAAACATCAAATTGGAAGTTTATAAATTGCAGTGCAACTGAGTATATGCAATCACAAATATTAACTTAATAGGACATCCTGTATTCCAACTTAGTATAAGCAGTTCCAACCTGAGTATATGCATATAATTTATACTCATTACTGAAATCATGTATTAACTCAATATGAAATATTTTAACTCAATATGCAGTGCAACTTCAGTGTCTAGTTTTAAGAAATATGTATATGTCTAGTTTATTGGATGATGTTATTGCAGATGTAAACAATGTTGGGATTTGGACATGTGCTTTGTTGGATTCTTTTAAAAAGGACAGTAAGAATAATAACATGTAGTTTTACCAAGAACAAAAAAAACTAAATTCCCAAGAACTCCCATTCTCCAAGAACTCCACTATGAATATCAACTCTACTAATAAAGAAAAAACTGATTTCTCCATGAACTCTTGGAATAAAGAAAAACACAAATTGGACTTATTTCCATATCAATAGAAATTACATATTGTATCAAAATGAATTTACACCCAGAAGAACACAAATTGAACTCATTTATACAGAGATTTTATCAAAATGGCATTCAAAAGATTTCAGAGAGGCAGAGGCAACACAAATTAGCATTCAACACAAATAGAAGTTAGCATTCAAATAAAATGCACAGGAACTGAAATCAAATGAAATTCTTGACATGATGCATATCCTGTCAAATTTCTCTGATATGCAATCCAGTTCCAAATGCATATCCAATTCGAAATGTAAATCCTGTCCAAAAATAGCAGAGCAAAATTTTTTTGCAATATACTCAGATTGGAACTCATTTTATCAGAAATTGTGAGTTGGAACTCTCATTGCAATGGTAATATACTCAGGTTGGAACTCATTTTTAACTAAACTCAAGTCAAAAAATTTTTCCATTGCAAATCCTGTTAAAAACATTCAGGTCAGAGCAAATTCTGTCAATTCCACTGAAATTGACCCATTGCAAAATACTTAAAATTGAGAACATATACTCACAATCCTGTCAATTATCAGAGCATAGTGTTAGTATATGTTCTGAACAAATATTTAAACTTATAATACAAAATTCAATTAACTGTTAATTTTGCAGTACAATATGGGTCCATTTGCATTATAAAGTTTGGGTCAAAACAATATTACACTATACTCACTGAAATTGGGTCAATTTGCACTAATGTTCTGAAATTGCACAATATTGCACTATATACCCACAAATATTGCAAAATTGTGAGTATTGAGGTAATATGCAGGTCATGTCCAAATATTTGATGTTTATAATGCATATCATGTCCAAATATTCCGTCCAAATACTCAAATTAAAACTCAAAACTCAAAACTCAAAACTCAATATTCAAACTCTAATTTTGCAGTTTCCTGTCAATACTCAAATTATATTGTTTTTCTAATTGATCATGTCAATACTGAAATTAAAATATTCAGGACCTGTATATCCTGTCCTTAATACTTAATACTCAAACTCAATACTCAAATTACACTGTTTATAATGCATATCCTGGCCAAATTTTAGTATTGAGGACCTGCACATCCTGTCCAAATACTCAAATTAAAATATTTGAGATACTGTCCAAAAAGTTTATAATGCATATCATGTCCAAAACCAATACTCAAATTATATTATTGTCATTACTCAAAGTCTCAAACAATACTCAAATTATCCTTTTCAAATTAGCAGGTCCTCAATTTATAGTGCATTATTTTGAGCAATAAACAATAAACTGCACTGAAAAACTGCACTATCCTTTCCAATTTTGAGCTCAATACTCCTTTTGATGTAATATTGCTCAAAATTGAAAGCAAAATTGAAAAACTGCTAATATTTTGGTGTAATATTGATCAATATGCAAGTCCTCACTCAAACAATACCCAAATTAGCAGGTCCAAATTAGCATGTCCAAATTAGACAATGTAATATTGCTCAAAACTGAAAAACTGTTAATTTTGATGTCAAAAGCAAAATTGAGCTCAAAATATTAGCAGGTCCTCAAAATCAATATTAGCACTGAAATATTAGCAGGTCCTCAAAAATTTGAGTAATACTGCACTATAAACTTGAGTAATTTGGACAGGTCCTCAAAATATTAGCAGGTCCTCAAAATACTGCACTCATATTAGCAGGTCCTCAAATTATCCTTTTCAGTATTTGGGTATTGTTTTAGTTTTTCAGTTTAGCATGTCCTCAAATTTGCTATACAAAATTAAAATTAAAATTTCGAAATATAATATGCTATACAAAATTAAAATTTCCAAATTGTCATACCTATATTCACAGACTAATAGAAGCGAACATGTCACAGGCCTAAATGAACAGATTCCATGCCTATATGAACAGATCTCAAACCCAAGAGGACAAATTCCACCAAACATCTCCCTTTAAGTATCCAAATACCTTACTTGCAAGTACAATCCGTAGAGCAAGATGGAGATCAGGCTGTTCCCCATACGCGGCGTGCTTGATGCTAAACAGAGAGAGAACGAAAACCCCTCTCATCCGCTTCTGAAGGACGGCGATCAGAGATCTGGGAGAGCTTCTGAAGGACGGTGAGATTCTCGACCAAAACCCCTCTCATCCGCTCGCTCTCTGTCTTTAGCTACATGATCTCCACCTCGTCATCGATCATCGCGTCCACCACCTCCATGGAGATCATCGTGCCGTGCCGCAGGGGGTGGGGTTACCAGCGTTGCCAGGAGGAGAGGGGCAAGGCTGGGGAGCTCATCTGAGAAATTTTGTTTTCAAAATGAAGGGCTTGTTCTTTTTGATTTCCCCAAAAATGAAGTACACGTGAACCAATGTTTCCCCCTTAAATTTCGAAACATTTCAGTTTTTTCCATTGGGTTTCACACTAAAATTCAAATTTTCCCCCCAAAGTTCAAAATTACAATTCAAACTCTTATCCAATTTCTCATATCCATTATCTCATATCCAATAACTCATATAACATCCCTCATTTTTATACCCTAAATACAACTCAACCCTTTATCCAATTTCTCTTATCCATATCTCATTATAACATCCCTCATTTATATACCCCCAAACCCCCAAATACAATTCAAACCTTTATCCAATTTCTCTTATCAAAAACTCTTATCCAAAAACCCATGATAACATCCCTATTTTATTTTATATATATATATATATATATATATATATATATATATATATATATAACAATATGTAGAAATAGCGAGCAGACGGTAAAATTTTACAACACGGAAAAAGTGTTAGACGAAGAAAATAATGAGTAGGGTGAGGTAGTGATTGTTTTGCAATTGAAAATAGATTTATACAAAAAAAATTTGAAGTATGAGCACGATTAATATAAAACTTGATATACTAAAAAAAAATTGAAGTCCTATTTAGCTTAAAAAACATTCTAGAAGTATGTACGATAAGTGGTTAAATATAAATTTAATAGTTTAGAAAAAGGATGATATATTGAATTATCAAAATGGTAATAAAGTTTTAAAACTGAAATACGAAAGATATAGGTTAGAAATGGTTACGAGATAGTAACTAAAGATTACGACCAAGAAGGTTTCAAAATCCAAGAATGAATTTTTAACTCAACCGTAAAGCAGGAAATCTAAGCATATAATAAGGGGGTTTCCAAAGGAGTTAAACTGAGCAAAGAATTTAATAATGAATATTGAAAATACTTTTAGAAGAATCAGAATTTGAAGTGGAGAAGATTAAAAAAATTAACGATAATCGTCATGAGGCGATCACATGAATCGATGGCAAAAAATATGATCGCATGATCGATACAAAAATACGCCTAGGATATGATTCATGAAAAGCTACGATGAAAGTCCACGGTCGATAACATGAAGTGTAATGATTAGGACAATGCTAGAAATTAGGGGTTCTAATTACCGGGCCGACTAAAGATTAGAAGGAACTTAGCACTAAGACTTTCTAATGAACGATACTGTAATTGAGATATCAGCGAAAGGGTCCTTAGGAAATCAAGATTACGTTCTACTGGGACCGAAATTGATGGACCCAAGCGAACGACTAAAGGGGAAAACTCTTAATATGGTCAGGGATGGGCAAGAGGCTACTTAGAATCCTAAGACAAGCACGACTAAATCTTACCGAAGGCGCTGACTATCAAACCTGGACATATATCTAAGTCTTCATACCATCTATGACAAGGAAAATCTTCATATTAGACTCAAGTTTTATGACTCGAATGTTTCGAATATTTTAATAGATGTTTTATTATTACCGTTGTTTTTGATATTTTGCAGATGCAAAGAGGACCTGCATGGGACACCACTAAAACCTGTCACGCCCCGCTTCCCAAGTATGGAAGGCGAGACGTGAAGAGGTCCGCTCAGACTTAGAGCTGTGAAGGTACAGTCTGATAAGCGTCTGCTAATTCAATCAATTAGCAGGTTCTTTGCATTACGACGAAACAACAATAATAATAAAGAAAGAGAGACAATTAAAATTATCCAACATTCAACATCCACAGATTTTCTTCCAAACATACATAGATGGTCATAAAGAAATATAGAGTCTAAAAAGAAGGCCTAAGCATGCCCGAAACTACAACAAGAAATGGTGCTATGCACCGAACATCCTAACAGCAGCTACTAAAAGTAAACAACATCTAAAAGAACGTACCAGCTGAGATTAAGCGTAGAACTCCGGTGTCCTCGAACTGGATGTC
Organism: Scilla litardierei; assembly: GCA_030789695.1. NCBI lineage: Eukaryota > Viridiplantae > Streptophyta > Magnoliopsida > Asparagales > Asparagaceae > Scilla > Scilla litardierei. The sequence continues at coordinate 122,097,443 of CM061134.1, forward strand.
AGCAAACTGTGTCCTCAGTAACTAAATCAGGCTCAAAACCTAACATGTGACACCCAAAGGAAAATGGCACATGTTAGCAAAAATCTCCAGAGAGGGAAAAATGAGACTTTTGTGCAAGGAAACGTAAAGTATAAAGAATGCACCTTAGCAGTTTAAAGTAAGATGACATGGCAAAATAATTCAATGAATGCAGCAGTTGAAAAGAAATGACATGGCATGGCATATTATTTAAAGAATGCGACAATTAACATGAACACGATGATAACAAAGCATGCACGTCGTAGCAGAAACTACGAAACACTATTTCACGATTCACGAACACTAGCTTATCACTTCGTGTACAGGGTTTACGCCTTACAGCTGAAGTGGCTGTACGGGCACACTTCTACGCTGAGTGGTCGCTTAACCCTACCCCTCCATGTGTATATGGACTGGCGCCCATCTTCTGGATCACGAGCCAGGAAGTGTTTTTCAATTTGGCATAGGGGTGCACCTAGCCTCAATCAATATATAGGAGTCAAGATCCTACTCGTCGCAGCTTACAATTTATTGTAGCGTGTGCTACACAATCATGATAGAGCAATATGATGCATGAAATGACATGTCAATATACATGAACATGGCATCAACAAGCAATTTAAAGTGTGTACAGTTAATTTGAAAGTAAACGTGACATGCAGCATGAAATGATAGCATAGCAAAGGTGTCGGATCTAACTTCATTGTCAAGCTAGATCTAGTATGGTGTTGGATCTAGCTTCGTTGCCAAGCTAGATCAAATATGGTCGTCTTGGCGACTATCATTTCACCGCCCAGTCTCTTTTTACATAATTTTACAAAATGGCCTAAAACATGGCTTACCAAATTACTGTGCAAGTTTCACTTGCCTGAAAATAATCATGCTACGATCTCTGTTCAACAAGTCCGTTTGACCCCTCAATTGATCGTCCAAAGATGAGCCCAAACTTGATTTTCGTTCAAAATCAGCCGCCAGCCAAAATTCTGCACCTAAGGTTCGAAAACCTAGGTGGTGGGTCCCACTGCACCAGCCTGGGTAGGCCCAGCCAGCTGGACACCTGGAAGCCAGTATGGGTATTGCCCAGGCCTGTGCCAGGTGCCCAGGCGCTAGGCGTCTGGGCCTGGCGCCCAGGCCCAGGGCGCCTGGGCCAAGCGCCCGGCCCTTACCCGGTGCCTAGGGCATCCCAGGCCCAGCACTTGGGCCTGGGTGCCCAGGGCCAGTACAGTCTGGGCTGACCCATGCCCAGTTTGGGCATTGGCAAGGCCTATAGTGCCTTTTTGGCGGTTTTGGGCATATCTCGTGCATTTGGCATCTAGTTTGGACGCCGTTTAAACCTGTGTTTAGACCGGGACATTCCTGTCTTACAGGTAAACTTTTCATCGTGTTTATCTCATTAAATATGGTCGTAAACAATTTACGACACATTTAACTCTGTTTGCATCATTTGCAAATTAGTCCCTATCTAAGCTGAAAATCTCACACTTTCAGTCAGGATCATTTATCCTGAATGCATAGGCTAACTGCAAACTCTTTGCAGTTTTCTATTCTTTGCTTCAAATGCATACTAGACGAAGGTCGCACTCTGTGTGAGACCCTACAGCCTGACCCTACTACAGGTGGGGCTCGAAGCCCTAGACGGCAGTGACAGCAAGCAGTAGGTGATGTCCCTGTTTCAGTATTATACTTATGTGGTTAACTCATTGACATAAGTGTTGTCGGGACCACCCTAACTGTGTCCGTGATGAATTCCGCAGTTTTAGTCTCTTCGTCAAAACTATGTCGTTTAACTTAAGCCTAGGGTACGGTCAACTTGTCAACCCCAATATCTTAAAGCCGGTTAGTCTACATCGATCTTTATTGAAATAATGTTGGTCTTTCAACATATTCTGGCCAGTGTTTTCACTAAAGATTGAACTAACTCTACGACATTAACTTCCATTAACCGGGAGAGACGAATCCTATCTTGGTCACTACTCTCTTCGCACGCTTCAAATGACACCAAAGACCTTTCGACAGACCTTGCCTCGAAGCTAGGTCAGGAATCTAAGTGCCACCGTTCACGTACAGGTTTGTACAATGACCTCAAGTTAAAAGTCCAACTCGCCTATCATCAATAAGAGTTATCAATGACAGATTGGTCAATCATAACCATATGATAACTCTTGTTTAGTCATTCAGTGAACTCATTCTCCAACGAGCACTTGCGTCTCGTCTCCGAATTTGCCAAGTCGAATGACCATGAAATCATCGTCACTGTTACTCAATGAAGACAAAGACACAATGGTCTATCCGATGTTTCGATATCCTTTTCTCAAAACATCTACGACCACAAACTTTTCTTGACTTATGCTACAGACGGTGAATCACTTCTACATGATCGAGATCCTCATCTCGATACATGTTTGAACTTGCATTAAGTCTCAAGACTTTACCTCAGTTTCTAATTATAACTTCATTATGATTTAACTTAGATAAATTCTTACCGTACAACTTACTGTAATTTTGAACAAGATGTTTGTACAATCACACAGAGATAAATTTGCTCGAGGGCAAACGTCTCCCAACATCTCCCACTTGCACTCAGGCCCATTTATCCCGGTATCTCATATCGCATTTACACATAAGTCTTTCCAGACTTCACGTGGTAGAGCATTCGTGAGTAGATCTGCTAAAACGTCTACTGTATAGACTTATAGGGTTTTCTATGTTTATCTTAGACCATACATTTGAATCTCATCGAAACAGTTCTCTTGGTCTATTGGAATCCATAATATTTAATTTTCATGGATCTCATCCAGCTCATCGTACCTTACAACATTGATTTAAAATACGTTACTGGTCATTTTAGACGGTACATATTCATTTCTGATAAAGTGTCAACCTCTTTGACTACTTTGTCAAAACATAGGTCCAGCCTCGTGATGCCTCACATGTATTTTATTCGCTCCCACTGACCTTGAAAACTCTCTGGCCAATTTATATAAATTCGTTCTTCTAAATCACATTTAGAAAACGAACTGTAAATGAATGCTCCAATTTTCATGGTCATCATGAGCATTTACATCGAGTTCAGTCCGATTAGATCTGTACAAATCTATTGGAGAGACAGTTTCATCATAATCCATTTATAGGAGTTAGGATGAAAAACGTTCTCAGCCAACACAAGTTCTACTTTTCTACTTTCATTCTGCACCTATCTTCTAACTTGAAGATTTTCTTGCAATCGATAAGAAACACTTTCTTTTGGGAACATAACCTAATTTTGATAGGCTCATATTTTACACCTTATTTCTCCATATTTGCATGCCATTTCGATTGCTCATATCACGATTTTCACGATTATTCGACGATATTTTGATACTTTTCACTGTTTCTTGTTTTCGTCTGATTTCAGGAAACATGGAGCAATCTGGAGCAAAAATGAGCCTAGAGGACCTGCACGCATGCCAGAGCATTGCATATAGTCTTATCAAGGAGCTAACGGCACTGGAGGATGAGTGGAAGAAGAAGAAAATCGAAAGAATCGGGTGAGGAGGTGAGGAAGAGAAGAACAGAGTTCAGAAACAGGCCACTCGCCAGAGTGACGCGACCCACTCACCCGAGTGAAGAAGCGTACTCGCCCGAGTAACACAGATATGCCGATATCTACCAAGCCTGAGTGCCAAAGTGTACTCGGCTGGGTGGTAATTTCCACTCGGCCGAGTAAGAACTCCACTCGCTCGAGTGGAGTCAGAAATTCTAAAGAAATCGAAGCCGACTCTTTGACTTTCTAGAGGTCTACAGTGGATCATACTCGGCCGATTAGGAAGTCCACTCGTCCGAGTGAGAAATCCTACTCGCCCGAGTGGCATGAGCACCCAGATTTTCAGACAGCCTCTCACTCTTTTGGGATCTGCTATCATTCCAGTTGGCAAAGTATTTTTCGCATATTTTATGGATAGTAGACTTCGTGATAGTTCCAACGTCGCCAAAAATGCACCAATCGAAGGTCGGATGAAATCTAGGGAATTTCGGAAAGTTGACGCTTCAGTGCTGAAATCGCTACTCGGCCTGAGCTGTGTTCTACTCGGCCGAGCAGGCGCGTGCCCAGAACTTTAGTTGTGGCCAAAGCTGACTTTGGGCACGAATTTCAGAGGGTTTCTTGGTTTATTTGCTAGGATTTTGAGGGGACTATATATAGGAATTGTAGCCGTTATTAGAGGAGGAACCTTAGAGAGTTTTTAGAGAGTTCTTAGTTAGATCTTATTTTCAGAGAAGCTTTTAGGGACGATCTTTTGTGAGTTAGGTTATGCCATAGGCCCATCCTTTGTATCAAGATAAGTACTTTTGTTCTCGTTAATTCTATCTTTAATTCTTAGTGATCTCTTATTGTTTATCCATCTTTGATGCAAGCAATGTCTTTTATTGATTTCTATATCGTTATTGCTATGCTTGGTTGATCTTTGCTCTAGGGAAAGTGATGAACCCTATGGATCTAGGGTTTGATATGTGAAATCTATTGAAAACCCATGTTGCTAAACTTGTTAAAGGGTTGGATTGTGATTAATTTACTACAGATAGGTAGGGATTTCTCTTGGATCTTGAGAGCTCGACAGATGATCTTGATCCAAGGACAGCCCTAGGTATTCGATTTATGATTACAATCGAAATTTCCTAGCCTTGGTGCACGACAACGACCAAATCTAGCATTTTTATTGTTCTCCTATACTCATATTCGTTGCACGACGGTGAACGAGTATGAACTATCACAATCTAAATCCGAACTCAAGTTGCGCGACAACGAGCTTGAGTTGGGATTGGACGTAATTACCGACCTTAATGCTAGTGGTCTAGACTAGGCTTGTGCGACCGCAAGACTCTAATTTAGATTGCTATAGATCTAAAATAGCATGACAACGTGCGTCGGTTCTCCAATTAGTTGTGGTAAATTCACCTTAACTCAAGTTTGATTGCATGGTATGTCATAACTCACGTTGATGACTTGAAAATCCATAGTGGAGATTCCTTAGCCCTAGATATTTTTACTAATCGAATTAACAACCAACATCTTTATCATCAACACCGACATCCATCACCATTGTCATTACACACATCATAACCATCTCCACCAATAAACATTCGTAGTCAAACCAACCTAAGATAGATTGAAGCCAACACCACCTCCCTATGGATATGATACACGCTTGCCACTAGACTGTACGCTTGTAGAAAAACTACATTGTTTTGGGAGTACATCCCGACGCGATCACATTTTTGGCGTCTGACGTCCCCTAGATTTAGCAATATATGCAGTGGAATCGGGATACCAGATTTAAATATTTGTAACCGAAATCGCATGGTGTTGTAGTGTGGCTTGGGGGTCAAACTCAGGGAGGCGTGTGTTATGCTTGTTGTCAAGGAGGAGCCGGATCACCCGATGGGTGAGCTAGCCCGATCAATCAATTGTTGTCACAAAATAGAAATACGAAGGATGTAAGATATAAAGGGGAACCTAGGACTTTGGTTTCCACCATATCATGTACCATCTCTATCACGACCGACAGATAGGAATACGATCGGATTCTAGGGTTTAGTGGTGAGTCATTGCCTTTAAGAGTGATACCTAGCGTCCCATGGGCCCGATATTCCGGTCGATATCCAGGATGATACGCTAGGTCTATCCGGGTTCGGACGATGGACATTTCCATGTCCATTAACACTGACCGACCCCGGGAGCACTAAGCTCGCAACGATTACTCTCAACATTTCATCCTACCATTCCAACGTGCTAGGATTCAATGTCTACGCTAGGGGTATGAGCTGTGGCTAGGGGATCAAACGCCAGTTTTATTTTCCCTTGGCCCGACGGTCAGAGGCGGTCTTTCTCCTGCCAGTAACAATAAAACGCCCTGCGTAACCGTCTAAATTCCTAAATCCTATCGAAACTATAATCCTATGGTCGTTCTAGGTAGAACCCACGAAGGGGGTTTCCACCAAAATCCCAGATTGGGGAACTACTCACAATTCATAGCAAAAATATCAACACAACAAAATTTAGCCATTGGAATCAAAATCAAGCAATAGAAATGCGGAGCTAACAATAATATTAACGTAATATCAAAGTTTCAGAACAATCAGAAAACTTACAAGACGAAATAAATTCGGAGCCGTCAAAAATCCCAAAAAGACAGAAAAATAAAAGGGGATCCGTTCTGGGAAAAACCTAGGTCAGTATATATAGAAAATCGTCCACCCGATCGGTTAAAGCATCACCCGATCGGGTGAGACGGATGTCGACTTTGGCCTTCAGTATTTGCGATACATCACCCGATCGCTGACCCGATCGGGTGAGTCGTCGGGTCGTGAACTGGGAGATTTCAGCTACAGGTGAACCGATTGGGTGAGTTTCACCCGATCGATTGGCATTCAGCTCCAAAAGACAGAGAGCACTAACGTGTTCACCCGATCGCTGAACCGATCGGGTGACCTCTTCTTCACTTCTGCTTCTGTCCGGGTCGGATACGTGTGCACGACCCGATCGGGTGGGTCTATCCATCCGATCGGTTGTATTCTTCGATGTTTGGCCCTCGGGATCGCGCGTGACACATCCCGTTACTCCGGGGACTCATGATATCTGTTTTATATGTCCACAGACTAGCAATCTCTTGTATTTGCACAAAAACACGGAGAAATTGAAAAGATACAAAAAACACAAAAGAGTGGATATGAAACAACAGAGAACAATGGAAAATCACAAAGAAGATGTGCATGAATATATAAAATATAAACGCACGTCAAAATCCCCCAAGCTGAACCCTTCCTCGTCCTCGAGGAAGACGAGTGAGAGTAGGAGCTCGGAGGGAAAAATAGAAAGGAAGAAACATAAAAAGAAAGAAAAATCCTAGATCACCCTTTAGAGCCAACGGAAACTAACTTACCACACTAAGCAAGCATACGATAAACACATCACTAAACCAAGGAATATGGGTCCATACAAGTGTCGTAGGTCCACGTGGTGAAGCGCGAGTGAGTGAGGTCGTGAGCTAGCAGACGGTGTTACTATCTAAATTGTGCAATAAAGCTCCATATACACATACCCAAGGAATGACCCAACTATCGATTCAATTCGAAATAGCGGTGAATAGTAGCTCAATCATGCATGAGAGCAGTATAAGAATTGAAGCGTATCATGTGTCGGGGACTCCACTGCTAGGGACTAGAAGATCACCTCACTATTGCCTAGATAATCGCTAGAAAATTTTTATGCCAAGTGTGTTCGAAAACGAAGGAGGTTGAGAAGGTGTGGAGTAGAACACTCGGTGCAAATTCTCGCCTTCCCTTTATTCACGGTGGATAGGAATAATATTCACAACGGGAATTTTTTGGGTTTTGGGTATTTGTATTTTTTTGGATTTTTGGCTATACAATTTTTTTCCTTATTCTTCTTTTTTTTCTTTAGGAGTTTTTCTTCTCTTTTTTTATTTTTGGATATATATGTGTGTACTCTCCCAAGTGGGAGAATGGTACATGACGAGGGGATTTGCACCAAGTAAAATAAAAAGGAAATCGGAATCTAAACACTTGGGCAAAAGGAGATTTTTCTCGCAAATCAGAGCATAAGCTAACTGGGTTATCCTAGTCTAATTGTAGAGTCCCGACACATGAGAATTGAAGCGTACTATATATATATTATTCATGCATAGAGAAGCAGACAGTAGAGGTAAAATACTGCAAATATAAAAGGGTAAATGACATTAAAATACCCCAACGTTTGGGCCATTTTCACTTATAAACCCTATCGTTCATTTTGGTAAACTTTGATACCCAAATCTAAATTTGATGTAGGATTGGAGGAGGAAATATTGTTTGAAGAGGCCTCCAAATACATGCATTCCATCAGTCTTCCTATGTCTGGGATGCACAGTGTTTTCAGCCTCCTCTTCAGACAATATTTCCTCCTCCAATCCTACATCAAATTTAGATTTGGGTATCAAAGTTTACCAAAATGAACGATAGGGTATATAAGTGAAAATGGCCCAAACGTTAGGGTATTTTAATGTCATTTACCCAATATAAAATTGAAGCATGATAGTCTAGGGGTCAACAAAGGACATGCATATAAAACGAGATCACAATGTAGAAGCACACCACTAGCTAGCCACGACAAACAACTCACACAAAAGCAAAGTGAACCCACGAAGCATGAAATGCAATAGGACTCGGCTTCCTAGGGTTAGTGAAAGTGATAATCATAGCTACGCTAAGTGTGTGTGTAGTTCCGTGGCAGTTCATCATGTGGGGTCATCTCTAGGAGAGGGAGAATAAAAAGATAAGAAGAAAAAGAAAAACACGATGAAAATGACTCAAAACGGTGAAAAAGAGACAACTTACGCACAAAGTGCGACTCCCCCAAGCTGAAGATTGCATTGCCCTCAATGCAATAATAGTAAATATGGGAGGGCAACAAAAATAGGGGGAAAGTACGCAACGACACAAAAAAGTGAAAAACATGAAAAACACACAAACGAAACAAAAAATACAGAAAAATAAACATACAAATAAAAGATATAAAAACACATCAAAAGAACACATATACACAAACAGACAACAACGACATCACACGAAAATCATGCACAAAAATTGATTTCCCCCCAAGCTGATCATGACAATGCTAGCAATAATGTGTGATGAAGGTGATGCAGAAATAATGGGCAAGGGGGAAAATCGGAAAAGAAAAAGAAAGAAATCAAAATGCAGCAGAGGTAGTGTCCTCGTCCTCCTTGGAAGAGGATGTGGGGGTGTGGGATGGAGAGGTGATGCGTGTGCGGAGAAGTGGAGAAAGTGGTGGAGATGGTGGATGGATGGGTGCGGTGGTAGTGTGAATGATGGGTGGAGTGTCGGTGGTAATGGTAAGTGGGAGGGATACGGCGGCCAATGAGGTAGGAGTGGGCAATTGAAGGGGTTTCAAGGACCCTTAGGGCACAAAATCTCTATTCTCGTCCTAAGTCAGACGGAACATAGACATAAAAATATGCAGCGGAAAAAATGTTAATCTAATTAACATGCAACCCTAAGGAACCAGACCCTCTTAGCCAGGATCTCTGCCAACTTGGGATGGATCTGAACACTCCAAGAGGGACCTAAACTACTGCGAATAATTAAAACAAAAGCTACTAAAAACATACTCGAAATCTCAACCCTGGGGCGGGCAAGATGTACCACACCGTCTTCTTAGCAGCTCCCCGTCCCACGCCGAGCCGCTCCTTGAATCGCTCCTTGAACCACTCCGCATCCCGAGGCGAGTAATCCTCGTGTCACCGAGCCAACCATGCACCGAAGAAAGTTTCAACCGAGTGAAATCTTCGCCAAGATTTCGGATCCGAATCCGAACTCCTTCGTGGCTTTGCTAGAGCCCTCAGGAGTAAGGCAGAAATATAGGGAGATAGAGAATATTAATTTAAGCTTAGATCCGAGCGTGCTCCAATATTTACGAGAGCTGCTCAGATCTAGAGCTTGGGACGAGTTTGGAGGAAGGGGGGATGCCCCTATTTATATAGGAGGCTAACTCTCCCCTTTTTCGCACAACCGATGTGAGACTATTAAATTAGAGTTAATTAAATAAAGTTAGTTTGCCTTTCACAAAGTGAAAACTTCTACGAATTTTAACTCCCTCACCGTTGAGCTTCATGATTGATACAACCTATCAATTCGAAGGGTGTTCAACGGTGAACGCATAGGAAAAAATGACGAGTCAATCGGAGTCCGTTTGACCCTCCAATTAATCGCCCAAAGTTCAGCCTAAGACTAGTTTTTTTTGGAAAAACTGAGCCGTCAAAATTCTGCATCAACAAGGGTTCGAAACCCTAGAACTGGGGCCCACAAGTGGGCCCCACAATATGCTACACATGCAGTCTAAGAAACAAGCCCTGCCTGGGCAAAAGCCCAGGCCGGTAGCTGGGCAAAAGCCCAGGCCCGTGCCTGGGCTTGCCCAGGCGCTGGGCAAGCCTAGGTCGTGCCCAGGCTTGCCCCTGGGCAAGCCCAGGCCGTGCTTGGGCTAGCCTAGGCGGCCTGGGCTTTTTCCCAGGCCTTGGGCAATATATCAAGTATATTTTTCTTTTGGGCTTTATTATGCTCGTACCTTGAGCATCTAGCCCCCGATTTGGACGTCGTTCGAACCTGGATTTAGACCGGGACATTTCCGTCTTACCCGTGAACTTTTCCTTGCGTTTATATTATTAAATATGGCCTTAAACTATTTAAGACACATTTAATCTCATTTTGCATCATATGGAAATTAGTCCATGTCTTAGCTTAAATTGTCATTTGCATCAAAATGCAATTTTCTCTTCTTTTGCATCAAATGCAAATACTTCTCCCTAACTAAGTCTTACCTATTACTAGATAAAGGTCGCACTCTGTGTGTGACCCTACGGCCTGACCCTACTACAGGTTGTACTCGAAGCCCTATACGGTGGTGACCACGAGCAGTGGTTGCCGTCCCTGTTTCAGAATCATCATAATGTGGTAAGCTTATCAATATGAGAATTGTCGGGACCACCCAGACCGTGTCTATGATGAGTTCTGTAGTTATAGTCTCTTCGCCTAAACTATGTCGTGTAGATCAAGTCTAGGGTATGGTCAAACTGTCAACCCCAATAACTTGACTCCGGTTAGTTTCAATCGTTCTTTAGTCAACTAATGTTGGACTTCTTCCAACATACTCTGTGCAGATATTTTACTAAGACCGAACTAACTCTACGATACTAACTCCCATTGACCGGGAGAGACGAATCCTCTCTTGGTCATTACTCTCATCGTACACTTCAAGTGACACCCAATCAAAAACCTTTCGAAAGGCCTAGCCTCGAAGTTAGGTTAGTGATCTAAGTGGCACCGTTCACGCACATGTTTGTAAAATGACCTCAAGTCAAAAGACCAACTTGCCTATCATCACTAAGAGTTATCATTGACAGATTGATCAATATAACCATATGATAACTCTTGTGGATCGTTCAGTGAATTCATTCTCTAATGAGCACGTGTGTCTCGTCTTCGACTTCGCCAAGTCAAACGATCATGAGATCATCACCACCGCTAAACGGTGAAGACTAAGACACAATGGTCTATCCGATGTTTCGATATCCTTGTCTCGAAACATCTACGACCACGAACCCTTTTAGACTTATGCAAAAGACGGTCAAACATTTCTCCATGATCGAGATACTCATCTCGATACATGTTTGACCTTGCATAAAGTCTTAGGATTTTACCTAAGTAAATATCTAATGTTTACTACATAGTTGATTGACTTAAATAAAACTATACCAAACAACTTACTGTTATTTCGAACAAGATGTTTGTGCTATTCACACAGAGATAAAAAGCCTCGAGGGCATCATATCTCTATATCTCCCACTTGCACTCAGGCCCATTTATCTCGATATCTCATAACGTTTACACATAAGTTTTCCCGACTTCATGTGGTAGAGCTTTTGTGAGTGGATCTGATAAAACCGTCTACAGTATAGACTTAAAGGGTTTCTATGTTCATGTTAGACCAACCATTTGAATCTCATTCAAATAATTCACTTGGTCTTTCGGAGTCCATAATATTTTATTTTCTTGGATCTTATCCAGTTCATCGTACCTTACGATAATAATTTTAAATTAGTTAATAGTCATTTTAAATGGCTCATGGCTATTTCTGATAAAGTACCAAACTTTTTGATTACTTTGTCAAAATTTATGTTCCATCCCTTTGATGCCTTGCATGTAATTTATATGCTCCCACTGACCTTGAAAACTTTCTGGCTAATTCATATAAGTTGGTTGGTCTAAATCATATTTAGAAAAAACGAACTTATAAGTGAATGCTCCAATTTTCATGGTCAACATGAGCGTTTACATCGAGTTTGGTCCAAGTAGATTTGTACACATCTCCTGGCGAAACCGGGTTCATCATAATCCGTTTTATAGGAATTAGGATGAAAAACCGTTCTCGACCAACATGATTGTACTTCACTATTTTCTTTCTGCACCAATCTTTCAACTTAAAGATTTACTTGCAGAAAATGAGGAAACATTTTCCTTGGGCACGTAAACTAAATTCCAAAATTTATTTACACACACGGACCTATTCTGATCGCTTCAAGTTATAAATCGGAGTTACTACTCCGAATTTCATCCTAGAAGTTGACTAAGTCATCATCAATTATGATGTCTAACTCGACTCTTCGTCTCACGAGATTCGAGTAATTCTACAACTTCCTAATGATTGATTTAATGAATATCTTATCGATAATTTCCTCATAGAACATTATCAAAGCCTAGACATTACTATCTGGGACTTAATCCAGAGGGAGGACTTAACTCAGAGTCACTTGCTATGGATCGCACCAAGTCTAATGACGTCCCTTACAGTTTGTGAGCATGCAAGTGTGTAGTATGATAGAAGATACTAGATTTAAATATTTATACCGCAAGCGCACGGTGTTGTAGTGTGGCTTGGGGGTAAAACACATGGAGGCGTGGTTGTGCTTGTGTTAGAAGGGACCAAATTCACCCTATGGGTGAGCTAGCCCGAATCGATAGATGGGTTGTCACAAGATGAATATGAGGGATAAACAATATAAAGGGAAACCCAGGACTTCGGTTTCCACCCTATCATGTGTTCTCGCTACTATAACCGGTGGATAGGACAACGATCGGAATTATGGTTTAATGGTGAGACGTTCCCTCTAAGAGTGATACCAGCGTCCTATGGGCCCGATATTCCGGTCGGTGCCCAGGATGATACGCCGGACTACCCGGGCTCGGTTAGTGGGCATTCTCATGTCCATTAACACTGACTGACTCCGGGAGCACTAAGCTCGCAATGATAACTCCCAACATCTCATCCTGCCGTTCCCACGCGCTAGGATTCGATGTCTACGCTAAGGGCGTGAGCTATGGCTAAGGAGTCAACCGCCAAGTTTATTCCCATTGGCCCAACGGTCAAAGGCGGTCTTTTTCCCATCGATGACAATGAAACACCACCCGTAACCAATAATTTCCTAATCCCTATCGATATCCTAGTCCTATGGACGCATTAGGGAGAATCCACGAAGGGGTTTCCACCAAAATCCCAGATTTGGGAACTACTCACACATTTTTAGCTAAACAGCAATCTAAATGAAAATCGACTGTTAAAATCATAATCAGAAAATTGAAATGAAGTAGTAGCAATGCAATTAAGACAATATCAAAGTTTCATAAAGATCAGAACACATACAGATAACTAAAAAATTCCAGCCATCACAATAGGAAAAAAAGAGAGAAAAATATACCGCCCTCGTTTCTGAAAACCTAGGGCTTATATATATAGAAAATGACGTCACCCGATCGGTTGAAGTATCAACCGATCGGGTGAGCTGCTACGTGCTTCGGCTGCGGTCTTCAGAAACGGTCAGGCGACACGATCGGTTAGCGCAAGCGGCTCGTTGTTTGGATCTTGCGGTCGTCAGGTGAACCGATCGGTTGGAAACATCGCCCAAAAGACAGAAACTTGCGTCGATTTTGGCACGGTCAGCTGGCGTCGGGTGAGCTCTCCAGGTCATCACTTGGAGGAATCGGCTACAGATGAACCGATCGGGTGAATATCACCCGATCGGTTGGAGTTCAGCTCCAAATTCCCGAGAAGTCTGTTGGGCTGAACCAGTCGTCGAACCGGTCGGTTGATGCTCATATTGCTTTAGCTGCTGTCCGGGTCGTGCACGCGTGCATCACCCGATCGGTTGGATGTATCCAACCGATCGGGTGGGGGGCTGAAAGATAGCAATCTTGGTCGTTTGACTCCCTGGATCGCGTGTGACTCCTCCCGTTGCTCCGGGGACTTATGATATCTTCGTTATGTGTCCCCTATACTGGCAAACTCCTGCAAACATGCAAAAACATGGAAAAGTGAAAGAAAACTAGAAAATATGAGAAAACGGATACGGGACGGCGGAAAATAACGGAAAAACATAAAAGAAGACGTGCGTGAATATATAAAATATACACACACGTCAAAATCCCCCAAGCTGAAACCTTCCTTATCCTCGAGGAAGACGAGTGAGAGTAGGAGCTCGGAGGGAGAACATAGAGAGAAAGAGAGAAAAGAAGAATTCTAAATCCTAAATCGCCCGTCAGGGCCAACAAAATCAAAAACTCTGCACCAAACAAGCAAACGACAAATCACAACACTAAACCAAGGAATTACGAGTCCAGACAAGTGTCATGGGCCCACGCGGTGAAGCGCGAGTGAGTGTGGTCGTGTGCTAGCGGACGGTGTCCCTATCTACATTGTGCAATAAGCTCCATATACACAAATCCAAGAAAAGACCCAAATATTGATCCGATTTGAAATAAGCGGTGAATATATAGCTCAAGCATGCATGAGAAGAAAGTAAGAATCGAAACGTATCATGTGTCAGGGACTCCACAGCTAGGGACTAGGAAATGACCACACTATCGCCAAGATAATAGCTAGAAAGTCCATATTCTAAGTGTTTTCAAAAACGATGGGGGTTGAGATGATGTGGAGTAGAACACTCGGCACAAATTCTCGCCTTCCCTTTATTCTCGGTGGGTAGGAAAATATTCACACACATTTTTTTTAGTTTTTGGATATATGTATTTTTTTGGATTTTTGGCTATACATATATATTTTTGGGTTTTTCTTTTCTCTTTTTTTTGGATATTTGGATTTTGGGTTTTTTCTTTTCTATTTTTTGGGATTTTTGGATTTTGGGGTATATATAAGTGTGTACTCTCCCAAGTGGGGAGAACAGTACACGACGAGGGGATTTGCACCAAGTAAAACAAAAAAGAAATCGGATTCTAAACACTTGGGCAAAGGAGATTTTTCGCTAATCAGAGCATAGGCTAAATGGGTTATCCTAGTCCTAATTATGGAATCCCGACACATGCGAAATGAAGCATACTATATATATATTCATGCATACAGAAGCAGACAGGAGAGGCAAATACCGCATATTCAAATCGAAGCATGATAATCTAGGGGTCATTCCTGGATAGGTATATAAATCAAAATCACAAAGTAGAAGCACACTATAAGCTAGTCACGACACACGACTCACAAAAAGCTAAGTGGACCCACAATGCATGAAATGCAAGAGGACTCGGCTTCCTAGGGCTAGTGAATGTGAATATCAAATCCATGCTAGGTGTGTGCGTGATTTTGTGGTAATTCATCATATGGGGTCATCTTTAGGAGAAAGAGATAAAAAGAAGAAACGAAAAAAGAAAAACACGATGAAAACGACTCAAAAACGAAGAAAAGACGCAAATGACGCACGAAGTGCGACTCTCCCAAGCTGAAACTTGCATTGCCCTTAATGCAAATGAAATAAATACGGGAGGGCAATGAAAATGGGGGGGAATACGCACCGACACAATAAGAAATGAAAAAAAAAGAAAAACACACATACGAAACTGAAAATAAAGAAAATCACACAACATGACATATGAACAGAAAATAAAGATAGAAAATCACACCACACGACATATATAAACAAGCACACCAAGAAAACATCACACGACAACACACAGAAAAAATGACTTCCCCCAAGCTAGACATGACAATGCTAGTGTTTTTGTATGATCATGAAAATGCAGAGATATGCAAGGGGGAAGATCGAAAAGAAAAAGAAATCAAAAAGGAGGAGAGGAATCATCCTCGTTCTCCTCGGTGGAAGATGTGGGGGATGCGGGGGAGTGGAGGGGAGAGGTGACAGGTGTGCGGAAGTGGGGAAAGTGGTTGACGTGGCCCCCGGTTTGCAAGCCGCAAATGGCCGGGGGACCCGGTGAGGGTTTAGATATTTGTAACCGCAAGCGCACGGTGTTGTAGTGTGGCTTGGGGGTCGAACACAGGGAGGCGAGGATGTGCTTGTGTCAAAGAGGATCAAAATCATCCCATGGGCGAGCTAGCCCAGATCGAATGATGGGTTGTCACGGTAAAGGAATGCAGGGTATATACAATATGAAATAAAAACCCGGGGCTTTGGTTTCCACCCCAATGAGCGACTCTCACCGATACGGCCTACGGGTAGGATGGCGATCGGAATTAGGGTCTAATGGTGAGACGTTGCCTCTGAAAGTGGTACCAGCATCCCATGGGCCCGATATTCCGGTCGGTGCCAAGTATGATACGCCGGACTTCCCGGGTTCGATCAGTGGGCACTCCCGTGTCCATTAACACTGATCGACTCCGGGAGCACTAAGCTCGCAACGATAACTCCCAACATCTCGTCCTGCCACTCCCGCGCGCTAGGATTCGGCGTCTATGCTAAGGGCGTGAGCTATGGCTAGGGAGTCAACCGCCAAGTTTATTCCCCCATGGCCCAACGGTCAAAGGCGGTCTTTTTTCCGCCGATGACAATAAAACACCCAACGTAATCGTTAGATTCCTAATCCCTATCGATTTTCTAACCCTATGGACGCATCGGGAAGAGCCCACGAAGGGGTTTCCGCCAAAATCCCAGATTTGGGAACTACTCATAAATATTCATTAAAAAGCGATCTAAATGAAAATGAACCGTAAAAATCATGATCAGACAATAGAAATGCAATGGTAGTAAAGCAATTAAGATAATACTAAAGTTTGACAAAGATCTGAAAACTTACAAAAACTGGAAAATTACAGCCGTCACAAAATGAAGAACACAGCAAAAAATAACCAACTCCCGAATCTGGGAAACCTATGGTTCTATTTATAGAAAACGACATCACCCGATCGGTTGACAAGTCAACCGATCGGGTGAGCCGCTTCACAAAATTACAGCACAATGCGGGGTTTCACCCGGTCAGTATGAACCGGTCGGTTGGATCTTGGATGCGGTCGGTTGGATCTTGGTGCCGTCCGGTTGGATCTTGGTGCAGATCGGGTGAGAAGACCGGTTGGATCTTCGAGTCTTGGCTGTTGAAATTCAGCTACAGGTGAACCGATCGGGTGAAGGTCACCCGATTGGTTGGCAATCAGCTCCGAATTTCCAGAGACTTTGAGCTTTTGACCCGGTCACTGAACCGACCCGGTGACTTCTCGTGAGCTCCAAGCTGCGTCCGGGTGGTGCACGCGTGCATCACCCGATCGGTTGGGGATGACCAACCGATCGGGTGAGGGGCTGAAAGATGCAATCTTCGTCGTTCGACCCCCCTGGATCACGCGTGACTCCTCCCGTTGCTCCGGGGACACTTGATATCATCGTTTTATGCCCCAAATGCCAGTAAACTCCTGCAAAACACGGAAAACACGGAAAAGTGAAAGAAAACAAGAAAACACAAGAAAACACGAGAAAACAAATATAAGACGGCGGTAAAATACGGAAAAACACGGAAGAAAATGTGCGTAAATATATGAAATATAAACGCACGTCAAAATCCCCCAAGCTGAACTCTTCCTCGTCCTCGAGGAAGACGAGTGAGAGTAGGAGCTCGGAGGGAAAAAATAGAGAGAAAGAGAGAAAAAGAAAACTCTATATCCTAGATCGCCCGTCAGGGCCAACAAAATCAAAAACGACACACCAAGCAAGCAAACGCCAAATCACTTCACTAAACCAAGGAATACGAGTCCAGACAAGTGCCGTGGGCTCACGCGGTGAAGCGCGAATGAGTGTGGTCGTGCACTAGCAGTCCGTGTCACTATCTACGATGTGCAATAAAGCTCAATATACACAAATCCAGGAAATGACCCAAATATCGATTCGAATTGAATAAAGCGGTGAATATATAGTTCAAGCATGCATCAGAATAGAGAGAATCGAAACAAATCATGCGTCGGGGACTCCACAACTAGTGTTAAGGAAATCACTCCACTATAGCCTAGATAATAGCTAAAAAGTTCCTAAGCCAAGTGTTTTCGAAACCGATGGGGGTTGAGATGATGTGGAGAAGAACACTCGATGCAAATTCTCGCCTTCCCTTTATTCTCGGCAAGTAGGAAAAATATTCACACGGGAATTTTTTTGGGTTTTGGATTTTTGTATTTTTTTGGATTTTTGTCTATACAATTTTTCTTTCTTTTCTTTTCTCTTCTTTTTGGGTTTTTCTTTTCTTTTCTCCTTTTTTTTGGATTTTTGGGGGTTTTGGCTATACACATGTGTACTCTCCCAAGTGGGAGAACGGTACACGGCGAGGGGATTTGCACCAAGTAAAACAAAAAATAAGTCGGAATCTAAACACTTGGGCAAATGAAACTATTCTCGCTAAATAGAGCATGGGCTAAATGGGTTATCCTAGTCCTTAATTATGGAATCCCGACACATGCGAAATGAAGCATACGATATATATAGCATGCAGAAGAAGCAGACAGTAGAAATAAGTACCGCATATTCATATCGAAACATGATAATCTAGGGGTCATTCCTGGACAGGTATATAAAGTAAATCACAAATTAGAAGCACACCACCTGGCTAGGCACGACACACGACTCACAAAAAAGCTAAGTGGACCCACGATGCGTGAAATGCAAGAGAACTCGATATCATAGGGTTAGTGAGTGTGATTATCGATGCTATGCTAGGTGTGTGTGATTTTGTGGCAATTCAGCATAGGGTTCATCTCTAGGAGAAAGAGATAAAAAAGAAGAAAAGAAAAATTAAAACACGATGGAAACGGCACAAAAACGAAAAATAAAGACTCAAATGATGCCCAAAGTGCGACTCCCCCAAGCTAAAGCTTGCATTGCCCTCAATGCAATAAGAGTGAGTACGGGAGGGCAATGAAAATGGGGGGAAATACGCACCGACACAAAAAGAAATGAAAAACATGGAACACACAGATACGAAACTGAAAATAAAGAAAAATCAAAATCAAACCACACGACACGAAAATAGAAAAAGAGAGAAAAATCACGAACAAACAACACGACACGACACGACACGATCAAAGCACACGACATGACACGAAGAAAAGTAAAACAAGCACACACACACAAAGAAAACAAAACACGACGACACAACAAAATAGACTTCCCCCAAGCTAGTCATGAGAGTGCTAGCAATGAAATATAAACGTGAAAGTGCAGAAATATGCAGGGGGGGGGTCAGAAAAACTAAGAAGGGAAATCAAAAATCAGGAGAAGGCGAATCCTCGCCCTCCTCGGAAGAGGGTGTGGCTGGGTGGTCGGGGGATGCAGGGGGTGTGCGGAGAAGTGGGGATAGAGGTGGTGGAATAGGTGTAGTAGTGGTGTGAACGATGGGTGGAGTGTCGGTGGAGGTGGGTGGTGGTGGAAGTACGGCGATCAAGGCGGTGGTGAAAGGAATAGAAATGGGGGGAGAAGATGTGATGGTGACGGTAGTGGGTGGAGGTGGGAGTGATTTGGAGTGCACCGGCAATTTCCTGCGGCACACATATGAAGTGACGGTGGAGGAGGTAGAAGGTGGTGTGGGTGCGACGGAAGTGGTCGTGAGTGGAGAAGTGGATACTGGGATGGGAATAGATGTGGGTGGGGGAGATGATCGCCTAAGTGGGGGAGGTGGGGATGGGTGGGATGGTGGAGGAGAAGAATGTGATGGGGGAGGTGATGGGGGTGGGGATGTGTGGGAGGGTGGAGGAGAAGATCGTCGAGGTGGTGAAGGTGGAGGTGGTCCATGGATGTGAGTGAGAAGGCGAAGAATGGCGGCCACGTTCCTCTCAAGTGCGAGGAACCATGGGTGAGTGAGAAAGGAGGACGGTGATGGGTCCGAGGGGGCAGAGGACATGGCGAGATCACGGAGGGCTGCGACCTCCCTCTCTAGAGCAAGACAAGCAGAGACCTGGCGGCGACCAAATGAAGTGGACTGACGTGAGGCGGAAGTGGTGCCGGCAGGTGATGTGGAAGTAGTGCCAGCGGCAGTGGTCATACCGACACTGGATACAAGGCCAGATATGGCCGCAAAAAGGCGCTCAGAAGTGATGGGGCCAGGAGCAGAAACAGGGTGACTCGGGCCAGCCCCAATATCTCCCCGGGACGCATGAATATCCTGCTCGCCTAAGTGGGCGGCAGGGGAAGGTGGTCTACGTGCGTCCGCGGGAAGGAAAGGAAGGCGCAACCCCTCAAAGAACTCAGGGTCGGGCGAAAAAGTCCAATCTCCCCTAAGAGCAATAGTCATGCGAGCAGGGTTGGGGAGAATGGTGTAGGGGCGAGGGGGATGGCCGTAATTGAATTCGAAGCGACCGTCGGGGCGGTGCTTAATCATATGAATGTGCCGCAGGACGTCAAGATCTAGACGTGAGGGTCCTGCGGTGATGGGAAGACCACGAGGGATATGGATATTAAACGGGGGTAAGAAGCAATAATAGTGATAATGCCCCCACATCAGATCTTGCCCTTCCCGGCCCTGCTAATCTCGAGAAGTTTGTAAACAAGCCAATCGCCGGCATGGACAGGGACAGTCGGGGCCCTAAAGCTAATCCCATCATCGTCAGGCACAAAAGGGAAAGTCATGGCCCAAAGAATGAAAAGATCGGGGATAGTCACGGTGCCTGACTCATCCCGCGGAAAAAATGTGGAGGATATGATCCTATGGGCCAGACGGAATATAGGATGGATAATGGAGGAGGCCTTGGCCTTACCCCGGGGATAGCGACCTATTAGGGTGAGGGCGAACCAAAAGTTATCGACGTCAAATTCCGGGGGGTATCCGTAGTGTCGGATACCGTCATTCCCTAGAATAGGGAAACCAAATATACGATTGATGGTATCCAAGTTGGTGCGTATGGTTTGGTTACGCACCCGGAAAGTGACAGTCGACCCCGACTCACAAACGAGGGAGGAAAGGAATTCTAGGGTGAGTGACGGGTGGGATACCGCAGAGGCATTCAGGAGGGCCAACCAACCAAGGTTAGCGAAAAGAGTCTTGACCTCGGTGAAGACACCGAGGTCGACGAGTGATTGGGTATGGGCAAACTTGGTTGATAAATGCCCCCGAGCATCTAGTCTGTGGTAGAAGTCTTTCTGCTCTTGGTTCCTAAATAGGTACCCATGCGGGCCCAACATGGGGTCCACAGGGGGAATGATAGGTGTGGGAGGGGCAAGTGTCAGTTCACGTGTGTGGGGAGGAGGACGTGTTTGTTTACATCTCTTACGAGACGGTTCCTCCTCCCGCAAAATACCCTTTCCTTTATCTCTCTCCCGGGCCATGTGTGTGTGGGTGATGCAAACGGGTACAAAATACTATCAAAGTGCACACACACAAAAACCAAGCAAATCAAATATCTAGGGTAAAAATTGAAATTCGAGAAGTGGAGCGAAGTTACCCTGTAGAAATTCGAGCTCCTTGCTTGTAGATGACCCAATGTTGTGCAGTGGGAGAAGTGTGGAGCTGCGGCACTCTTTTTCAGCAAAACATTCGAAAGTGGGGGTTGGTATTGGGAATTAGGGTTAGAGAAATGCGAAATAGGAGAGGGAGAGAGAGAAATATACGGATAGATGCAAGGGGAAGGTGGAGAGAGAGGTTAATGGAGGATTTGAGGTTGTGGGAGGGGGGTTTTGGCAGTCGGGTGCTTGGAGGAAGACGAAACGACGGAGAAACGGTGAGATTGGGCGAGGGTTTGTGAGCGGGTGGGTCGGGGGTATTTATAGGTTTTAAGTCGAACCGGTCGGGTGAGTTGTCACCCGATCGGTTGACTTTAGGTCGAAATTTGATGCTGAAAAAACGCTACAGGCGACCCGATCGGTTGAGAACTCAACCGATCGGTTCGCCGCTCCACATATTTTCCCGAGAACTCAGAGTTTCTCACTCGGTCCCTCAACCAGTCTCGCATCTTGCCACCCGGTCGGTTGACAAATCACTGAAATTTTCCCGAGAGTTTCCCCTGGTCACCCGGTCTGTTCACCCGGTCTCTTCTTTCTCCACCCGATCGGTTCATTTAGTCACTGATACGGCTGTTAGCTGATACATCCCAACTGATCGGGTGAGTTATCAACCGATCGGTTGGGGCCTTGTTTTCTGCAAAAACCCAAGAATCGCCTAAGTTTCACGACGGGAGTTCTTGCGGCTGGATTTATTTATAAAAATAGATAAAATAAAGTTAAGAAAAAGTCCTAAAAAATGGAAGTAAGAGTTTAGAGCATGGGTTGCCTCCCATGAAGCGATTTTGTTTAATGTCGTTTAGCTCGACGCCTGTTGATGATGTTCATGGTGGGCGATACGGGTGATGCCCAAAGTCCGGCATCTCTTCAACTCCAGAGCTTGTGGCTATTGGTGTAGTCGGCGGCTGTAAAAATATTTGCTCAACTACCCTCCTTTTGTCTACAGGATCCGGGGGCTTCTCCCTCAAATTGGCGTCTACCGCCATCTTTTTCAGGATCCGGACCTCATTGCCGGTGAGGTCCATGGGTTCTTTCCCCTTTCTCCTCGTGGGAGGAGACTTAGGAAATCCGGGAGGGATCACATGTCGTGCGACCGCCTCCTTAGCAACATCATTCTCAGGGGAGCCAACTTGCTCTCCAAGGTCCCCCAAGCTATCGGGGGGATTCCTCGAGAGCACTTCCCAGGCACTTGTTTCAACAGCTCTATATTCTTCGTTCTCCAACATATTGGTACTAGGATCGTCCAGGGGATTCAGATGCTTCATCGACAAGCCTAACTCAAATTCGACTCTTTCTTGGCCCATATTGAGGGAAAGCTTCCCATTCTTCACGTCTATCAACACTCCGGCGGTTGCCATAAAGGGTCGTCCAAGAATAACTGGGGTGTGCTTGTCTTCCGGCATGTCCATCACCACAAAATCGACCGATACATGTACTCCTTTCACATCGACGGGGAGGTCGTCCACTACTCCCACCGGATACTTGACCGAACGGTCAGCAAGTTGTAATGTCATGCCGGTGGGCTCTAAGTCCCACATCCCTATTCTCTTGTACAACGATAGGGGCATTAAGCTGACGCTTGTGCCAAGATCGACGAGCTCACTCTGGATTTGCACTTCCCCAATAAAGCAAGGGATGGAGAAACTTCCGGGGTCCTTGAGCTTGGGCGGATTTGCGCGTTGAATGAGTGCGCTGCACTCTGCCGTTAACACGACCTTCTCTTTTCTAGATCCCCGTGTCACCAAGTCTTTCAGAAATTTGGCATATGAGGAAATTGTCTTGATGGCCTCAAGGAAGGGGATTTGTAAGCTTATATCTTTCACCATGGCAAAAATTTGCCATACTTCTCATCAATTTTGGCTTTGGCAAGCCGTTGTGGGAAAGGCACAATGGGCTTGAACACTCTTGGGTTCCCTTCCTCATCCTTCTTCTTCTCCTCTCTATGAACTTCCTCTGGAGTGGTTGGTTTTGGTGACGAAGCACCGTCGTCATTTAATTTCTCAGTTGGTCGTTCCACGACCAACGGTGCTTCCGGTCCTTTGGGGGGGCTCTCTCGTAGGTATTTGAGTTCTGCTCCTCAAGACAAGGGCGGACACGTTCTCATGCTCATGTGTGAGCGCCAAGGTCCGATTTACCCCCCTCGGGTTCACCTCAGGCTGTGGCGGTAATAAATTCTGCGGTCTTTGAAGGTTCACCACTTGCAACCCTAGCTGGGTCACCTGATCAGTGAGGACTCTTTGTCCCATCTCCAGATTCAGATTTATTTTCTCTTGATTGGCGATGTATTGAGTCAAGAGGGACTCAACCGGAGAAATGACCCTATGTTGGCCGTATTGCTGCTGGGTGGGCTGCTGATTCCTAGGAGCATACTGTTGATACTGTTGTGGAGGTTGTTGCTGCTGAAATTGCTGCTGCTGAAACTGTTGCTGAGGCCTAGCCGGCTGATATATCTTCTGTTGTTGCTGGGCCGACTGTTGATAAGGCGCCCGGTAACTAAGATTAGGATGATTCCGGTTGTTGGGAGAGTAGGCCGGGTTTGAGTTGGTTCATGGTGGAAATGGCGCATTACCCGTAGGATTGTAAAACAATGTGCTTGCCTGATCCAACGGTGTCGAGATGTCGCCACCGTCGAACTCTCCAAAAACATCGGACTCCACCACAGCAATCTGTTGTGTACCGGTGCCATCGGCTCCTACCATCAATGCAGAGATCTGGGTTGACAGGAAGTCAAACTTGCTTGATAATTTTTCGACGTCTTCGACTCTATGGATGCCCCCAGATCTTGGTGTGGCTCTCTCGTCACACCATCGTTCATTGTTGGATGCCATATTTTTCAAAATTTGCCCGGCATCTTCTTCGCTTCCTGACATGAAGGACCCTCCAGCCGCGGCGTCCATGGAAGATTTTAAATCGTCCCTCAACCCATTATAAAACAGATTTATGATCTGCCACTTGGGGAGCTCATGGTGGGGACTGTTGGATATGGAAGACGTTTGTACACCCTTGTGGGGGATGTACGAGGGATTACGGACCTCGAACGTCGCGCACACGAAGTCATGTGCAAAGGGAATCTGTTCCCTTGCGGAGAGGATCTCTGTATGAGCGGGAAAGTCGCATTATATATGCATAAGTGCATGCGACATATGGCTAATAAAGGGGGAATATCTTAAGCTTATGTTGTACCATGCATATGGTACAACTTAAGCTTATATTGTGCCATGTATCATGGTACACCTTAATTAAGTTGTTCCAAAGGAACAACCTTACCCTAAAATAACTACCTTGGGGGCTATAAATAAGACCCAAGGGTAGCCATTTTCCTTACACATTTTGCATGAAATTCATGCATGCATCTTCTTCATAGCGAAGCTCTGCAGAAATATTTCCTCTCCCTCCATCCAAGTTCTTAATATAAAATAGAGATTTAGATTGTGGGATTAGTAGCCTTACTCCGTTCGTGAGTAGACTCGATCCGTCGTGGCGAATCCGAAGGCGAAGTTCGTAGACTACCGTGCCGCGTACGCAAGCGTAAGTCTAAACTTCATGTTATCGATCCTAACTCTGTTTTTGGCAGGATCCTTCATTGGTATCGGAGCCATATGGGTTCGCCGCCGGTCAATCCACCGCCCCGTCGAAACTACGAACGAGTCGTTGTCTTTTTCACGAATGGGTCTCCTACTATTACGGATATAGTAGGAACGCTTCGTGACGGAGAGAACGCAGCGGTTGTTCTTTTCACGTTAGGGTCTCCTATCATTATGGATATGGTAGGAACTCTCCGTGACGGGAAGAACCGACCGTTCACGTAGTACGTTATTCATTTTTGGCACACGGCCATTAAGAGATAACTAATTTCTTCGACGAACGGGTGCTTCATCGAGGAAGATGATGGAAGTTGTTTCCATCAGGTAAGAGGAAAATTTGGTGCATGTGCACCATGGCCAAATGGGCCATGAAGGCCATGCACCCCCTCTCCTCATGCGGAGGGGGTTGGCTACGGCCAATAACCACCGGCGACCACCCCATCAAGGGGGAGAAGAAAGTGCGGCAACCCCCATTCAAAGGGGGTGGCCGGCCATGGCCAAAGGGGCCATGGCCGGCCAACGCCGAAAGGCCTTGACCATGGCCGGCCATGGCCAAGCCATGACCCGGCCATGGCCGGGCCGGCAGTGGCCGGCCTTGGCCAAGGGCCTGCCGGCCCTGGCCGGCCTGCCGGCCCTGGCAGTGGCCAGGGCCGGCGCCCTGGCCTCAGGCCAGGGCCTGGCCGAGGCCAGGGCAGGAGCCCTGGCCCCGGCCAGCGGCCTGCCGGCCCTGGCAGAGGCCAGGGCCGGCGCCCTGGCCTCAGGCCAGGGCCTGGCCGAGGCCAGGGCAGGAGCCCTGGCCCCGGCCAGTGGCCTGGCCGGCAGGCCCTGGCAGAGGCCAGGGCCTGGCCGGCCCTAGGCCGAGGGGGCCAGGCCCCCCTGGCCGAGGGGGCCAGGCCCCCTGGCCGAGGGGGCCAGGCCCCCTGGCCGAGGGGGCCAGGCCCCCTGGCCGGCCAGGGCAGAGGCCCTGGCCGGCCTTTGGCCAAGCCCGGGTCAGGGCAGAGGCCCTGACCGGGAAGAAGTTGAATTCGAAAATTGGTCGACCAATTTTGTGTTTTTGGTCGACCAATCCGACAAATGGTCTGGGTCGATTGTAAACTTGCCAGATGACCCATACAGGGTAACAAATGGCCTTGGTCAAACTCGAATGTGTAGATTAGTCCATACGGGGCTAACTACAGTGCCGAATAGTTCATACGGGGACTAACGTTTTAATGAAGTTTTCATTGGGCTCTACTCCTTGAAGATTAGCCATAATGCTCTACTTCATGCGAGATTAGCCAAGTCATTGTGCTCTACTCTTCGGAGATTAGCCAATGTACTTATGAAATTGAGCTCTACTCCTTGAAGATTAGCCGTAATGCTCTACTTCATGCGAGATTAGCCATGTCATTGTGCTCTACTCTACGGAGATTAGCCAATGAACTTATGACGTTGTGCTCTACTCTACGGAGATTAGCCAATGTATTTTATATTCGTTTTGAAAAATACGTTTTCAAAAACGCTTTTTCCGCTGCTAAGTACTATAAGAGTACTAACATTTGATAAAGTGAGGGAGAAATATTGAAAGTTACTCTAGATGGTGATTGGAAACATAGTGACTTTTCCGATTCTAGAGTAACATCTTCAATATTTTTCGAAAGTAACTTATCAAATACTTATTTTCCGCTGCTAGTACTATAAGAGTACTATTGTTTGATAAGTGATGGGGGAATATTGAAAGTTGTTCTAGATGGTGATTGGAATCATAGAGACCTTTTCGATTCTAGAACAACACCTTCAATATTTTTCGAAAGTAACTTATCAAATATAATATAATTCCAAGTGGGATTTGAATTTTAGAACTATCCAAATGGGATATTCTATTATCATTTCAAGTGGGAGTTATATTTTAAGAATTTTTTATGCAATGTTTTTTGATCGAACCTTCGGTTTTGTGTCTTTTGCAGCATTTTAAAAGTAAAATGTCTTCCGCTTCAAAGAATATCGTCGCTGAGTTAAACAAAGGTGAAAAACTCAACGGCGATAATTACAAACTTTGGTCCATTAAGATACAATACGTTTTAGAGGAGCAAGAAGTGCTCGAAACTCTAAAGAACGTAATGATTGAACCCGAGTTGGGCACTACGGCCCAACACCGAAGAGACAAGGAAGCTTTTGATGCTTGGTCTCGGAAAAATAAGATAGCGCGCATTACGTTATTAAGCAGTATGGCTGATGACATAATGCGCATCTTCCGAGAACATGACCTAGCCATGGACATATGGTCCAAGCTAGAGGAGAAGTTCGGTGGCACATCGGTGTCCAAACTTCGCGCCTTAACTATAAAGTTCGATACATATAAGAAACGTCCAGATCATTCCATGGGGAAACGTCTGCGACATATGGCGAACCTTATCTCGGAGTTAAAGGACGCAGGTCATGTGCTCACTGATGAGCAACAAATCCAAGCAGTCATACGTTCCCTACCAAATGGGTGGGATCAAATGAAGATGCATCTCACTCACAATGAGAGCATCAAGACCTTCAACGACGTTTCCAAGCACCTCGAATTAGAGGAAGAGCGGCTTGCGGCTGCCAAGCCAAGTGCAGAAGTGCACGTGGTTGCTAGTTCCTCACATGGGGGAAAGAAACGTAAAGATCGTTCGAAGTCTTCTAATGAACGTAATAAGCAACCTGAGTCTACCAAGGAACCCAAACATAAGGGTGGGCACAAGAAATGGCACAAGAAGAAAGACTTAAAAAGGATCAAGTGCTTCAAGTGCAACAAGCTCGGTCACTATGCTCGTTCGTGTACGAGTGGAAGTGACGAGGTAACTTGTAATACTAGTTACATATGTGTTTCTAGTCCACTATTTCTTGTGGAATCTAATCCATTTTTGGATAATTGATTCAGGTGCCACCGACCACATAGCAAAGGACAGACGGTCCTTCGTGGAGTATCACCGGATACCCAAGGAATGAAGTGGATCAATGTAGGAAACAACACACGTGTTGAAGTGAAAGGCGTTGGGACTCGCAAGCTTGTCTTGGACAACGGCCTCACTCTCCTACTACATGATGTTCTCTTCATTCCATATATTCAAAGGAATATTAAAACTGTGGTCAATTTAATGGGTCTTTGTGATAGTTGGTTCCTTCATGTTTGTAATATGGACCTATTTTTGTAATAATTCCTTTATTGGTTCTGGGTTATGTATTTAAAGGATTCATTGTAATAAGTACAATATATGATTTCTCATTTCCTTATGACAAATTCTTTGACTAATGAGTCTAATATAATTTGTTGGCAATCAAGGCTTGGTCATATTGGACCAACGCGTATGGATAGACTTGCCAAACGTGGCCTTCTATCCAATGTTTCAAAGGTTGAAATGTCGACCTGCGAACATTGCCTTGAAAGGAAATCTTGTCGCAAGCCGTTTGGAACCGGCACAAGGGCCAAGGTTCCATTACCGCTTATCCATTCGGACATATATGGTCCGATGAATGTCAAGACAAGACGCGGGAAGTCCTATTTCATCACTTTTAATTGATGATTTCACCCGATTCGGTAATATCTATTTGATATCCCACAAAAGTGAAAGCACTAAACCTGCTTTAAAAACTATATGAGTTTAGTGGAGAATCAATTAGATCGCAAGATTAAGGTCATGCGAACCGATAGGGGCGGTGAATATCAATCAACAAGTTTAAAGGAACTTTGTGATGAAAAAGGCATAGTACATCAAGTAACTATGCCTTATACTCCTCAACAAATTGGTGTTGCAGAAAGGAGGTATAGGACTTTAATGAAAAATGGTCTGTTCAATGATGGCGCAAGCTAACTTGCCAATCACCTTCTGGGGTGATGCATTATTGACAACCGTTTTCATTTTAAACCGCGTACCCTCGAAATCAATTAGCTCCACTCCTTATGAGTTGTGGAACCAAAGGTCTCCTAACTTAAAAATTTTACCTTGAGTTTGTGCATTCAACGCACATATTTCCTCCCATAAGTATGGCAAACTTGGGCCATGGGGAAGGAAATGTATCTTTAAACGATACGCATTAAACTCCAAAGGTTATGTTTTTGTTAGTCAGGAAGACAATGGTGTGCTAATTGAGTTTGAGTCGAGGGATGTCACTTTCTTGGAAAACGAGTTTCCAAGACAGGGCGAGATAAGTCAGGACTTATCTCTATTTGAGATTTGTGATCAAGAAGGATTACCTCATTCGAGTGGGAGAATTCTTGGTGAAAACGAAAATACTTTTCAACCTTCACCAATGGATTATACGAATGACGATTATCCTATTCCATACGGGAATAATGATCCAAGTGGGAGCAATTCTAACAACATTTCAAGTGGGAGTGATATTAGAATTGATCTAAATTCGAGTCAACAAGGACTTGAAGAATCTCAAATATGCCACATCATGCCCTGCAAAAGACAAATGGATGGAAGCGATGAAGGAGGAATTGAAATCCATGAAAGTTAACCAAGTCTGGGACTTAGCTAACTCACCCAGAGGACATAGAGCAATTGGGAACAAATGGGTTCTCAAGATCAAGCATAAGGCTGATGGCTCTATAGATAGATATAAAGCTCGCCTTGTCGCGAAAGGTTTTACGCAACAGGAAGGGATAGACTACAAAGAAAACTTCTCACCTGTTGTGCGTTTTACCTTGATTCGCAATGGTAGCTTGCTTATACCTCGAATTACATCAGATGGATGTAAAGACTGCCTTTCTCAATGGAGAATTGGACGAGGAGATCTATATGGAACAACCAACAGGGTTTGTAAAAGAAGGAAACAAACATTAGGTTTGTAAACTTCGTAAGTCCATATATGGTCTTAAATAATCCTCGAGGCAATGGTATATACGATTTCAAGAAGTTGTCTTATCAAATGGATTTTTTCCATGCTTGATGAAGATAACTGAGTATATATCAAGAGGATTAAAAGCAAGTATATTATCATGTATCTATATGTAGATAACATTTTAATAGCCAGAAATGACAAGGGCTTTGTAATGAGTATCAAGGCTTGGCTTTCATCAGTATTTTAGATGAAAGGCATAGGAAAAGCCGCATATATTCCTTGGAGTTAAGATTTCAAGGAATCGTTCGAAGAAACTTCTTTCTCTTTCACAGGAGACTTATATAAAGAAGGTTCTAGAACGATTTAATATGCAGGACTGCAAGTCCATTGATATTCATATAAGCATATGCGATAATTTATATCTGGAATCACGTCCAAAGAACCAAAAGGAAAAGGAAATTATGGAAAAAGTTCCATATTCCAGTACAGTTGATAGTCTTATGTACACTATGGTGTGTACGAGACTGGACATCTGTTTTGCCGTTGGAAATGGTAAACTGTTACCAATCCAACCCAGGGCAAGAACACTGGAAAGCGGTTAAGAGGATAATGCAGTATCTTAAAGGAACTGCAGATTTGCAAAAGACTATGATAAAACCAAGAAGGTAGACATAAGGTACATATCTACACATGAGACGATAGAGGATCAGCTTACGAAAGCGATCCCCAGAAATGTGTTTTATAAACACTTATCATCTCAAGGATTGCGTATGGGCTGAGTTGTACCAAATATATATTCACATGTCTAAGAAATGATCAAAATTAATAAAAGAATAAGTTCTTTTTCCAACATTGCATATGAATTTCTTAAGAAATGTTTGTGTACATTTTTGAAATCTCAGCTGAATTGTGTGTATGTCGGACAGATTAAGGTTGGCTCTCTCACATGAGCAACCGCCTTATCTTATCAGATGGATAAGATAGAGATGAGACTAGTTTAAAGTCAAAATCATTAGACGAATGATTTAGAGTCAAGACTTTAACAAGATAGTCGAATGAAAGATCTGCATCATATGGATGCTTACAAAAGATCTGAGATCTGTATCACAAGGATATAAAGATCTCATTGGATTTTTTAATCCTATCTGTCTTATGCAGGATGAGAGTCCGGGAATATTTCCTGAGTAGTAAGGGGACTCAAAAGATAGGCACTGTGGTGTCTGATCTTTCATCCGTACAACATCATTAAGACATACTCTCCCTGGGAAAGGAGTGATGTTGTAATACGTGTTCATACCACGTATGCATTTCGACCACTGAGTTAGTAGCAATAGTGTTTGCTATTATGTGAGACTCAAAGGCCATACGGGTCTTAACTCTTACCCTCAAGGACTCCAATTGGTTCCTTTAGATTTGACGAGATGATCGCTATCTTAGCGTGTTACTAATGGGCTATGGTAATTCGGCTCGGCGGGGCACGTTAGGAAAGCGAATCAAGTCAAGATCATAAGGTTCTCAAGAAGAGGAAGATTGATTTCATGTTCGCATTTGGACTTTAATGATTCAAAGCTGGCCAGCCAATTGTAATCCAGATGGGATTCAATTGTTGAATATAAAGTATAAGAAATGTGAAGAAATAATCTAGGGTAAAGCATGCGTTGAACTACTCAACTTTGCACCTTCGAGGTCGTTGTGTATCTCTAACAAGTGCACAACAACAGACTCTACGCGCATGACGGTCGCACGGTCTATTTCTCGGTATGATAGATGAAAGAACTAAGGGAAAGACGTTCTCTTACAATCCCCTCAAGTGTGAGTGGGAGATGTTGGATATGGAAGACGTTTGTACACCCTTGTGGGGGATGTACGAGGGATTACGGACCTCGAACGTCGCGCACACGAAGTCATGTGCAAAGGGAATCTGTTCCCTTACGGAGAGGATCTCTGTATGAGCGGGAAAGTCGCATTATATATGCATAAGTGCATGCGACATATGGCTAATAAAGGGGGAATATCTTAAGCTTATGTTGTACCATGCATATGGTACAACTTAAGCTTATATTGTGCCATGTATCATGGTCTGCCACTTGGGGAGCTCATGGTGGGGACATCTTCTCTGCATCTCCTTGTATCTTGTCCAAGCCTCATGCAAGGACTCGTGGCTAGCCTGGGAGAAGGAGGAGATCTCACTCCTCAGCTTCATGGTCTTCCCGGGGGAAAGAACTTTGTCAGGAAAGCATTTGAGAGCTTCTCCCAGGTGTTGAATGTATTTGGGTCCTTCCCCCTAAGCCACAGCTTGGCTTTATCTCTCAAGGAGAAGGGGAACAGCTTCAGTCGGATCGCCTCAGTTGTTACACCATTTATCCGGAAGGTGTCACATTTCTCCAAGAAGGAGTTTAGATGCTCAATCGGGCTCTCCATGGGTGCACCCGAAAATTGATCCTGCTGGATCCACGTCACCAAAGATGGCTTAAGCTCGAAGCTTTGGGCCGTAATAGCTGGAGGAAGGATGGCGGAGGTGGACTCGATAGAAGGCATCGAGTACTCCAACAGGGACTTGTGAGGCGGGGTGTTCTCCCCCATGGCTTCAGGATCCTCTCTTCTTCGCTTCTCGGCGGTCAAACACCTTAGGGTGGTGTTTATCTCTGGATCAACGGGGATCAAGTCGTCGAGACTTCTTGAACTCATGCGCATGAAAAACAAC
The DNA here is from genome assembly GCA_030789695.1 of Scilla litardierei. NCBI lineage: Eukaryota > Viridiplantae > Streptophyta > Magnoliopsida > Asparagales > Asparagaceae > Scilla > Scilla litardierei. The sequence continues at coordinate 122,129,857 of CM061134.1, forward strand.
AAACACCCGTGAAGCGACAAGTGGGAAAAAAACAGATAAGATAAGAAATAAAAATAAAAATAAAAATAAGAAAATAAAAAGGAAAAAGAAGAATGCGAAAATTATCACGAGGTAGGGATGAGAGCTAGACACTAGGGTTCATGACATCCAAAAATAACAAGCACGTTGCCTCCCCGGCAACGGCGCCATAAACTTGACGTGGCCCCCGGTTTGCAAGCCGCAAATGGCCGGGGGACCCGGTGAGGGTTTAGATATTTGTAACCGCAAGCGCACGGTGTTGTAGTGTGGCTTGGGGGTCGAACACAGGGAGGCGAGGATGTGCTTGTGTCAAAGAGGATCAAAATCACCCCATGGGCGAGCTAGCCCAGATCGAATGATGGGTTGTCACGGTAAAGGAATGCAGGGTATAGAAAATATGAAATAAAAACCCGGGACTTTGGTCTCCACCCCAACGAGCGACTCTCGCCGATACGGCCTACGGGTAGGATGGCGATCGGAATTAGGGTCTAATGGTGAGACGTTGCCTCTGAAAGTGGTACCAGCATCCCATGGGCCCGATATTCCGGTCAGTGCCAAGTATGATACGCCAGACTTCCCGGGTTCGATCAGTGGGCACTCCCGTGTCCATTAACACTGATCGACTCCGGGAGCACTAAGCTCGCAACGATAACTCCCAACATCTCGTCCTGCCACTCCCGCGCGCTAGGATTCGGCGTCTATGCTAAGGGCGTGAGCTATGGCTAGGGAGTCAACCGCCAAGTTTATTCCCCCATGGCCCAACGGTCAAAGGCGGTCTTTTTTCCGCCGATGACAATAAAACACACAACGTAATCGTTAGATTCCTAATCCCTATCGATTTTCTAACCCTATGGACGCATCGGGAAGAGCCCACGAAGGGGTTTCCGCCAAAATCCCAGATTTGGGAACTACTCATAAATATTCATTAAAAAGCGATCTAAATGAAAATGAACCGTAAAAATCATGATCAGACAATAGAAATGCAATGGTAGTAAAGCAATTAAGATAATACTAAAGTTTGACAAAGATCTGAAAACTTACAAAAACTGGAAAATTACAGCCGTCACAAAATGAAGAACACAGCAAAAAATAACCAACTCCCGAATCTGGGAAACCTATGGTTCTATTTATAGAAAACGACATCACCCGATCGGTTGACAAGTCAACCGGTCGGGTGAGCCGCTTCACAAAATTACAGCGCAATGCGGGGTTTCACCCGGTCAGTATGAACCGGTCGGTTGGATCTTGGATGCGGTCGGTTGGATCTTGGTGTCGACCAGTTGGATCTTGGTGCAGACCGGGTGAGGAGACCGGTTGGATCTTTGAGTCTTGGCTGTTGAAATTCAGCTACATGTGAACCGATCGGGTGAAGGTCACCTGATCGGTTGGCAATCAGCTCCGAATTTCCAGAGACTTTGAGCTTTTGACCCGGTCACTGAACCGACTGGGTGACTTCTCGTGAGCTCCAAGCTGCGTCCGGGTGGTGCACGCGTGCATCACCCGATCGGTTGGGGATGACCAACCGATCGGGTAAGGGGCTGAAAGATGCAATCTTCATCGTTCGACCCCCCTGGATCACGCGTGACTCCTCCCGTTGCTCCGGGGACACATGATATCATCGTTTTATGCCCCAAATGCCAGTAAACTCCTGCAAAACACGGAAAACACGGAAAAGTGAAAGAAAACAAGAAAACACAAGAAAACACGAGAAAACGAATATAAGACGGCGGTAAAATACGGAAAAGCACGGAAGAAAACGTGCGTAAATATATGAAATATAAACGCACGTCAGTGGTCGAGGTAATGGATCAGTAGGTGTGGAGGAGGTGTGAATAATGGGTGGAGTGGTGGTGGTGATGCTGAGTGGGCGTGAAATGGTGACCAATGCGGTGGTGGATGGTGGGGGTACGGGGGTAGGTGAGGATGGAGGGGGAAGTGATCACGATCGCACCTGCAATTTCTTGCGGCGTGTGTATGGGGTGATGGAAGTGGATGGTGAAGGATCTGTGGGGGCGACGGAAGCGGTCGTGAGTGGAGGTGAAGTGGAGGGAATGGAAGTGGTGATAGGAGGGGATGGTCACCTAGGGGGTGATGGATGTGGTGATGAATGTGATGGTGGAGGGGAAGATCGTCGAGGGGGTGAAGGTGGAGGTGAGGGGGGGTGGTGTGGGAGGAGGTGGTCCATGGACGTGAGTGAGAATGCGGAGGATGGTGGCCACGTCCCTCTCAAGTGCGAGGAAACATGGGTGAGTGAATATGGAAGAGGAAGGGACCGAGGAGGTGGAGGAGGATGCGCCAATGCGCAGTGAAGCTAACTCAGCCTCGAGACGGAGGCGAGTAGAATTGGTTCGACGAACGGTGGAGGTGGTGGTCGTACGGACCAGAGAGGTGGTGACGGTGGTGGTGGGAACAGAAGCTGGGATGGCACTACTGGGCCCAGCCCCGTGGTCTCCTCAGGACGCAGGAATGTCCTGCTCGCCTAAGTGGGCGGCAGGGGAAGGTGGTCTGTGTGTGCCCAGGATAAATGGAAGAGTAACCCCCTAGAAAGTCAGGATCAGGTGGGAATGTCCAATCTGCCACAAGCTGGATAGTCATGCGAGCAGGGTTGGGCAGAATGGTATAAGGAGCAGGGGGTGTCCGTAGTGGAAAGTGAAACGACCATCGGGCCGGGGCTTGATCATGTGTATGTACTGCAGGACATCAAGATCTAGACGTGAGGGTCCTGAGGCAGTATGTAAATTTTGGGGGATGGCAATATTAAACTGAGGGTGTGAAGCTATGATAGTAATAAGGCCCCCGTAACAAATCTTGCCCTTGCCGGCGCGACTAATCTCAAATAGCTTGGGAATAAGCCAAGCACCGACATGAATGGGAATGACAGGGGCCCTAAAAGAAATCCCGTCATCACCGCGAACAAAAGGAAAGGTCATGGCCCACAAAATGAAAAGATTAGGGATGGTCACGGTACCTGACTCATCCCTGGGGAAGAAAGTGCAAGAAATGATTCGGTGGGCCAGACGGAAGATGTGGTGAATGATGGAGGAGGCCTTGGCCTTCCCTCGAGGATAGTGATCGTGCAGGGTGAGGCGGAACCAAAATTGATCGACGTCGAATTCAGGGGGATACCTGTAGGGACGGATAGCGTTGTCCCCAAGGATGGGGACACCAAAGATGTTATTAATGATATTCAGGTGGGTGCGAATGGTTTTGTTACGGACGCGAAAAACGACGATCGATCCCGACTCACAAACAAGTGAGGATGGAAATTCAAGTGTGAGGGAGGGGTAGGATACCGCGGTGGCATTTATGAAAGCTAACCAACCTAAATTGGCGAAGAGAGTCTCGACCTCGGTGAATACTCCGAGATCGATAAGCGTTTGGGTGTGGGCAAATTTGGTGGAAATATGTCCCCGTGCATCGAGTCTGTGATAAAAATCTTTTTTTTCTTGATTCCAAAAACGGTAGCCACGCGGGCCCATCATTGGGTCCTCAGCTGGTATAATTGGTTGGGGTTGGGGTTGGGGTTGTGCAGGCTGTGCAGGAGGAGGGTGTGAGTGTGGTGAACATGTGGTCTTTCGTCTTTTGCGAGACGACCCCTCCTCTCGCATAATACCTTTACCTTTATCTTGATCCCGGGCCATGTGAGTGTGTGTGCGTGAGTGAATGCAGGATATGATGAATGCACACAAACACAGGCAATTGTGCAAATAGTAATACTATGGCAAAATAGAGAATTGAGCTAAGGAGCGAAGTTACCCAGTAGAGATGATGATCCTTGCTCGTGGATCACTCAACGCAGCGCAATGTGAGGGGGTGTGAAGCCGCGGCGTTTCTTTTCAACAAATTTCTAAAATAGGGGAGGTCAGCGAAAATTAGGGTTTTTATGGGGGTTAGATCAAAATTGGAGAGAGGGAGATCGATGGAGGAAAGGAGATAGAGAGTGGAGGGATCGATTGAGGGGGATTTGTGGTCGGTTGAGGGAAGAACAAGGCCGGTTGGAGGAAGAGGGAGGCAAAACGGTAATGAGATCGAAATCGGGTGAGGGGGAAATGAACGGGTGAAGTCGGGGTATTTATAGGTTTTAAGTCGAACCGATGGGGTGAGTTTTCACCCGATCGGTTGATTATTAGGTCGAAAAATTTGCTGAAAAGAGGCTACAGGCAAACCGATCGGTTGAGAACTCAACCGATCGGTTGGCCGCTTCACAAATTTTCCCGAGAATTCAGTGCAGCTCACCCGGTCAGTCACACGACCATGCTTCACATCAACCGATCGATTGATAAAATCCCAAATTTTCCGAGACTTCAGCCGTTCCCACACAGTCAGCCACCCGGTCACAGCTTGCTTCACCCGACCGGTTCGCTGGGGAACAGATATGGGCCATTGTCTGATACGTCTCAACCGATCGGTTGAGGGCTTGTTTCCTGCAAAAATTCACAAATGGCCTAAGTCTCTCGACGAAAGTTCCCGTGTCTGGATTTATTTATCAAAATAGGAAAAGTAAAGCTAAAAATAATCCTAAAATCAAAGATGAAATTTTAGGGCATGGGTTGCCTCCCATGAAGCGCTTTTGTTTAACGTCGTTTGCTCGACGCCTCTTTTGGTGGTCAATTAGGATCCAGAGGGTTTGACGATGAGTCGTCAGTCGCTGAGACTCCGACTGGAGAGAATGCTGGTTCTCCTACCGTATAGTGTTTCAGGCGCTGCCCGTTGACTTTGAATGGCTCATCTCTTCCCATTATCTCAATAGCTCCATGCGGGAAGACCTTGGTGACACGGATAGGTCTCGACCACCTAGACTTGAGCTTTCCAGGAAAAAGCTTCAACCTCGAGTTGAATAGGAGAACCAAGTCTCCTTCCTTGAATTCCCTCTTCAGGATGCGCTTATCGTGCCACCGTTTCAACTTCTCCTTGTATATCCGGGCATTTTCATAAGAATTGAGCCTGATCTCATCGAGCTCGTTAAGTTGTAGCTGTCGGTGTCCTCCAACCTCCTTGGCGTCAAAATTCAGGTTCTTGATTGCCCAAAATTTCTTGTGTTCCAATTCCACAGGTAGATGGCATGCCTTCCCGTAGACAAGCCAGTAGGGAGTTGTGCCAATAGGAGTCTTGAACGCCGTCCTGTAAGCCCAGAGCGCGTCAGAAAGTTTTGATGACCAATCCTTCCTAGAGTTGGCCACCGTCTTCTCCAGTATGCTCTTAATCTCCCTGTTAGAAACTTCCACTTGGCCGCTAGTCTGCGGGTGATAGGCACGCCCGATTCAGTGTTGTACCTCATACTTCTTCAAAAGAGCTTCGACTTCTCTATAAAGTGGCTTCCTTCGTCACTGATTAAAACTCGAGGCACACCGAACCGCGGGAAGATGTTGTTTTAAAGAACTTGGCAACCACTCGGGAATCATTAGTAGGACTGGCTATCGCTTCTACCCACTTTGACACGTAGTCCACGGCTACCAAGATATACTGATTTCCAGAGGACGAGGGGAACGGTCCCATGAAGTCGACTCCCCACACATCGAAGATTTCCACCTCTAAAATGTAGTACTGAGGCATCTCGTTCCTCTTGGAGATGTTCCCCGTCCTTTGGCATTTTTCGTAAGCCTGGACATAAGCGTGGGTGTCTTTAAAGAGGGTTGGCCAATAGAATCCACTCTGGAGGATTTTCGCCATCGTCTTATAAGCGCTCGCATGTCCTCCACACTGCTGATCATGGCAATGGGAAATTATGGAGGTCGCCTCAGTTTCTGGAATGCACCTTCTTATCACCCCATCATTACAGGTCTTGTACAAATGGGGGTCGTTCCAATAAAATTTACGGACCTCGTGAAAGAATTTCTTCTTCTGCTGATAGCTCACGTTGTGGGGGATGATGGCACATGTCAGATAATTTGCGATGTCGGCGTACCAAGGAGTCCAAGCGGAAGAGATTGAGAAGAGATGCTTGTCGGGGAGTGAGTCGTCAACCGGAGTATCATTCAAATCGAAAGTAGGCATTCTGGACAAGTGATCGACAACGACATTCTCTGCCCCCTTCTTGTCTTTGATCTCCAGGTCGAACTCCTGGAGGAGGAGAATCCACCTAATGAGCCGGGCTTAGCCTCCTTCTTGCTCAATAGGTATTTGAGAGTTGTGTGATCTGTGTGCACTATCACCTTCGCACCAACGAGATATTACCGGAGCTTATCTATGGCATAGATGACTGCTAGCAATTCCTTATCTATGGTCGTATAATTTCTCTGGGCAACGTCAAGGGTCTTGCTCGTATAATATATAACATGCAGATTTTTATCCTTCCTCTACCCTAAGACAGCTCCAACGGCGTAATCGCTAGCATCGCACATTAACTCGAAAGGCAGGTTCCAGTCCGACGGCTGAATCACGGGTGCAGAAATCAAGGCTTGCTTCAGAAGGCGGAAGGCTTCCATACACTCGTCGTTGAAGACGAAAGGTGCATCCTTCACAAGGAGTTGAGTCAACGGCCTGGAAATATTGGAGAAGTCTTTTATGAAGCGGCGGTAGAATCCCCCGTGCCCTAAAAAACCACGGACCCCTCGAAGATTGAGTGGAGGTGGAAGCTTTTCAATCACCTCTACTTTTGCCTTGTCTACCTCGATCCCCCTTGAAGAAATGACGTGTCCCAGTACAACTCCTTCTTGGACCATGAAATGGCATTTCTCCCAGTTTAGAACTAGACCCTTATATTGACACCTCTCCAGGACTTCAGTTAGATTGCGGAGGCATTAGTCAAACTCTGTTCCATAGACGGAAAAATCGTCCATGAAAACCTCCATGATATCCTGGGAGTAGTCAGAGAAGATTGTGGACATTAATCTTTGGAATGTAGCCGGGGCGTTGCAGAGCCCAAACGGCATTCTCCTGTAAGCATATGTCCCAAATGGACAAGTAAAAGTCGTCTTCTCCTGGTCATCATTATGGATGGGGATTTGAAGAAAACCTTAGTACCCGTCCATGAAGCAGAAGTAGTTATGCTTTGCCAGCCTTTCGAGCATCTGATCGATGAAAGGAAGAGGATAGTGATCCTTCATTGTGGCCTTGTTCAGTTTCCTATAGTCAATGCATATCCGGTACCCCGTGACGGTCCTTGTGGGTATGAGCTCGTTTTTCTCGTTGCGAATCACCGTCATACCTCCTTTCTTGGGTACAACGTGCACCAGGCTAACCCAGCGACTGTCGGAGATAGGGTATATGATACCTACATGTATAAGCCTAACAATCTCCTTCTTGACTACCTCCATCATGATGGGATTCAGTCTTCGTTGCGGCTCAATTGAGGAGGCTTGCTCATCTTCAAGCAGTATCCTATGTGAGCAAAGCCCCAAGCTCACTCCTTTCAAGTCTTCAATTGCATACCTGAAAACACTCTTAAACCTTTTCAAAACACCAAGAAGTTTGGTCATCTGGTCTTCAGGCAGCGAGGAGTTCACTATGACCGGTAGTGTCGAATCCTTCCCCAAATATTCATATTTTAGTCCCGGAGGCAACTCTTTCATCTCAACCTTATGGGGTCCTGACGCATATTTCTCAAGCTGAGCATCCTCCAGTGAAAGGACTTCTTCGTGGATCTCTCGAAAGCTAGCATCCGGAACTTCACTCTCCGTCGTGGTTTCACATGGCAAAGACTCACAAGGTAACGAGGGGGCAACGGAGGAAGGCTCTGGGTCTTTCTCAAGCTCATAATAATTATCAGGGAAGAAGGCTTCGACGCGAAAACAGGTTTCAACAGTCGATGGTTTCCCACCACTGCTTCCAGCTTCCTCATTATCCCAAGACCCGGGATGTTCTATAGAAGTCTGCAAGGAATAGATCGATTCCTGTTCAACGTACTCGACAGACTCTGCCTGGGGGTTCTCCTGACAAGATTCCTCATAGGTGAACAATTCGCCCTTACTGAATTCGGAACTGGGCACATCAATATACGCCACTTCATCTGGAGGAAGGAGAGTTTTCGTGACTGGATGCTGCCGCATATTATGATACCTCCTCTGATTCTCCACAGCAGCAGACAGAAGGGATAGAATGTTCGAAGCATTTATGGATTTTGTCAAACTCTGTGCCAAACAGGGGACGTGGGGTGAATGATCCCAGATATCGCCCGAAATGGCACACAACATCCTTGTCGGGGAGCAAAAACCCTGTAAGAAAAGGAGAGAGAGAGAGAACTGCACAGATAGAAAACACGTCAAAAGCACCGGTTGCATGAACGGGAGGTGAGGAGTAGCGATGTCAGTATGGAGACTTGGTCAACCAAATCTATACAAGTAATATTTACAATATGTGCAAGTAAAATCAAAAAGTGTAGAATGCGAAAATTATCACGAGATAGGGATATGAGCTAGACTCAAGGGTTCAAAAGGTCCTAAAATAACAAGCACGTTGCCTCCCCGGTAACGGCGCCATAAAGCTTGACGTCCCCCGCTATTTGTAAGCATGCAAGTGTGCAATATGATAGGGGATACCAGATTTAAATATTTATACCGCAAGCGCACGGTGTTGTAGTGTGGCTTGGGGGTCAAACACAGGGAGGCGTGGTTGTGCTTGTGTCAGAAGGGACAAAATTCACCCTATGGGTGAGCTAGACCGAATCAATAGATGGGTTATCACAAGATGAATACGAGGGATAAACAATATAAAGGGAAGCCTAGGACTTCGGTTTCCACCCTATCATGTGTTCTCGCTACTACGACCGGCGGATAGGACAATGATCGGAATTAGGGTTTAATGGTGAGACGTTGCCTCTAAGAGTGATACCAGCGTCCCATGGGCCCGATATTCCGGTCGCTACCCAGGATGATACGCCGGACTACCCGGGTTCGGTCAGTGGGCATTCCCATGTCCATTACCATTGATCGACTCCGGGAGAACTAAGCTCGCAACGATAACTCCCAACATCTTATCCTACCGTTCCCACATGCTAGGATTCGATGTCTACGCTAACGGCGTGAGCTATTGCTAGGGAGTCAACCGCCAAGTTTATTCCCCCTTGGCCCAAAGATCAAAGGCGGTCTTTTTCCCGCCGATGACAATGAAACACCCCCACGTAACCAATAATTTCGTAATCCCTATCGATATCCTAGTCCTATGGATGCATTAGGAAGAACCCACGAAGGGGTTTCCACCAAAATCCCAGATTTGGGAACTACTCACACATTTTACCTAAAAAGCATTCTAAATGAAAATCGACCATTAAAATCATAATCAGACAATTGAAATGAAGTAGTAGCAATGCAATTAAGACAATATCAAAGTTTCATAAAGATCGAAACACTTACAAATAACTAAAAAATTCCAGCCGTCACAATAGGAAAAAAGACAGAAAAATACACCACCCTCGTTTCTAAAAACCTAGGGCTTCTATATGTAGAAAACGACGTCACCCAATCGGTTGAAGTATCAATCGATCGGGTGAGCTACTACGTGATTCGGGTGCGGTCTTCAGAAACTTCACCCGGTCAGGCGACACGATCGATTGGCGCAAGCAGCTCGTCGTTTGGATCTTACGGTCGTCAGGTGAACCGATCGGTTGATAAATCAACCGATCGGTTGGAAACATCTCCCAAAAGACAGAAACTTGTGTTGATTTTGGCACGGTCAGCTGGCATCGTGTAAGCTCTCTGGGTTGTCACTTGGAGGAATCGGCTACAGATGAACCGATCGGGTGAATATCACCCGATCGGTTGGAGTTCAGCTCCAAATTCCCGAGAAGTTTATTGGGCTGAACCGGTCGTCGAACCGGTCGGTTGATGCTCACATTGCTTCAGTTGTTGTCCGGGTCGTGCACACGTGCATCACCCGATCGGTTGGCTGTATCCAACCGATCGGGTGGGGGGCTGAAAGATAGCAATCTTGGTCGTTTGACCCCCTGGATCGCGAGTGACTCCTCCCGGAGAAGTGACATTGCCACATGGGACAAAGATTCAAAAACCTCCCTCAATTATAATATAGATATAGATATATATATATATATATGTATGTATGTATGTATGTATGTATGTATGTATGTATGTGTTACGAGGTGGAACTCGCGTACAATGAATTTGTATTAATGGGAACCAAGGGCACGGTGGTTATGTGGAGAAGGGGGTTTAGGCAGGCTATTTGACAAGCGATTAGTGGGGTGAAATAGTCGATCTCGACGCCAGTGACGGTCGCGGGGCTGAATCTCGCCGGATGCGGCTGGACAAGGTTGAACGGCAGGGGGGTGACGCCGACTGGTGTTGATAGGCGAGCTCTCCTGCAACACGAACAACTCGTCAGAAGGGCTGGGTTGGGGGTTCAACCCTTAGCCCCTCCGATGCCTAAGTCAGTGATAGGGCTTAAAATGGGGGGCTGGTCACGCCGGTCTGACTAACGGTGTGTCGACCGCGCGTGGCGAGCTATAGGTGGGAGAACAAAGATATGGAAGACCTTTGCACTCGTGTGTGAATAGTTAAATGAGAGAGAATTCTGCAGCAACCCCCTCTCCGTAAGAGGAGAGGGGGTATTTATACCTGACGGGTGATGACTAGGCGTGCTGAGCTGGCCCGGGTGTCGGCGGAGGCTTCGGACAAGGACGCCGGGAACAGGAGTCTCTGACCTGCCATTGTCAGGCGGCGCAACGGCCCAGGGGTGCTTTTGTCGGGATGTCAGAGCTGAAAGTGAAAGCGCTATCTGTCAGGTGGCTCTTTCGTTAGGGGGCGCTTTGTCGGATGGTCGGGTGACGTATGTGTCAGGTGTCCTTATCCTTAGGTTGTTTGTCGTTAGCGTCGGACTAAGAGTCGGTCGGCTGCGGTGGTCCGCCTCGGCCGGCTGCGGTGGTCCGCCCCGGCCGGTTCGGGGAGCGCTGCAAGGCGCGCCTGTCTCCATGATGCCCCGGATTTTCGGGGCGGCGGCCCTTTTGTGTAAAGGTGAGTTAATGGGGTATGTTAACGGATCCGGGCGGGAGTCGGGCTATTATGATCTTTAGGTCGTAACAATTGCCCCCGGCCTTCGAGTCTGAGGCGGCAGCCCGACTCGGCTCGGAGGGCGAATCATATCCAACATTTCAGACCCTCAATGTGGGCCTTGGACCCACCGGGTTGTGACGGCGGCGGCTTCGGAACTCCCGCTTCAGTGGTCATCATTACGATTTGAAGAAAAAAAAGGGGGGAGAGGAAAACGAAGCGTCTCTGCGATTGAGTTTGCGACACGTGGGTGAGGTGACTCTCACGCCAGTCGAGGCGTCGGGGATGTCTCGATGGGCGCCGTGTGGCGAAAGTTTGACGGCCGAGATGGCCCGGGGGCCCCCTGTACCGCCTAAAATGGTCTGGGAGGCGGTCGGCGGGAATTTTTTGTCTTTCTCCGATTCTCCTCCGGCGCTCGATTTTTCTATTTGGAGCTTACTGGCTAACCTGTCCCTTCCGTCGCCGGCCGTCTTCTTCCGATCGTCTTCCAGGTTCAAGGGAGCAACAGGTAACAACAATCAATTTCCTTCCTTTCCGATCAATGGCTTCTCGATTCGAGATTGGGGGGAGTATCCGGGTGGGGGAGGAAGAGTCGGCGTGCGAGGGGGCGTCGCAGCCGGGGGTGCAGCGGATCAGGGAAAGATGGTCATGGTTATCCGTTGCACCGAGAGACATTGAGTCCTCCCGACGCAGGTTGGATAGGATCAACATCCGGGAGATTCGCGTGCGGTTTGTGCGACCACCCTATGAGGTGCGGGTTCCCGGGTCGGGGGAAGCGGTGAGCTCACCGGGGAATGATGAGGTCGGGGTCTATGTCCGGTCCTTTGAGTTGGGGCTCCGCTTTCCGATCCACCCGTATTTGTTTCACTTGCTGAATTTCCTGGAGCTGCCGATATTCGCCTTAGCGCCCCGTTCCTGGGGCCTGTTAGTGGGGTTTGTCGTTTTGTGTCTCGCTTGCTCCTTGAGTCCCTCCTTGGCGTTGTTTCAGCATTTCTTCGTGGTTCGGAAGTGGGGGGTGTATCATCGCGTTTGCGCCAGGAGAGGGCGAGAACTTATCCTTGAGGTGCCTGATGATGTCGGCGATTGGATGAGGGAGTTCGTCTTCGTGACGGTGCCAAGTGACGTGGCGCTGACGTCGAATTGGGGGGCGCGGAATCCCTTCGTGAATGAAGGGGTGGAGCTGACCGGGGAGGATATTGCCAAAGCTCAGATTTTGAGGGAGTTGCCCGAGGCGTGTCGTCATTGGGCGAGTCTAACGCAAAGCAGTCGGCTCGCCCAGGACTTTTGGGCCCTAGGTATCTTTGACGTTTTGTTAACTTTGGGCTAGGCTCGCCCTGATGGTCTTTCTTTTCCTTTCAGGCGAAGACCCGATGAGGGAGCCGGAGGTGGTGTCTGGTTCGGCCGGTGCCCCGACCTCGGGGGGTACTGATCCTCGCGGGAAAGGCAAGGGGGCGGCTAGTGAGGCGGGATCCCCGGACCGTGGGGGCGGGGCCCCCCGGGGGGAGAGATTGCACCCAGGACGGACGTCAGTCGGACGAGATCGCTCCGCCGGTGGGTCCAGCGAGGATCGTCCCGAGGGCGTGCCCGAGGGAGGGGCCCGACCCTCCGTCCCCCCGCGGGTATCCGAGGTGGTTGCGCCCCGCCGGGCGCATGTGGTTCAGAAGTGGCCATACGGGATCCCTTTGCGGGAAATGGGGGCGTCGTCGAGTCAAGCCTGTGAGGGCGCTCTCATTCGTTTTAAGAGGACCCGAGAGGAGGTTGAGGCGTACCCTGATGATCATCTCCACAAGTTTCCCTTTCGAGTCGGCCGCGACGAGTCGGTATTCGAAGATGCGGGAGTGGCGGCGCGGCTCGCCGAGTATTGCGGGTTGCCGTGCGATCGTGAGTCATTGACTCGCGTGGGGGCGGAGCGGCTGTGTGGCTCGGCTATATGGCACGTCGTACATGTAAGCTGGTTTTCTTTACTCGCACGCCGGCCTTGTGTGCCCGTGTCTCACTGATTCAAGGTTTAAGCAGATGCTTACGAACGTGCTAGCCCTGCGGGGCCGTCCCGCCGCGGTCGCCACCCGGGTGGCCCTGCGTGAAGCGAAGGAGAACCTTGGCGAGGTCAAGGAGAAGCTGAGGGACGCGGAGGCGGAGCTGGAGAGCGTTAGGGCGGCCTGCGGCGTGGAGAAGGGGCGGGCTGCGTACTTCGATTTGTCCAAAGCGACGGTCGAAAAACAGCTTCAAGAAATAACGCGAGAGAGGGATGATATTCGGGCGAAATATACCTCGGAAGTTGCCAGCAAGGAGTCTGTGATCGGGTTGCAGAGGCAGCAGATTGAGGACCTAAAGGTCGCTCTGGCGGCCGAGAAGAGGGAGAAGGGTCTAGCGGTGCGGCGACTGGAGGATAAGCGGGACGCTGAGGGCAAGCTGGTCGAAGCCGCTATCCGCCGGTATCATGACGAGCATGTTGTGCCGATGCTGCAAGAGGCTAAGGAGGCGGCGATTCGGCAAGTGGTCAAGGATGTGAGGGAGCGGTCGGTCGAGAAGCGGCGTCGCTAGAAGCGTGGGTTCGGGGAGGGCCGTAACTTCTCGTGATGGGGTTATGAGCGATGTGTTGTTGTAGTGGGTGGAGAGTCAAAGGTTCCATGTAAGGGTTAGCGGTTTGAGTAAATAAATTTTGATTGTTTTGTGCCAAACTGTATTCGTGTAAGGTTAGCCCATAGAATATACGATTTGTGGGGATGTGATTGCCCCCAACTTCGCTCTGCCGGGGATTCCGGTAGAGGGGAGTTGAGATGAGTCACGGTCTCTGTTCGTTTGCTTGGGCGCCCGTGCCAAGTGTTGGAATTGAGATGGGTTCCCGTGACGGCCGGGCCGAAGGAGAGCGGAAATGGTAATGATGCGAGGGAAGCTCCCGCTTTGGCCGTACTGACGGGTGTTAGACCAAATGTTGGGTCCAACTCTGAGGGCGTTTTGGCTGGACTGATGGAGGACGGACCAAATCTTGGATCTGGTGTTGGTTCCATGATTTGGCCGGACTGTCGGAGGCCGGATCTAATCTTGGATCTGGCGTTGGTTCCATGATTTGGCCGGACTGTCGGAGGCCGGATCCAATCTTGGGTATGGCGTTGGTTCCATGATTTGGCCGGACTGTCGGAGGCCGGATTTAATCTTGGATCTGGCGTTGGTTCCATGATTTGGCCGGACTGTCGGAGGCCGGATCCAATCTTAGGTATGGCGTTGGTTCCATGATTTGGCCGGACTGTCGGAGGCCGGAACAAATCTTGGCTCTAGCGGCGATATCGTGGGGTAATTTCAAAAGAGGGTAATCATTTCGTAGGGATTTGGGCGGGATTTGTTGGCGGTCGTCTGACTTGACGTCATCCTGGCGAATCGACGGCGGGCGGGAACCGAGGCGGCCCGACCACTGTGGTTACGACACGTGGCGCAACTGACGGTTTTGACGGGACGCGAAGCGGCAGAACACGTGGGTTGGTGATGGACAGGACCCAGATTGGTGACGCGTGTGGTTGGTTCGACGGTCACGATGCCGATGTTTTGCGGGACCGCTTTAGAGATATATAGCCTGTGGGGGGGTAAAAAAGGTTGAATGTCGAGGAGCTAGGGTTTGTAAGAGGTTTAAGAATCCTTTCCAGAGCCGTTCTCGTAGGAGCGGTCGGCGGAGCAAAGCGAGAGTCTGAGGCGACAGCACCCGTTAGGTAAGACGCCCATTTGACTAATGTCTTCCACGATGTCTCTGATTCTGGGTCAGGGTTCTGGGGGAGTTGGGGAGGGAAGTTCAGCCGCGGAGACCGGAGGGGTGCCCGTCGAGATTGCGGGAGTGAAGTCGGTGCTGAGGAAATCCATTGGGGAGATCTTCGCGAAGTACGTCAGGCCGCCATACTCGGTTCGTGAACCGGAGCCGCAGGAAAGGGTGTGTTTTGCGGGGGACCGGGAGGTTGGAGTGTACGTCTCTTCATTTGAGCAGGGTTTGCGCTTTCCCCCTCATCCGTTCGTGCTGGAAGTGTTGAACTTCCTGGAACTGCCGCTGTATCGTCTGATGCCCAATGCCATCAGTGCCATTGTGGGGTTCCTAGTGCTGTGCGTAAGCAATCAGGTCAATCCGTCCCTGTCCTTATTTCGCCACTTCTTCTTGGTCAAGAGGTATGGATCGTGCTACTATTTATCCGCGAAGAGGACGCATCCGCTCATCAAAGGGTTGCCTGGCAAAATTAAATTGTGGCGCCAGCAGTATGTGTTTGTGGAGGTGCCGGAGGAAGTGCTGATAAGGGCTGATTGGGCCGAGCTGAATCCCGAGGCGAGAGAGGTGGTGGAATTGGGGGACGAGGAGAAGTCGGTGGCCCAGACTTTAATGGCTATACCAGCAGAGGGCCGAAATTATCGGATGTTATCTCGGCCTGAGATGATAACGGCCTATATATGGCCCGAAGGTACAGAAGATTTGGGTGTTCCTGCGCCTGATATGCTTACGCTGAACTTTCTCTCTTTGGCAGGTAGCACGATGAGTCTATCCCTTGAGGAAATGATGCGGAGGGCCGCGGATCAGGCGGGGCGATCGACGACGAGAGGTGGCCCTAAGAGGGCGCGAGCGGAAGGAGGGGCCGGGAGCTCGACTAGGGTGCCGGCGCCAACGAAGAGGAGGAAGAGGTCGACAGGGGATGGCGCGGCGGACCCCATCATCGACCTGGAGGGCGACGAAGAAGGGTCGACAGGGGGAGGGGGTGAACTGACCCGAACGACTTCGCCTAGCCCCGTGGCGCCTGCAGGGGGTGAGGGGGCGGATCCCAGTGGTCAGTCGCATGGGGTCGAGGCGTCGAGCGGCCCGACCGGATCAGGAGGATGAGACCATTGGCCTTATGGTTGTCCCATGTTTGGTCTCGAGAGGCCGACAACCGACCCCCACTTTGAGGCCGCCCTGGCCAAGTTTAAGGCCAAGAGGGCCGATGTCGAGGGCTGTCCCGACGGGGCGCTTCATCGAGCGCGGTACAAAGTGGCGAACAATGAGTCCGTGTTTGAGGATGGTAGCATGGCGGCGAGGCTGGCGGAAAACATCTTCCTGCCTCGCGACAAGGTGGCGCTGGAAGCGGTGGAGCCTGAGGGTCTGTGCGGGACCGCAGTGATGCATGGCGTCCAGGTATGTTATGTAAGACGAGTGATGTCTTTCGGCGGGTTTTAGCTTTTGCCCTAAATGGGTCTATTTTTTGGTGTTTCTTTACGCAGATCCTCAACTTGATGCTCGGGCTGATGCGGCACGTGCCGGCCATACACAAGGCCGAAGGCGCCGTGGCTAGGATGGTCGCCGAGGTCGCTGTCGTTCGTAAGAGAGCCGGCGAGGACCTGGAGAAGGAGAGGGAGCGGGGCGGCCGATATGAGGCTGAAGTTTAGCGCCTGAATACCGTCGTGACCGAGGCTGGAGAGAGAGCGAAGGAGCTGGAGGGGGCCCTTCGGAGGGAGGAGGCTCGTGTGGAGGATTTTGCTGCGCGTGCCAAGGCCGCCGAAGAGGAGTTGGCCCGTAGGGTCGAGGAATTCCGGGCGTATCAGGAGACAACCGTCATCCCCGCCCTTACAAATTCGATGGTCGAGGGCATAAGGAAGGGCCGCGTGGAGGGGTGGGATGACTGCCTTGCGCGGATGAAGGAGAAGGCGGCTGGCCTGGTCCCGCTAATAGAGATCGATCTTGACGGGCTCGTCGCAAGCGGCGGCGGGGAGGGGGATGGAGACGAGAAGGGTGAGGAGCAAGAGGACGAGGATGGTGACGAGCCAGAGGACGAGGATGGTGACGAGCCAGAGGGCGGCGGGGCGGCTGGGGATTCTATGGAGGGAGAGGGCGTCGTGATTGGTGGGGGCGCCAAGTAGTTTTTTGTAGGCCCCCCCCCTTGTGTATGTTTAAAAATGAAAGTAAGGATTCGCATGACTCGCCCCCGCCTCTTTTGGGCTTTCCGCCTGTGTATGCATAAATTTACTTCTTAGATTTACGCCTTGGTGCGGCCGTTTCTATGTTGGCGTAGGCTGAATCGTGTCGAGTCCCTTTATTTCGCGTATGGCGCCCGAGAGATTTGACAGCGGGGTCGCCTCCCTTTGCGTAGGTTGTTCGGGTTTAGGTCTATCCGAGTTATGATCAGCGGTAAACCGGGACTTGTCTTTGGCCTCTTCATCGGCTACGATCGAAAATTTAATAAAACGGGGGCTTTCTATAGGCGTAACGTTGACTTTGCACGAAGGCGTGACATTGTATCGGCCCGTAGGCATAACATTGTATCGGCCCGTAGGCGTAACATTGTATCGGCCCGTAGGCGTAACATTGTATCGGCCCGTAGGCGCAACATTGTAGGCGTGACCGTGTGTCGATCTAGGTAAGTGGACGTTCTTTTCGCAGTTGATCCGCCTCTCTGGCGTCGCGCCCCTGACAAGGTAGGGTGGCGGGATTCAGAGAGTTCCCCCTTGGCGTAGGGGTGATGATCGCGTCGGAGCCCGGCAGTGGCTTTGGCCCTCGTTCCCAGAATTGGGGGGAGAGGGAGTCCTTGGTGGTTGTTCTATCCCACGGGGCCCTGTTGCTCCCCTCGATTGGAGGCTCCGCGTGGTAGGCACGAAGGGATGCGGGTTGTATCCCCTCCGTGCGTCCCCCCGGTGTTAACGGTTCAGGGGAGGCCGATGAGTGGAAGGGGTGGCGCTGGCGGCTGCCGGGGGGTCCGGTGAGGTGATTTGGCAGGTCCGTCCCATCCATCGGGTGGCCAGCCAGCCGCTCCTGCGTACCCCGGGAGCTCGTGGAGAGGCATGGTGTGCCCACGGAGCGCCCGGTCTCCTGCCTTAAGTTGTCCAAAAGAAGGATGGGAGCAGTAGGCTGGGTAGCCGTTGTGTAAGCGGGATATCCGGTTGGTGGATCGTCTATCTTTGCGGTCGGCGAAGCTTGCGTCTTCCGCGCATTTCAAGGGAGGGAGCGTGGTAAAAATGACGAGTTTTTCTCCGCATCCTTTCCTTTGCCTTTCTCCCCCTCTCCATGAAGCTGAGGAGAGGGGGGATTTATAATGGTGAGCGTCTGCGCTCATTTATTCTTCCTTGATGGGTGATGTGACCCCGATGGGTGACAGGTGATGTGACCCCTCAGGCATGCCTGGCATTTGTCATTGGCGCTCGTCCCGAGGGTCCTGCTTGAGTTGGACAAGTCGTTTCGGGCGTCGGCTTTATGGGGGTCTAGCGTTACTCCTCGGGGATGGCTTTCTGTAGGGGTGGCCTTGATTCGCGGACCGCGAGTAGGTTCCCGAGGTTTGAGGAGAAGGGTGACGGGGACTGGTCCTGCCCCGGAGTCTTTTAGAGGGGGGGGGGGGGGGGGGGGGGGTATAAGGCCGTCGCCTCCCTGCAGCCTCTATAGTCGGACGGGTATTGGGCTGTCGCCTACCCCGCATATGGCGCTCTGATTTGGGTGGCCAAGCTCAGTGAACTTGCCCTGGAGGTCTTCTTGGGGGGGGAGCGAGTGTGCAGCTCGGCCCGTGCCCCTCTCCGGTTTGGGTGGCAAGGACTGGTCCTGCCCCGGAGTCTTTTAGAGGCGGGGTATAGGGCCGTCGCCTCCCCGCAGCCTCTGTAGTCGGACGGGTATTGGGCCGTCGCCTACCCCGCATATGGCGCTCCTGTTTGGGTGGCCAAGCTCAGTGAACTTGCCCCGGAGGTCTTCTGGGGGGGAGCGAGTGTGCAGCTCGGCCCGTGCCCCTCTCCGGTTTGGGTTGCGAGGACTGGTCCTGCCCCGGAGTCTTTTAGAGGGGGGGTATAGGGCCGTCGCCTCCTCGCAGCCTCTATAGTCGGACGGGTATTGGGCCGTCGCCTACCCCGCATATGGCGCTCCGGTTTGGGTGGCCAAGCTCAGTGAACTTGCCCCAGAGGTCTTCTTGGGGGGGAGCGAGTGTGCAGCTCGGCCCGTGCCCCTCTCCGGTTTGGGTGGCGAGGACTGGTCCTGCCCCGGAGTCTTTTAGAGGGGGGGTATAGGGCCGTCGCCTCCCCGCAGCCTCTATAGTCGGACGGGTATTGGGCCGTCGCCTACCCCGCATATGGCGCTCCGGTTTGGGTGGCCAAGCTCAGTGAACTTGCCCCGGAGGTCTTCTTGGGGGGGAGCGAGTGTGCAGCTCGGCCCGTGCCCCTCTCCGGTTTGGGTGGCGAGGACTGGTCCTGCCCCGGAGTCTTTTAGAGGGGGGGTATAGGGCCGTCGCCTCCCCGCAGCCTCTATAGTCGGACGGGTATTAGGCCGTCGCCTACCCCGCATATGGCGCTCCGGTTTGGGTGGCCAAGCTCAGTGAACTTGCCCCGGAGGTCTTCTTGGGGGGGAGCGAGTGTGCAGCTCGGCCCGTGCCCCTCTCCGGTTTGGGTGGCAAGGACTGGTCCTGCCCCGGAGTCTTTTAGAGGGGGGTATAGGGCCGTCGCCTCCCCGCAGCCTCTATAGTCGGACGGGTATTGGGCCGTCGCCTACCCCGCATATGGCGCTCCGGTTTGGGTGGCCAAGCTCAGTGAACTTGCCCCGGAGGTCTTCTTGGGGGGGAGCGAGAGTGCAGCTCGGCCCGTGCCCCTCTCCGGTTTGGGTGGCGAGGACTGGTCCTGCCCCGGAGTCTTTTAGAGGGGGATATAGGGCCGTCGCCTCCCCGCAGCCTCTATAGTCGGACGGGTATTGGGCCGTCGCCTACCCCGCATATGGCGCTCCGGTTTGGGTGGCCAAGCTCAGTGAACTTGCCCCGGAGGTCTTCTTGGGGGGGAGCGAGTGTGCAGCTCGGCCCGTGCCCCTCTCCGGTTTGGGTGGCGAGGACTGGTCCTGCCCCGGAGTCTTTAGAGGGGGGGTATAGGGCCGTCGCCTCCCCGCAGCCTCTATAGTCGGACGGGTATTGGGCCGTCGCCTACCCCGCATATGGCGCTCCGGTTTGGGTGGCCAAGCTCAGTGAACTTGCCCCGGAGGTCTTCTTGGGGGGGGAGCGAGTGTGCAGCTCGGCCCGTGCCCCTCTCCGGTTTGGGTGGCGAGGACTGGTCCTGCCCCGGAGTCTTTTAGAGGGTTGAACTGAAACTGTTATGTAGGAAAGGCGAAATTTGAAGATAAAAAGAAGGGAACATGGTACTTCGTTCAGGACTTACAGTTACCGGCTATGCCCCGGCCGGCGCACCGTGCCCCTTGGAGTGATTAGCCCGTCCTTCTCGGGGGGTGGTTTAGTTGGGCGCGTGGTCGATCCTGTTTCCCTTGGCCGTGGCATTGGCTGTGGCTAACTCTGGCAGGAGGGGGTCATAACTCCGCCTTGAGGAGGCGATCTTCAGGTTCACCTCTGGTCCTTTGTGCTTGGTCGACCCTACGTAGCAGCTCCTAGACAGCTTCTGGCTTCCCCGTGCGATCCCCACCCCTCGGGGGGTCTGGAACTTGACCATCTGATGGAGTAGGCTGGGGAGCGCTCCAATGGCCGACATGTAAGGTCGTCCAATGATCCCATTGTACGCCGACATGATGTCGACCACAACGAACAACGTCATTCGGGTGACGACCTGTGGCTCTTCTCCGAGGGTTATCGGCAGGGTGATCACTCCCATGATGGGGGTCGAGTGACCGGTGAAACCGACGAGGGGTCCCGTACAGGGTCTCAGGTCCGTCGGCCTTAACCCCATCTTTTCGATCGTGGACATGAACAGGATGTCGCAAGAGCTCCCCGTGTCGATCAGGAGGCGGCTGACGATGGCCGTCCCGATCTGTGCTTCGATGACGATGGCATCGTCGTGTGGCAGCTCGATCCCCTCCAGATCCTCGTCGCTGAAAGTTATGGGTGGGTAGGCCATCCTTCTCCCTCTCCGGTCCCCTCCGAGACCCGCCGTCATTACTTGTCTCGCATACGCCTTCTTGCTTGACGACGATGCCCCACCTGAAGATGGGCCGCCGCATATCGTATTTATGCGCATGACGGGTTTCGGGGGGTGAAGCTCTTCCCGCTCGTCGTTTGCCGGAGGGTCCGCCCTCCGTACCCTTCGGTGGTTCCCCTCTTCCCGGTCAGGTCTCCGGGCTCCGACGAAGTCCCCCAAGTGGCCCGCCTGGATCAGCCGCTCGATTTCCCTTTTGAGGGTGAAGCAGTTGTCGGTGTCGTGGCCGTGGTCCCGGTGGTATCGGCAGTATTTCTTGAAATCTCTCCGAGCGGGGTCCGACTTCATTTCTCGGGGAGGCTCCGGCAGCAGTCCGGCCCGTGTAGCCGCAGCCATTACCTCAATCAAGGAGGCGTTGAGTTGGGTGTAATGTGCCCGTAGGGGGCCTTCTTGTCTCGGGGCGACTCGAGGGAGCCCTTGGGCCGGAGCGAAATCGCGCGCCGGGCCAGGTCGGTCTTGCGGGCGGGGCCCGAGCGGTTCCCTCCTTGGTCGGGCCAGTTGGTCGCGGCCACGGTGCCCCTCTTCCTGCCTCGGCCGTGGGTGTGACCGGGGTTCGCCTTGGGGGGGTTTCGCCGGGGGGAATAAGGCCTTGGCGCCGAGAGTCTCTTCGGCCAGTGTGTGTCTCTCTGCCATAGCTACCAACGCTTCATAGTCGGTCGGCGGATCCCGGAGCAGTGATTTGTGGAGGCTCCGAGTCCGCAGCCCCGTCTTGAAGGCCAGCATAAGCACTTCATCGCCACACGTCACCACCGCCTGTCTTTCCTCCTGAAAACGGCGGAGGTATCTACCCGTCGTCTCTCCCTCCCCTTGGACTATCGTGCTGAGATAGTCTAAGGGCTTCTTTTTTGTTCGCCCGGCCCGGAACTCTTGGCAGAACTTATGGGATAGTTCGCCAAAGCTCCCAACGGACCTCGCGGGCAAGCCGAAGTACCAGTCCAGCGCGTTGTCCCTCAGGCTTTGGGAGAAATGTCGGCAAAGGAACGCCTCATCCACGTCCTGGGCTTCCATCGCCCCCCGGTATTGTTGCACGTGCGTGAGGGGGTCGCCCCTCCCATTGTAGGTGGCCAAGTGAGGGGGTTTGAACCTTACGAGCCTGGGGGCGGAAGTGATCCATCGGGCGAGTGGCGTGGCATCCTCCGGGTAGGTCGGGCGATCCGGCGCATCCCCCCTCCGCCACTCGGGGGTCGGGCTTCGGTCGCGCCTCGGCCACCGACGGTCCTCCGTCCTCGGGGAGTAGCCCGACGGTCTCCAGGCGGGGCTCCTTCCTTGGGCCGAGGATTCGACAGGTTGCGGGCTACGGTCCTCCCTGCGCCCACGCCTCCTGGCCAGCTCTCCTCGGGCCTCCATCCGTTCTTGATTCTCTCGAAGGAGTCTTTCACGCTCGGTGGTGAGGAAGCGTAGTTGCCGACAAACGGCTTCCTCGCGCAGGGTATCGGAGGGGTGGTGTTGGTGATGGGGGCCGCCCCCTCCAGGCGGGGACCTGTTCAGCAACGGGTCCCGCCCGTTCCCAGGCCGCCGGGCCGTCGTCGCCTCGTCCAGGAGTTCTCGGTTGCTCCTGTTCTCCATCCTCAGCCTCTCGCGCTCCGCGATGATGAAGCGAAGCTGGCGGCGGGCGGCCTCCTCTTCCTGGTAAGCCTTCCGGGTGGTCTCGGCCGCCTCTGCGCGGCGGCCGCCTCCCCCAGGCGCCTCCACCGCTGTGCGACTTCTACCTCCTCTTCCAGGAGCCTTTGCTGGGCCGCAATCTCCTCAGCGAGCCCCCTATGCTCCCCCTCCTCCTCGAACTGAGGGTGGAGGTTTCGCCTCATGTTCAGGGGCTCTGAGGGGCCGGGCGGAGGTTCCGTTCCAGCCGTCTGACAGCCTCCCCTGGCCTGAGCAACGGCCTCGGCGCTCTTCAGGACGGCGGGGACTGAAGTGTGTTCGATCTCGGAGCCCATCCCCAGAAGGGGGTCGGACGCCGGGGTGATTTATAGGGAGAGCGGTTCCTGTCCCACGGGATCCTTGCCGTGGTCCGGGTTCCGCGAGATCGGTATGGAATCTAACATGGGTGTGACCCTTCGTTCCCACAGACGGCGCCAATTGTTACGAGGTGGAACTCGCATACAATGAATTTGTATTAATAGGAACCAAAGGGCACGGTGGTTATGTGGAGAAGGGGGTTTAGGCAGGCTATTTGACAAGCGATTAGTGGGGTGAAATAGTCGATCTCGACGCCAGTGACGGTCGCGGGGCTGAATCTCGCCGGATGCGGCTGGACAAGGTTGAACGGCAGGGGGGTGACGCCGACTGGTGTTGATAGGCGAGCTCTCCTGCAACACGAACAACTCGTCAGAAGGGCTGGGTTGGGGGTTCAACTCTTAGCCCCTCCGATGCCTAAGTCAGTGATAGGGCTTAAAATGGGGGGCTGGTCACGCCGGTCTGACTAACGGTGTGTCGACCGCGCGTGGCGAGCTATAGGTGGGAGAACAAAGATATGGAAGACCTTTGCACTCGTGTGTGAATAGTTAAATGAGAGAGAATTCTGCAGCAACCCCCTCTCTGTAAGAGGAGAGGGGGTATTTATACCTGACGGGTGATGACTAGGCGTGCTGAGCTGGCCCGGGTGTCGGCGGAGGCTTCGGACAAGGACGCCGGGAACAGGAGTCTCTGACCTGCCTTTGTCAGGCGGCGCAACGGCCCAGGGGTGCTTTTGTCGGGATGTCAGAGCCGAAAGTGAAAGCGCTATCTGTCAGGTGGCTCTTTCGTCAGGGGGCGCTTTGTCGGATGGTCGGGTGACGTATGTGTCAGGTGTCCTTATCCTTAGGTTGTTTGTCGTTAGCGTCGGACTAAGAGTCGGCCGGCTGCGGTGGTCCGCCTCGGCCGGCTGTGGGGGTCCGCCCCGGCCGGTTCGGGGAGCGCTGCAAGGCGCGCCTGTCTCCATGATGCCCCGGATTTTCGGGGCGGCGGCCCTTTTGTGTAAAGGTGAGTTAATGGGGTATGTTAACGGATCCGGGCGGGAGTCGGGCTATTATGATCTTTAGGTCGTAACAGTATGTATGTATGTATGTATGTATGTATGTATGTATGTATGTATATGGAAAAAGGGATCTAGGGGGCCTCCTTAGATTAAATCTAAGGAGGCGCCCCCATTTCCCTCCAGTTCCCACAAATTTTTTTGAATTTTTTACGGAATTGTTGTCCATATCATGGATGATCAACATACCAAATCTGAAGGTATTTCAATACTTTTTAAGTCTACATCCACCCCTTACCACTTCAACGGTCTGAAAACATGCTGAAAACCCTATGAAGTTGTAAGGGATAGATAAGGGCTCAAAAAGTATTGGAATCTCTTGAAATTTGGTATGTTGATCATCCATGAGGTGGACAACAAACCCATGAAAAAAATTCAAAAAAATGTTTGAGATGAGGCAAAATGAGGGTGCCTCCTTAGATTGAATCAAAGGAGGCACCTTAGGATCCCTTTACACATGCACACATATGGGTAAAGTGTTCCTAGGGTGACTCCTTAGATGTAAGCTAAGGAGTCGCCCCCATTTTTTTCCATATCCCACAATTGTTTTGGATTTTATTTTTCATGGGGTTGTTGTTCACGTCATGGATAACCAACATACTAAAAATCAAGTCATTACAATACTTTTAGAGCCACCATCTACCCCTTGCCACTTCAACGGTCTGAAAACGTGCTGAAAACCCCATGAAGTTGCAAGGTACAGATGGGGGCTCTAAAAGTATTGGAATGAATTGATTTTTGGTATGTTGATCATTTATGAGGTGAACAACAATCCTAAGAAAAAAATTCAAAATCAAATGTGAGATATTGGAGAAAATTGGGGCGACTCCTTAGATGAAATCTAAGGAGTCACCCTAGGAACACTTTACCATATATATATGTATATGTATATATGTATACATATGTATGTGTGTGTGTGTGTGTCTATGTATGTATATTTATGTATATATGTATATATGTATGTATATAACTAGCGATGGTACAAGAAGTTTTCAAAAATACATCGCATAATCACAAAGAAGATGACATGTATAGCAAAATTTGTCATTTACATCAACAGTCTCAAAATTAGACATCCAAAGAAAAACAAAAACACATATCCTAAGCCCGAGAGTCTTCACCGATGAAAGTCCTAACAAATCAGGGGTGAGCAGGAGAGTGTGAAGAGCTGGGTCTAGTAGTGGGATTTGTCATAGGGACCATAGAAACAGAGGAGGAAGGAGCAACCGTGTCCAGAGGAGTAGGCATAATGACCTCAAGCTTGTTTGGAAATGTACGAACAAGGATGATCAAAAGCTGTATTACCCTATTTTCATGTATACGTGTATTGTACAGCTTATTTTTGATCGTATTTAATACACGTATAATTTTCATGTATTTGGGTATTTTCCATAATTTATAAAGTTTTTTAAATACCAAACTTATTTTTAGATTCTAACTACTTTCTAATTTTGCATATTATGTATCATGTTGTATACTACTTGGATACTATATTGTTTAAATACTTGTATTTATATTTTTCTAAAAAAGAAGTTCTAATTTTTCTTAGCATGCCACCTCACCATCCATGTGGCATCCGCCTAATTATCCCCACATACCCCTAATCCTTGTGTCATGTTACCATGCTTAGTTTGATAGGGTAAGACACCTAGCATTACACTTGTCCTTCCCTCCTTAATCCTCACTCTTAATCTTGACACCTAACCTCCACTTGTCATACTCTCCTTAATTGCCATGGGATGTAAAAGAGAAGACGAAGTAAGGAAAAGAGAGGGAAAAAAGAGAAGGCTAGCCAAACTTTTCAACCCCCTCCATCTCTTTCATTTAATGTAGCATCTAGTAATAGTTAGAAGGAGAAGAAGGAGTTTGGAGTCGAAGAAGTAGAGCTTGGAAGGAGGAAAAGCTAAAGCTTGAAGAAGGAGGAATTTAACAAGGTATGGTTCTAATAACTCTAGTTAGGGTGTTAGTTTTAGAATATCATAGGAAAAGGAATTTCATTTTATTAAGTTAATCTATGGGATTTGGATGTATGTTTTTAGTTATCTTTCTGACAAAGATTAAATGATCATGTTATAATTATCTAAATTAAATTTGTAGTATGTTAAAGTTAGATTTGTAACCTGGCTAAATTTGTAGTACTAATGTTCATGCTAACTCTATTACTAATTTTCATGCTATTCATATGTTTAAGCTCATGTTCCTAAATTAAGATAAGTATGCTAACATGCCAACGCCATGTACCTATGTTATGATTGAATTTGCAACAAGGTTAAATTTGTAACATGTTAAATTATGTTAAATATATAGCAAGTTGAAAATTAGTATTATGTCACATATGTTAGCTTCATAATGTAACATGTAAATGTATAACAATTACACAATGTCTGTATTGCAATAATTTGCTTACCCTCATGCTCTAGTCCAAACATTCATGCATGAATCAATTATTCTCAAGTATAGGCTAAATTAGCATGCTTATACTATTCATATGTTTATGCTCAATTTGTATTCCAATCATACCATGTTCCATGTTGTTATGTATTGTGGAAATTCATGCTATGCCTATTATGCTCTATGTCCATATGCTAGTTGTTGGTTTACTCCATGTTATGTTACATAGGCCATACTAGCTCCATTTCATTTAATACTATGTTATGCATATGCTGGTGTTAATGTTCACGTTAATATGCTAATAGGAATTTGTTAATGTTCATGCCAATATGCTAAGGTCATTCTATGTTAGTATGCTAGTATGTTAGTATGTTAGTTTATATCCATGATTATCTATGCTTGGATAATGTTGTTATGGTTGGTGATCACTCCATATTTTACACCTTTTTTCGGCATGTTTGCATGCCATTTAGATCGCTCAAATCACGTTTTTCATGATTTATCGACAATATTGCGATACTTTTCACGATTTGTTGTTTTTGTCGTATTTCAGGAGATTTTGAGTGATTTGGAATGATTCCGAGATACACCTACTCCGGAGTGTCACCGACGACTTCCCCGAGGGGTATTTTGCTATTGGAGAGGAGCAGAAGAAGAAAGAACGTCGTAGGAGCGACGAGGAGGCAAAAACACTCAGAATGGGCATTTTCAGTGTCTCACTCGACCGAGTGAAGGAGTCACTCGGCCGACCAGCGAGACCCCGCTCGGCCGGCCAGAACGGACACGCTTCAAGTGTGCACTCGGCCGAGCATCAGAAGCCGCCTCGGCAGAGTGACGTTTCCCGTCCGCCCGAGCGGCACTCAGATGACGCCCCTCAAAAAGAGCCAACTTACTGTTTTTCGTCTGTCTGAGCATTAGAAAACCCACTCGGCCGAGTGGCAATTGCCGACCGCCCGAGTGAAGACAAGCCCATCGGCCGAGTGACGACAACTCACTCGGCCGAGTGACGCCCGAAGTGAAGACCCCCAAGACCCCGGACTTACTGTAAATTCTCAGGGTCTCTCACTCGGCCGAGCGACTTTTGTCACTCGGCCGAGTAAGCCGCGCGCCTGTAGCAGAAAACACGATTTTGAAGAGGCGCAGGGGCATTTTGGTCACGATTTTTTGGGCAGTTTTGGGGGGTATTTAACCGCTGATTCTAACCTAGGTTAGGGAGCTTTTTTTCCTTACTTTTGGCAGCCTTTTAGATTAAACTTTTTAGTTTTTGATTCTTGTGATTGGAGAGGAGAGAAAAGGTTTATTTTGTTGGATTCTTGAAGAACTACATTGGTTTGTCTCCCTCTTCATTAAAAATCTTATTTTTATTGCTTATTTGAATATTGCCATGGATTCTATTGCTATTTCAATTGATTATTCTTCTATTTGTGAAATGATTTGTGAGTAGTCCTAACGTTTTAGGGCGTGGGGATGAACCCAACGAGCCCAATTTCCGATTTGTGATGATTTGGTAGAACTATAGCTAGAATTGCTATTAGGGTTAGTTTGGGATCGATTTATTACAGATAGCTAGGTGTTCATATCGATTGGGATTTGCAAGAGATTGGATCCGAATTCGATAGGAAACCCTAGAGATCCGAATTGGGTTGAAATTGAGTTTCCGTAGTATCTGTTTGCAAGAGATTGGACCGATACTAGGGTTCTCGGTTGCAATTCTATACCGATACCCGTTTGCAAGAGATTGGACGGGTATGAACTATCCCAACCTAGGTCGCAGCACGAGTTTGCACGAGAGTGGGCTCGGGATGCGATTGAACGATGATGTTGATCCTAATGCTAGCTTGCCTAGGCTAGGGTTTGCAAGAGATTGGGCCCGAGCCTAGGTTAGCTATAGACCAGCAATAGCGCGAGAGCGTGAGCTAGGTTTTACATTCAGTTGCAACTAGTTCATCCGAAATTCTACCCTAGGAATTGTGATACCAATGAACCACATTGACGAGATACGGTGAGTAGCGGGGATTCCCTATTCCCTAGGCATATTTATTTGATTTTATATCTCTATACTTTGCCTGACGATTGTGATAGCATCGCCGAAAGGCAAATTCCCTCTTTTTTGTCCTTATAGCCAGGTTGTTCGGAGAAGGCACTGTCATACGTCCTCCCTGTGTTCTATACCCGCTCGCCGCTACACCGTGCGCTTGCGGTAAAACTACACGGTCACTCTTTTGGCTGTACGCCCGTAAGCGATCAAGTTTTTGGCGCCGTTGCCGGGGAGGCGATTGTGTTTGATCCTACCACCCTAGCTATTTCTTTCTTTTTGTTTTATTTATTTATTTTTTATCTAACCCTTCCATTGTGCTAATCACTTCTTTGAAACTTTGTTTTCCCGTGCATGTACACGAGATCCACTGTGGACCCCATCGATATATTGTTTGATCCTGAGATCGAGCGTACATTGCGGAGAATCAGAGCGGAGAGGAGACCCGATACGGAAGGGATGTTTATGAACGTCCGGGAGACGCCTGAAGAGTTAGCGGCAAGAATGGCAAGGATTATTTCCATTCGAGATAGGCTCCGGTCTAAGACTTCCTCCACGACCTCGTCCATAGCCATGCCGGAGTTGGCGGCCGACAAGAATTTTGAGTTGAAGACTGGGCTTGTGGTTCTGATGCAGCAGGATCCATTTCATGGGAACACCCATGAAAATCCCCACTACCACATCCAGCTCTTCCTATCAAAGTGCGCCACCTTCCAGATGCCGGGCGTTACCCTAGATGCCATCAGACTGCGCCTCTTCCCCTTCACATTAAAGGATAAAGCTCTTTATTGGTTGAGGACGCAAGCTGAAGGAGTCTTTACCACATGGGATGAGTTGGCGAGCGCGTTTATCGACAAGTTCTATCCGCCCTCCAAGACGGTAAAGATTAGGAGTGCTCTCATGTCCTTCAAGCAAGGACCTCAAGAGACACTCTACGAGGCTTGGGAGCGCTTCAAAGACCTGCAGCATTAGTGTCCCCACCATAGCATTGAAGATTGGGAGCTAGTCCATAGCTTCTACAATGGTCTCCAACCGGGGACCAAGCAGATTATTGATGCCGCGGCAAATGGGGCCATTCTATCGAAGACTCCCGACGAAGCTACGGCCTTAATTGAGGAGATGGCCTCGAACAATCAACAATGGGGCGACGAGCGAGGTCACTCTTCGTCCTCCTTGAAGCCATCTAGCATCTATGAGGCCAAGGCCGTAGCGGAGCTGACCAACAAGTTCGATTCTCTCCACAAGGTAGTGGAGAGACTGGAAAAGTATATTACGGAGCCCCAAGGAACCCCTTCCACATACGCACCAACGAATCAAATGTGTGATTGGCAAGACCAATCCCAAGCTATGTATTTGGGAGGAGAACAAGGAGAGGGATCTTTGGAGCAAGTTCAATACGTCACGGGGAACCAAGGATATTGGGCCAATCCGGCCACAAGAAACCATCCCGGTTTCTCCTATGCCAACAATGATGGAGCGTTAAACCCGCTGCAACAACTACCTCAACAAGCTCGACCACAACAACAACAACAACAACATTATCCACCGAGGGGGCCCCCGCAACAAAATTTCCCCCCAAAACAACAAGTTGGACCCTATAGGCCGCCCGGATACAATCAAGGGTGGAGAAATCCAAACCCTTCACAAGCTTAACAACGTTCTGATTTTGAAGCTAGAGTGGAGGAGTTTATGGCCGAGCAGAAGAAGACTAATGCCTCCTTGAAGGCGAGCCAAGATTTCCTTGCAACCGTTATAGGCCAAATCTCGGAGCAACCTGCGTTGCTCAATCGAAATAGTCAACAGTTGCCGGCTCAACCCGAGCAAAATCCACAGGGCACCACCGGACATATCAACGCCGTGGTTGCAGTGACTACAAGAGGCGGGAAGGATACCACCCCCGCCATGATCCCAACCGAGGAGCCCGTGGCGGAGAGAGTAGAGCCAAGTGAGCCGGTCATTGAAGTTGAGATGGAGAAAGAGCCGCAAGGGGAAGAAAAGTCCAGAGCAGAGCAACTGAATGAAGAGAGGCGTTTTATGCCACCGATCCCATTCTCTCAGAGGCTTGCTAGAGCAAAGATGGAGAAACGGCTAGCCAAGTTTCTCGAATATTTGAGAGGGGTAAGTCTCAACATTCCTTTCCTCGACGCTATCGTGGAAATCCCGACATACGCCAAGTTCCTAAAAGATTTGATCACGGGAAGGAAGAGGAAGGAGAAAATCATGCTCGCTGAGGAGGGCACTTGGTTCACCAAGAGAGAGAAGGAGCCCGCCAAATTCAAAGACCCGGGGAGTTTCCGAATTCCTTGCACCTTAGGCGGCGTCCCTCTACAAAAGGCGTTAGTGGACTTAGGGGCTAGTGTTACCCTCATGCCTCTCTCTATGTTCCGAAGACTAAACACCGGCACAAACTTGAAGCCTACCGACATGCGGATACAACTAGCCGATGGTCGAATCACAAGGCCGGTAGGGATCGCAGAGGACATCCCGTTACAAGTCCCGGGGGGCATATGTTTGCCATGCGATTTTGTGATCATGGATGTCAAGGAGGAGGGAGATACGTTGCTAATACTTGGACGCCCGTTCCTCGCCACCACCGGTGTCATTGTCGACGTACATGAAGGGACTCTAACATTGAACGTCGGAAACATCGAGGTGGAGCTTCATATACCCAAGGCAATGAAACACATGCCTTATCATGAGGAGCTGGACTATATGGACCTCCTTGACGAGGTCATTGAGGAGGCGATCCCCCATTCCATCGGCGCTCTATTCAAGGATGATTTTGAGGAAGGGCCGGACTTAGGCCAAGAAGGAAAGGTGGAGCATTCCCCCGACCCCTCCATGGAAATTGATGAAGTCGATGCTGATGTCGCGAGAATACGAGAGCTCTGCAAGCTCTCAAAGATGAAGACTCCAAAGAAAGCCCCACCGATACGAAAATCGGTGTCACCGGTGAAGCCGAGGCCCGGAGCAAGCACTAGCTTGGGGGAGCCACCCCCCAACACTACCCGAGGCAAAGGAGCACCGAGGAAGAACACGCCGCCACAACATCCAAATTTAAGTGTTCTTCCCAATAAATTCGACGGGTGCATCTCATATGCACCCAATATCCCGCATTAAATTGAAAATCAAAGGGGGTCGAGCTCAAGACCTTAAACGAGCGCTTGTCGGGAGGCAACCCGACGGTTATCGCTTTATTTTTACTTTTCCCTTTATTTTTGTTTTAGAAATTATTAGTGTTTTGAGTCATTTGCCTAAAAATTTCGTGATAATGAGTCCTATTTTTCTTTGACAGGAGAGGAGAACGGGGTACCTATCATTAGGAGGATGAACAAGGCGACGAGGAGCGCTCCAGGAATGCGCTCGATGCTTAGGAGGAGGATGAAATCGTCTGAAGGAAGAAAAACAGAGTTTAGAGCCCTAACGAAGCCAAACAGCAGAAAACAGGACTCACTCGGCCGAGTATACTAGTCACTCGGCCGAGCACATAAGCTCGTCCGCCTGAGCGGCTCACGAACGAGGGAAGTCTGCTGTACCCAACTCTCTGTTTCTTTTCTTGATTTCAGTATAATTGCCACTCGGCCGAGTATAAATCTTCACTCGGCCGAGTGAAACAGATACACTCCTAAGGCGAGTATTGCCGAGTAGCTTGTGCCACTCGGCCGAATGGACTTTTTCCACTCGGCCGAGGGTGGCAAGGCCACTCGGTCGAGTCGTAAGCGGGGAGGAATTTTTCAAAATATTTCCGTTACGATCACTCGGCCGAGCGCCTTAGTCACTCGGCCGAGTCGTAATTTTTCCTATATAAAGGGGAGCGGGTCGGCGCGTTTTTCGAAACGAGAAAAAACCCAAAACGCGCGACCGCTCGTATCCCTCGCCCGCTGCTTCCCCCCATACTCGCCCGACCAGCCGCCCCACCGCCGCGCTCGGCCACCCACCTCCGGCCGACGCCGCCGCACCCTCGCCCGAGTCGCCGCCGGCGATCCCACCGCCGGCCGAGCTTCGGTAACGCGTTTTCGCCCTATTTTCTCCTGTTTTGTGTATTTTTCGACGATCCGTGTGTTTAACGAGCCCCTAAACCAAATTAAATTTGATTTCTATCTATTATACCCCTAACCCCCCATACGTTTTGAATATTACTCACTGATATCTTCGTTTGATGTGCAGGGTATATTGGGGAGCTTAGGGGAGCCCAGGGGAGCTTCCGGGGAGCGTTTTTGGCTTCGTGGAGGCGTCGTCTTCACACGCATCCACTTCTTTGCTCTCACGGTGTGTCACGGTATACTCGTTCCATTTATTTTTGCACGCCGTATTTTTACTACTTTTGGTGAGCACCCGTGGGCCATATGCCGCCCCAGACACGGCCTCGCACCAGGAGAGCTTCCGTCAAGCGGAAGCGGTCGGATGAGCCCGGCCCCTCCCACGAGGTGGAAGACTCTCCTCCGCCTACACCACCACACCCCGTTCACCCCGCACAGCCTGCAGACCTCGCACACCCCGCACAGCCTGCAGAGCCCGTTCATCCCGCACAGCCACTCCCTGCCGACCCACTACCACCACCGGCTCCGCTTGTCGGGCCGCTGGGGATTACGTTCCGGGACGACGCACACCGCGTCGTTTTTGAGCGCATTTCCCAGCGCTCGATTGTACCCTCCAGGTTCGCACACCTTGCAGACCTAGCATGCCTGGGGGTACTTGTGGGGATGCTCACATTGTATGACAACGTGGGTTGGCGAGATTTTCTCCAAGTGTCGGCGGACACCTTTGTCTGTCCGACACTTGAGGTGCTTAGTTCTATAGCCCGGACCGACGAGGGATGCTCGTTTAGGTTTATGGACCGAGAGTGCCAGGTCACTCTCAGTATGATGAGAGCATTCTTTTCGTGGCCCGATGTCCCCGGGGCCGACCGTGGTTACGCCCCCACTCACATTCCCCCACCTTCCTTCGATTCCCACGCTTTCTGGGCCCGAATCACGGGTTTACCAGCTGCCTTTGACCCTAGTAGGGCCAAGGCCTCGGCCATCGTCCACCCCTGCCTCCGCATAGCTCAGCGCCTTATGGCGACTACCTTTTTGGCGAGATATGAGCCTGGGACGATGTCCACGCCGGAGCTTTATATGCTCTACGTGATGATGCGCCCCAGAGCTCTATCTAGGGAGGGTGACGAGTTGGTCCCTGCCGTCATGATTGATATCGCGAGCTGGTTTTTGGACCGCATCATCGTATCGGTGGGCGCTCGCTCACCGATATGTTGCGACGGTCTGATCACCCTGCTCGCCCTTAAGACCGTCGAGGACCTTCCGGCTGACCTGCGACGAGCCCCGGGCCCCACTTCAATGTCCATAGACGTCATGGCCCAGATGAAGATGCTTCGTCCGCACGGCCAGCGGCACTGGGTTTGGTTGTACGGTCCATTCGGTGCTGATTACATGATCCTTCCGAGCCCAGCTCGGACATAGATAGCACCAGCACAGGTGGACTGGCTTCTGGCGATGGATCTCCTGATCCCCGCCGCCTACGTGCTTGAGGCCGAGGAGGCCGAGGAGGCTGAGCAGGCCCACGCTGCACCCGCTGCACCCGCTGACCCCGTGGCCCCTCAGCAGCCTGATATTTCTGCTGCTCCCGACACCTCTGTCCACACTTCTGTCGGTGTCGGGAGTACACTCGCTGAGACCACCTCCACCACCACCACTCCCACCACAGCTGGCCCTCTGTCCGTTGAGCCCCTTTGCTCAGCCCTACCCGAGCGCCCACCTACTATAGTTGAGAGCGGTGAGCCCTCTTTCGCTGCCGTTGTGGAGACCGTGGTTGTCACCTCTGTCTCCACCGCAGCCATACTTTCTGAGAGTGCCGTGACGTCTGTTCCCACGTCTGTGTCACTGACCTCTCTGGCAGCCTCGTCGCCACTTTTATACTCCACTTCCACTGCTTCTGCTTCCACCTCATACCAGCCTGCACCCCAGCCTCGCACTGAGGCTAGGCCCACACTTGTGAGCACATCACCCTTCCTCCACATGCCTGCTAAGCCCATCCACTACACCACCCGAGTCCGCCAGCCCCGTCCTGCACAACACAGACAGGTGCGCCCCTCTGCACCACCTCCCCCCGACACTGTACTTCAGAGCATTCGTGCTCTTGAGGGGGCGGTGAGTGGCCTCAGAGGTGACCTTAGGACCATGTCTGCCACCGTCACCGCTATGGCCAGCCGCTCGACCTACTACCGGGAATTCACTATTGCCTCACCCAGATTCTCGATCGGCTTCCTCGTGTACCCACACCCACCCAGCAGGTACCCACCCCCACTCCTACATACACCCAGCCTGCTTCCACACCCACACCCACACCCACACCCACCCTTCAGACTGTACCCCAGCCACCACCACCACCTCCGCCTCAGGAAGGAGACGGCGCAGCACCACCCTCTTAGGCACCCTTGATGCCATTGATCTTTTTTGTCGTCATGCTGCCCGTCTCTGCTCGGTCCTGATGATTTTTGCCCACCCCCTCCCCTCACTGTTTTTTTGGGTCCACATTTTGTTCATATCTTTCTACATCATTTTTGGGAGAGAGGGAGAGATTTTTGGTGTCACACTTTTATATCTGATTCACTCCTATATCTGCATGCATCATGTCCGCATCATATTTTCCATTTCGTTATTTTTATTTTCTTTTTCCTCATGCATGCATCCTCACCTTCCCCTCACATTACACGTCTCTCGGTGTGCCACACTTCGCACATTGAGGACACTGTGCACTTTAGCTTGGGGGAATGAGTTCTCACGTTCTTTTCGATTTACCACCTTTATTTTTAGTTTTTTCACGCCATTTTCCGCATTTGCACTCATTTTCATCACTTTTTCTTTTTTTTACCATGCATCACGTTTTTTCTTATTTTCTTTGTGTGCTGCATTGTAATTAGTTTCATTTTCCCTTTTTATCTTTTACTTCTTTCATCTCATGCTAGAGATGATTTTTCTGTGATGATGATGACGTGGAGTTAGCTTTCTCTATATGCATGCTATATTTGTCATGTCTTAGCTTTTGTTTCTGATATCATATGCTGTGATTTGCCTTGCATTTAGAGATAGTAACCCACACTTTTTCCGCATGAAAATGGATGAAATTTTATTATTAGCAGAGTCTGAATATTCATATGTATGCTATCGTAGAAAACACACCAAGATTCACGCATTGGATGCTTATATCTGGAGTACCGTTTTCTTTTCCTATATCACTTCTATTTGCATGATTTGTACACGTCACTTCAGGATGATTGAATGATGTTAGCTATGATAAATCTGGATTAGTTTTGCTTTTTTGTGATCGAAACTGAATAGATTAGATTACCCTGCTGAAGTTGTCATGCACGTCTTATAGAGTGGACCGAGAGACATATTTATTTCTTTCTCCACATATCTTGAACAATTATTCTCTATTTTAAAATCATTGGTGAATCTCCCCTTGGCGACTCTAGTATTTGGCACTTCCCCCGTTATTAATATCCTAGCTCCAAATTTCCCAAAACCAAAAAGAAAAAAAAAGAAAAGAAAATTCTTGTATATCCTTCTCTCTTTTTGATTTAGGATCATTTGTGTATATATGTTATATATATATATATAAGGAGAAAAAGAAAAGAAAAGAGAAAAATATCTCAATAAACGATCCCATCTCATGTACTCTCTCTTTCTTCCCTCTCTTTGTTTTTTATTTTTATTTTCCTTTGCATTTGGAGTTTCAAAAGAAATGGGGAATGTAAATACAGTTTTGTATATGCCACCACGCTTATAGATAAGCTTGGGGGAGAGAATCCAATGATGTGTGAGAGAGTGACTACTTGACGGTGCATGACAACCTAGGCTAAGTAATATTCTATACTCGGTGAGATTGTTTTAGCTTCACGAAATCCAGAAATCTATGCCTAGCACTCATTTCATGAAATCCACGCTTTTCTTTTCTTTCTATTCTATTGCGTGATATTCTTATACTCCTCATAGAAAGCATTCAATTGAAAAGTGTGTGATCTGCGATATTGTATACCGCTTTAAATGATTCAGACGATGTTAATTTTAGAATTATTCCGTTTTTCATGCTATATCAATATTCTTGGGTTTTCTATTTCTATTTGCACCATTATACTATGATATCGAAATAAAAGTCTTTGACATGTGTTTTACATTCGGTGCATGCTATATGAGTAAGCAAAACCCACGTCCTGAGAAAATGATCTAGCAGCTTGCCTCTTCGCTTTCTTCTTTCTTCTTCGTTTTTCGTTTTCCATTTTTTCATCGTTTTCATTTTCTGAATCCACCGGGTTCGCCTTTTACTTATCTTCCTCGAGGACGAGTAAGAGGTAAGCTTGGGGGATTTTGATCACTCCATATTTTACACCTTTTTTCCGCATGCTTGCATGCCATTAGATCACTCAAATCACGTTTTTTCACGATTTATCGACAATATTGCGATACTTTTCACGATTTATTGTTTTTGTCGTATTTCAGGAGATTTGGAGCGATTTGGAGTGATTCCGAGATACACCTACTCCGGAGTGTCACCGACGACTTCCCCGAGGGGTATTTTGCTATTGGAGAGGAGCGAAAGAAGAAAGAACGTCGTAGAAGCGACGAGGAGGCAAAAACACTCAGAATGGGCATTTTCAGTGTCTCACTCGGTCGAGTGAAGGAGTCACTCGGCCGACCAGCGAGACCCCGCTTGGCCGGCCAGATCGGACACGCTTCAAGTGTGCACTTGGCCGAGCATCAGAAGCCGCCTCGGCCGAGTGACGTTTCCCGTCCGCCCGAGCGGCACTCAGACGACGCCCCTCAAAAAGAGCCAACTTACTGTTTTTCGTCTGTCTGAGCATCAGAAGACCCACTCGGCCGAGTGGCAATTGCCGACCGCCCTAGTGAATACA
Source organism: Scilla litardierei (assembly GCA_030789695.1). Taxonomy (NCBI): domain Eukaryota; kingdom Viridiplantae; phylum Streptophyta; class Magnoliopsida; order Asparagales; family Asparagaceae; genus Scilla; species Scilla litardierei. The sequence goes on from CM061134.1 coordinate 122,167,038, forward strand.
AGCCCATCGGCCGAGTGACGACAACTCACTCGGCCGAGTGACGCCCGAAGTGAAGACCCCCAAGACCCCAGACTTACTGTAAATTCTCAGGGTCTCTCACTCGGCCGAGCGACTTTTGTCACTCGGCCGAGTAAGCCGCGTGCATGTAGCGGAAAACACGATTTTGAAGAGGCGCAGGGGCATTTTGGTCACGGTTTTTTGGGCAGTTTTGGGGGGTATTTAACCCCTGATTCTAACCTAGGTTAGGGAGCTTTTTTTCCTTACTTTGGCAGCCTTTTAGATTAAACTTTTTAGTTTTTGATTCTTGTGATTGGAGAGGAGAGAAAAGGTTTATTTTGTTGGATTCTTGAAGAACTACATTGGTTTGTCTCCCTCTTCATTAAAAATCTTATTTTTATTGCTTATTTGAATATTGCCATGAATTCTATTGCTATTTCAATTGATTATTCTTCTATTTGTGAAATGATTTGTGAGTAGTCCTAACGTTTTAGGGTGTGGGGATGAACCCTACGAGCCCAATTTCCGATTTGTGATGATTTGGTAGAACTATAGCTAGAATTGCTATTAGGGTTAGTTTGGGATCGATTTATTACGGATAGCTAGGTGTTCATATCGATTGGGATTTGCAAGAGATTGGATCCGAATTCGATAGGAAACCCTAGAGATCCGAATTGGGTTGAAATTGAGTTTCCGTAATATCGGTTTGCAAGAGATTGGACCGATACTAGGGTTCTCGGTTGCAATTCTATACCGATACCCGTTTGCAAGAGATTGGACGGGTAGGAACTATCCCAACCTAGGGCGCAGCATGAGTTTGCACAAGAGTGGGCTCGGGATGCGATTGAACAATGATGTTGATCCTAATGCTAGCTTGCCTAGGCTAGGGTTTGTAAGAGATTGGGCCCGAGCCTAGGTTAGCTATAGACCAGCAATAGCGAGAGAGCGTGAGCTAGGTTTTACATTCAGTTGCAACTAGTTCATCCGAAATTCTACCCTAGCAATTGTGATACCAATGAATCACATTGACGAGATACGGTGAGTAGCGGGGATTCCCTATTCCCTAGGCGTCTTTATTTGATTTTATATCTTTATACTTTGCCTGACGATTGTGACAGCATCGCCGAAAGGCAAATTCCCTCTTTTCTGTCCTTATAGCCAGGTTGTTCGGAGAAGGCACTGTCATACGTCCTCCCTGTGTTCGATACCCGCTCGCCGCTACACCGTGCGCTTGCGGTAAAACTACACGGTCGCTCTTTTGGGTGTACGCCCGGAAGCGATCAGTTGGCCGTGATAATGATATCCTAATCACGACATTAATATAATGATGGTAATCAATGGAACTAAGTACCACATAGATGAAAGTACCACATAGACCAATGTGCTACATGGACCAAAGTGCCACGGAAATGCTGAGGGCCACCTCTTGAATCCATGGGAGCCACCTCCTGAATCCATGGGGGCCACCTCTTGAATCTATGGGGAGCAGTGGATGAGACCACGTGAAATGAATGAAATGATGGATTTGTTCCATAATTGAAAGTAAGGACTCTGAGCGTAATAACTACATGGGAATCTCGGTCTACCTTGAGGAGGTGAGATTCCAGACTTTGGGTATGGGGGAACACATGTAAAATGTATGCCTAAGGACTGGACTGTATGTATGTGTGTGTGTGTGTGTGTGTGTGTGTGTGTGTGTGTGTGTACATATCTCACTCGCACTCCTAGCAGCCGGCAGAGGTAGTGGCAGGATTTAAAAGGCATAAGTGTACTCATGATGCACCATGAGGTAATTGATGTCACACCATTCTCACTCTCAGAAGGGAGAGTTACGAGAGGCCACATTTGTCACAGTGCTTGTGTTCGCTGGCAAGGTACAACTTTTTCATCCACCCTAGGTGAAGTCTAGTTCCTTATGTCCTACATTTTTCCCAAGTTTCCAAATCATGATTATAATTGAGAACTTGAAGAATAATGTTCTAGAATTTTTCCTTAAATTATTATATGTGGATGTTCATTTACAGTTGTCTGTTTTTCTTGATGCATATTATCTTTTGAGCACTTCTCTCTATGCTCAGTATATGCCTGTGATGTTCCTTCTTTACATTTATGCATTTAATCTGTTGCCATGATTATCACCAGCAGTCAGACCTTAGTTAAGTACAACAGTTCTGAGACTAGCCCTCTACCTAGTGTTGTTAGATTTATACTGGGTCACGCATTGACGTGTCCCTCCCCCTTTTCCCCAGGACTAGAGACAGAGATGGTGGAGTAGGACCCCATCTAATAGATTACCTCGAGCCTTGAACTAGAGTTGGAGCCTTAGAGGGGTTTTTCGTGGAAGGGAGTTCACAGGAGTAGTCTAGGGATGTGTTGTACTTGGTGTGTGCATACCATTCTTTTGTGGGGGGTTGGAAAATTCTTGTTGTTACCCCCCTCTTGAACCTTTGGATTGTGGTTATTTTTCAGTGTTTTCTTACGTATTCAGTTTCACGATTTCCAATTGTAAATTCCTTGTAAATATCAGAAGTACTCTTCGTTTCATATATATATATATATATATATATATATATATATATATATATTTCTATATATATGTGTGAATATATATATGTATATATATATATATATATATATGAGAATAATGGCTATCATACGCCATATGAGATAGGCTCTCATACTCCCTCTCACATAAAGCAACCAAGTACAAGCCCATATGGGCTTGTACTTGGTTGTACTTGGTTGCTTTATGTGAGAGGGAGTATGAGAGCCTATGTCATATGGCGTATGATAGCCATTATTCTATATATATATATGTCTATATATATGTGTGAATATATATATGTATATATATACACACATATATATATATATGTCTATATATATGTGTGAATATATATATGTATATATAGACATATCTATTCTATATTTGATGAAGATTTTGAATTTTGTCCCAGTAGGACAAGTGACTAGGACAAATGGCTTATGACTAGGATAAATGCTTGATGACTAGGACTGGGATAAGTTTTGGCGGGGGGGGATTTATGGGGAAGATTTGAATTTGGGGGGTTTAAATTTTGGTGGGAAACTTAAATTTTGGGAGAAACTTGAAATTTTGGGGGAAAACTTGAAATTTGTGGGAGGAGGGAACCTCGGCCATTAAATAAACCGTGCCATATGAGCACAGGTAATGACTAGTATATATATATATGTGTGTGTGTGTGTATATATATAGACATATATATATATGTATATATATATACATATATATATATGTATGTATGTATATATATATAGACATATATATATAGACATATATATATATATATATATATATATATATATATATATATAGGTTAATGGGCCAATGCTTATATATATATATATATATATATATATATATAGACATATATATATATATATATATAGACATATATATATATGATAAAATGCGCCTGAGCTCGTGCTCAGATGGGATTCCTGCGCTCGACCCCTCCTGACCGTCCGATCCGATCAGCGATCATGGTAATATCTGACCTTTTGGTGCAATTACCAAAATGCCCTTTAAGCTCTTTTTAACGCGCCTCTGTACTAAATTACCTTTAACCCCTTTTGTACTAAAATACAATCGCCACCAATTCTTTTGCTCACTCCCGCGCAAAACGCAGAAGCTGGAGCAATCGCCACCAATTCTTTTGCTCACTCCCGCGTAAAACGCAGAAGCTGGAGTAGATCCCCAGTTTTGTACAAGGTCTTCGATTTCAACAGCCCACGCCTAAGATCGACCCCAAATCCAGGCCATCACACTCTCGTTGATTCCCCTGTTACTCTCCTCCATCGAGGTAAGGATCGTCATCCCTAATTTGTTGGACATCTCATATTGCTCAACGCAAACAACGGGATAAATTTTTGAAGGGTTTTGCGCGGGGAGTAATTTCCAACATTTGGACGATTAGCCTGGAAATTCCTCTCCGCGCACAACGGGCTAAATTTTTGTCTCGTTTTGCGCGGTGAGTAATTTCCAAACTAGCGAAGTGTTGCGATGGAAATTACTCTCCGCGCACAACCCTTCAAACATCGCACCCGTTGTGCGCGTTGAGCAATATGAGATGTCCATCAAAACTTGCCGAAGCAGCTCATATAGCACAATAACATGGAGCGAATGGCGTACATAATAGTGCCCACCGCGCAAAACGGGTGATATGTTTGATTTTTTGATGGATTTGATCCGGTCATCAAATATGATGCTAACAATTAGATCATATTGAAAAAGAATAGATATAATACGCAAGGTTTTAACATGATTAGTAATAGTAGTGTGGTTTCAACTAACATACTGATGATGATCTACTGATACTTGGATAGAAATGTATAGCAGTCATGTTGCGTCAATATTACTGATATTTTTACTTGTTTCTAATGTAGAAAATGAAAATCGAAGAGACTGAACCCTATGTGCATGATCAGGAGATGCCAAATGAGATTGAAGCTGAAAATGACAGTGCAAATAGCGTATATCAAGAGGATAGGCATAGTGATAGTGAAAAAGGCAGCCCACATGTTGGAATGACATTTCAAACAGAAGAAGATGCGTATCAATTTTATAATACATATGCAGCAATGAAAGGTTTTGCAACCCGAAAGGGATCTACGGGAAAGGGAAAAGATGGCAATTGTTGGATCCTGCCAAAACAGAGTTAGGATCGATAAATGAAGTTGAGACTTACGCTTGCGTATGCGGCACGGTAGTCTACGAACTTGGCCTTCGGATTCGCCACGACGGATTGAGTCTTCTCACGAACGGAGTAAGGCTACTAAATCCACAATCTAAATCTCTACTTTTAGATTAAGAACTTGGATAAAGGGAGAGGAAGTATTTCGGCAGAGCTTCGCTAGAATGAAAATGCATGCAAGAATGCCATGCAAAAGTGTAAGAAAATGGCTAACCCTTGGGTCTTATTTATAGCCCCCAAGCTAGTTATTTTAGGAGTAATTGTTCCTTTGGAACAATTTAACTAAGGTGTACCATCGTACATGGCATATTATTAGCTTAAGTTGTACCATATGCATGGTACAATATAAGCTTAAGATATTACCCCTTTATTAGCCATATGTCGCATGCACTTATGCACATATAATGCGACTTTCCCATCAATCTAGAGATCCTCTCCGCAAGGGAACATATTCCCTTTGCGCACGACTTCGTGTACGCGACGTTCGAGGTCCGTATTCCCTCGTACATCCCCTACAAGGGTGTACTAACGTCTTCCATATCCAACATCTCCCACTCACACTTGAGGGGATTGTAAGAGAATGTATTTCTCTTAGTTCTTTCATCTATCATACCGAGAAATAGACCGTGCGACCGTCATGTGCGTAGAGTCTGTTGTTGTGCACTTGTTAGAGATACACAACGACCTCGAAGGTGCAAAGTTGAGTTGTTCAACGCATGCTTTACCCTAGATTATTTCTTCACATTTCTTATACTTTATATTCAACAATTGAATCCCATCTGGATTACAATTGGCTGGCCAGCTTTAAATCATTAAAGTCCAAATGCGAATATGAAATCAATCTTCCTCTTCTTGCGAACCTTCTGATCTTGACTTGATTCGCTTTTCTAACGTGCCCCGCCGAGCCGAATTATCATAGCCCATTAGCAACACGCTAAGATAGCGATCATCTCGTCAAATCTAAAGGAACCAATTGGAGTCCTTGAGGGTAAGAGTTAAGACCCATATGGCCTTTGAGTCTCACATAATAGCAAACACTATTGCTACTAACTCAGTGGTCGAAATGCATACGTGGTATGAACACGTATTACAACATCACTCCTTTCCCAGGGAGAGTATGTCTCAATGATGTTGTAAGGATGATGATCATGCACCACAATGTCTGACTTTGAGTCCCTTATTCTACTCAAATAGTCCTTTGGACTCACATCCCGCATTTAGACAGATAGGATTTCCAAAAAATCCTCTTAGATCTTTTGTAAGCATCCATATGATGCAGATCTTTCATGCGACCATTTTGTTTAAGTCATGACTCTTAAATCATCCGTCTGATGATTTTGACTTCAAACAGGTCTCATCTCTATTCCATCCGTCTGATAGAATAAGGCGGTTGCTCATGTGAGAGAGCCAACCTCAATCTGTCTGACATACTAGAATTCAGCTGAGATTTCAAAAATGTACACAAACATTTCTTAAGAAATTCATATGCAATGTTTGAAAAAAGAACTTATTCTTTTATTAATTTTGATCACTTACAGACATGGGAATTTACATTGGTACAACTCAGCTCTTACGCAATCCTTGAGATGATAAGTGTTTGTAAAACACATTTCTGGGGATCGCTTTCGTAAGCTTATCCTCTATCATCTCATGCGTAGATATGTACCTTATATCTACCTTCTTGGTTTTATCATAGTATTTTGCAAATTCGTATCGGATATCAATGTGTTTGATCTTACAAGACACATTATCCTCTTTAACCGCTTTCCAGTGTACTTGCCCTGTATTGGATTGGTAACAGCTTACCATTTCCAACGGCAAAAACAGATGTCCGGTCTCGTACACACCATAGCGTACATAAGACTATCAACTGCACTGGAATATGGAACTTTTTCCATAATTTCCTTTTCCTTTTGGTTCTTTGGACACGATTCCAGATATAAATTATCGCATATGCTTATATGAATATCAATGGACTTGCAGTCCTGCATATTAAATCATTCTAGAACCTTCTTTATATAAGTCTCCTGTGAAAGAGAAAGAAGTTTCTTCGAACGATTCCTTGAAATCTTAACTCCAAGGATATATGCGGCTTTTCCTATGCCTTTCATCTCAAATACTGATGAAAGCCAAGCCTTGATACTCATCACAAAGCCCTTGTCATTTCTGGTTATTAAAATGTCATCTACATATAGAGACATGATAATATACTTGCTTTTAATCCTCTTGATATATACTCAGTTATCTTCATCAAGCATGGTAAAATCCATTTGATAAGACAACTTCTTGAAATCGTAAATACCATTGCCTCGAGGATTATTTAAGACCATATATGGACTTACGAAGTTTACAAACCTTATGTTCGTTTCCTTCTTTTACAAACCCTGTTGGTTGTTCCATACAGATCTCCTCGTCCAATTCTCCATTGAGAAAGGCAGTCTTTACATCCATCTGATGTAATTCGAGGTTTAAGTAAGCTACCATTGCCAGAATCAGGCGAATCGAGGTAAAACGCACAACAGGTGAGAAGGTCTCTTCGTAGTCTATCCCTTCCTGTTGCGTAAAACCTTTCGCGACAAGGCGAGCTTTATATCTATTTATAGAGCCATCAGCCTTATGCTTGATCTTGAGAACCCATTTGTTCCCAATTGCTCTATATCCTCTGGGTAAGTTAACTAAGTCCCAGACTTGGTTAACTTGCATGGATTTCAATTCCTCCTTCATCACTTCCATCCATTTGTCTTTTGCAGGGCATGATACGGCCTGTTTGAAAGCAGCAGGCTCGTCATCATCTTGTAGTAAAGTCATAAAGGTTTGCGGAAATTCATCCTTAAATCTTAGAGGAGCCAACCTTGTATGACTACTACGTCGTATTTGAGATTCTTCAAGTCCTTGTTGACTCGAATTTAGATCAATTCTAATATCACTCCCACTTGGAATGTCGTTAGAATTGCTCCCACTTGGATCATTATTCCCGTATGGAATAGGATAATCGTCATTCGTATAATCCATTGGTGAAGGTTGAAACGTATTTTCGACTTCACCAAGAATTCTCCCACTCGAATGAGGTAATCCTTCTTGATCATAAATCTCAAAAAGAGATAAGTCCTGACTTATCTCGCCCTGTCTTGGAAACTCGTTTTCCAAGAAAGTGACATCCCTCGACTCAAACTCAATTAGCCCACCATTGTCTTCCTGACTAACAAAAACATAACCTTTGGAGTTTTCTGCGTATCGTATAAAGATACATTTCCTTCCCCTTGGCTCAAGTTTGCCATACTTATGGGAGGAAATATGTGCGTAGAATGCACAACCCCAAGGTTTCAAAATGTTTTAAGTCAGGGAACCTTTGGTTCCACAACTAACAAGGAGTGGAGCTAACTGATTTCGAGGGTACGCGGTTTAAAATGAAAGCGGCCGTTAATAATGCATCACCCCAAAAGGTGATTGGCAAGTTAGCTTGCGCCATCATTGAACGGACCATTTCCATTAAAGTCCTATTTCTCCTTTCCGCAACACCGTTTTGTTGATGAGTATAAGGCATAGTTACCTGATGTACTATGCCTTTTTCATCACAAAGTTCCATAAAACTTGTTGATTGATATTCACCGCCCCTATCGGTTCGCAAGATCTTAACCTTGCGATCTAATTGATTCTCCACTAAACTCATATAGTTTTTAAAGCAAGCCAAAGCTTCACTTTTGTGGGATCAAATAGATATGTCCGAATCGGGTGAAATCATCAATAAAAGTGATGAAATAGGACTTTCTGCGTCTTGTCTTGACATTCATCGGACCTCATATGTCCGAATGGATAAGCTGTAATGGAACCTCGGCCCTTGTGCCGGTTCCAAACGGCTTGCGACAAGATTTCCCCACAAGGCAATGTACACAGGTCGACATTTCAACCTTTGAAACATTTGATAGAAGGCCACGTTTGGCAAATCTATCTATACGCGTTGGTCCAATATGACCAAGCCTTGTGTGCCAACAAATTATATTAGACTTATTAGTCAAAGAATTTGTCACAAGGAAATATTCATTACATGAGGAATCATACTTTGTACTTATTACAATAAATCCTTTGAAATACAAACCCAGTACCAATAAAGGAATTATTACAAAATAGGTCCATATTACAATCATGAAGGAACCAACTATAACCAAGACCCATTAAATTGACCACAATTTTAATATTCCTTTGAATATATGGAATGAAGAGAACATCATGAAGTAGGAGAGTGCGGCCGTTGTCCAAGACTAGCTTGCGAGTCCCAACGCCTTTCACTTCAACACGTGTGTTGTTTCCTACATTGATCCACTTCATTCCTTGGGGTATCCGTTGATACTCCACGAAAGACCGTCTGTCCTTTGCTATGTGGTCGGTGGCACCTGAATCAATTATCCCAAAATGGATTAGATTCCACAAGAAATATTGAACTAGAAACACATATGTAACTAGTATTACAAGTTACCTCGTCACTTCCACTCGTACACGAACGAGCAAAGTGACCGAGCTTGTTGCATTTGAAGCACTTGATCCTTTTCAAGTCTTTCTTCTTGTGCCATTTCTTGTGCCCACCCTTATGTTTGGGTTCCTTGGTAGACTCAGGTTGCTTATTACGTTCATTAGAAGACTTCGAACGATCTTTACGTTTCTTTCCCCCGTGTGAGGAACTAGCAACCATGTGCACTTCTGCACTTGGCTTGGCAGCCGCAAGCCGCTCTTCTTCTAATTCGAGGTGCTTGGAAACATCGTTGAAGGTCTTGATGCTCTCATTATGAGTGAGATGCATCTTCATCTGATCCCACCCATTTGGTAGGGAACGTATGACTGCTTGGATTTGTTGCTCATCTGTGAGCACATGACCTGCATCCTTTAACTCCGAGATAAGGTTCGCCATATGTCGCAGATGTTTCCCCATGGAATGATCTGGACGTTTCTTATATGAATCGAACCTTATAGTTAAGGAGCGAAGTTTGGACACCGATGTGCCACCGAACTTCTCCTCTAGCTTGGACCATATGTCCATGGCTAGGTCATGTTCTCAGAAGATGCGCATTATGTCATCAGCCATACTGCTTAATAACGTAATGCGCGCTATCTTGTTCTTCTAAGACCAAGCATCAAAAGCTTCCTTGTCTCGTCGGTGTTGGGCCGTAGTGCCCAACTCGGGTTCAATCATAACGTTCTTTAGAGTTTCGAGCACTTCTTGCTCCTCTAGAACGTATTGTATCTTGATGGACCAAAGTTTGTAATTATCGCCGTTGAGTTTTTCACCTCTGTTTAACTCAGCGACGATATTCTTTGAAGCGGAAGACATTTTACTTTTAAAATGCTGCAAAAGACACAAAACCGAAGGTTTGATCAAAACATTGCATAAAAATTCTTAAAATATAACTCCCACTTGAAATGATAATAGAATATCCCATTTGGATAGTTCTAAAAATTCAAATCCCACTTGGAATTATATTATATTTGATAAGTTACTTTTGAAAAATATTGAAGATGTTGTTCTAGAATCGAAAAGGTCTCTATGATTCCAATCACCATCTAGAACAACCTTCAATATTCCCCCATCACTTATCAAACAATCGTACTCTTATAGTACTTCGCAGTGGAAAATTACTTTTGAAAAACATATCTTTCAAAATGGAATAGGTGAGAGTTTGCGCAAAGAGTTTTAGCGCAACAATTGCTAAGCCACGAGACCTGTTCTACACACCCATGGGTTAGATAACCATGGCCGGATCGTGGTAGGACTTGGAATTCTAAATTGCGCTATCCCGATTAAGGACGGGACATAACCTATTTGAAAACATCTTTTTCAAAAAATTTAAAATACATTGGCTAATCTCCGTAGAGTAGAGCACAACGTCATAAGTACATTGGCTAATCTCCGTAGAGTAGAGCACAATGACATGGCTAATCTCGCATGAAGTAGAGCACTATGGCTAATCTTCAAGGAGTAGAGCCCAATGAAAAACTTCATTAAAATGTTAGCCCCGTATGGGCTAGTCGGCACTGTGGTTAGTCCCGTATGGGCTAATCGGCACATTCGAGTTTGACCAAGGCCTTTTGTCACCCCGTATGGGTCAGTCGGCAAGTTTACGATCGACCAAGACCTTCTGTCGGATTGGTCGACCAAAACAACCAAATTGGTCGACCAATTATTTGGTCTGCAACTTCTCCCGGCCAGGCCCTGGCCTCTGCCAGGGTCGGCCAGGCCCTGGCCGAGGCCAGGGCGCCGGCCCTGGCCACTGCCAGGGCCGGCCAGGCCGGCCCCTGGCCTTGGCCGGGGCCGGCCACTGCAGGCCTGGCCTTTGCCGGCTACTGCCGGCCTGGCCATGGCCGGCCATGGCTTGGCCATGGCCGGTCATGGCCAATGCCATTTTTGCCTTGGCCGGCCATGGCCCTTTGGCCATGGCCGGCCTCCCCTTGTGTGGGGTGGCCGCACACCCCCGCCGGTGGGGGTTGCCGCGGTGGTTATTGGCCGTAGCCAACCCCCTCCGCATGGGGAGGGGGGTGCATGGCCTTCATAGCCCATTTGGCCATGGTGCACATGCACTAAAATTCATCTTTCCCGATGGGAATAACCACCACCTTCTTCCTCGATGAAGCACCCGTTCGTCGATGAAGCACCCGTTCGTCGAGAAAGTGGTTATTTTCTAATGGCCGTGTGCCAAAAATGAAAAATAACATACTACGTGAACGGTCGGTTCTTCCCGTCATGGAGAGTTCCTACCATATCCGTAATGATAGGAGACCCTAACGTGAAAAGAACAACCGCTGCGTTCTCTCCGTCACGAAGCGTTCCTACCATATCCGTAATGGTAGGATACCCATTCGTGAAAAAGACAACGACTCGTTCATAGTTTCGACGGGGCGGCGGTTTGACCGGGGCGAACTCGTATGGCTCCGATACCAATGTTGGATCCTGCCAAAACAGAGTTAGGATCGATAAATGAAGTTGAGACTTACGCTTGCGTATGCGGCACGGTAGTCTACGAACTTCGCCTTCGGATTCGCCACGACGGATCGAGTCTTCTCACGAACGGAGTAAGGCTACTAAATCCACAATCTAAATCTCTACTTTTAGATTAAGAACTTGGATAAAGGGAGAGGAAGTATTTCGGCAGAGCTTCGCTAGAATGAAAATGCATGGAAGAATTCCATGCAAAAGTGTAAGAAAATGGCTAACCCTTGGGTCTTATTTATAGCCCCCAAGGTAGTTATTTTAGGAGTAATTGTTCCTTTGGAACAATTTAACTAAGGTGTACCATCGTACATGGCATATTATTAGCTTAAGTTGTACCATATGCATGGTACAATATAAGCTTAAGATATTACCCCTTTATTAGCCATATGTCGCATGCACTTATGCACATATAATGCGACTTTCCCATCAATCTAGAGATCCTCTCCGCAAGGGAACATATTCCCTTTGCGCACGACTTCGTGTACGCGACGTTCGAGGTCCGTATTCCCTCGTACATCCCCTACAAGGGTGTACTAACGTCTTCCATATCCAACAGCAATACCACAAGGAGGAAGTATACGTGCAACAAAGAAGGGTATAAAAGCTTAAAAGATAAGAGGGAGATAGGGAGGGACGTTAATCGAAGGAAAAATGAGAGAGAAGGCTGTATGGCTCGAATGACAGTTCATAAAATCACCGGAGGAGTATGGCGGATAAACTCCTTTAATGATGATCATAATCATGAGTTGATAAAAAGCCCAGCGAAGATCCAGATGCTACGGTCACATAAAAGATCGCAGATGGAAGGAACATGTAGGAATTTAGTTGATCAGATGCGTGGCTATGGAGTAGGACCTGCAAAGATTGCAAGGATTCTAAATGGCACGAGTAGTAGTAATGTCAATATTACTACGCAACAATGCATTGATCATGGGAGAGTAGAAAGAAAGAACAACATTGGGAAGGAATGCATTAGAGTAATAGAACATTTTATTAAAAGGCAAGCTACAGACTCTCAGTTCTATTATGCTATTGAGCATGATGAAGAGAATGTATGCAGGAGTATATTTTGGGCTGATGGAAGGGCGAGGACATCATACAGCCAGTTTGGAGATGTTGTTGTATTTGATGTCACTTATAAGACAAATAGATTCATGTTGCCTTTTGCACCTTTTACAGGTGTCAATCATCATAAACAGTCTATTTTATTTGGATGTGCTCTTCTTGCTGATGAGAAGGAAGAATCCTTTGTTTGGTTATTCGAACAGTGGTTAACATGTATGTGGGATAAAGCACCAGGAGCTATCATCACCGATCAAGACCCGGCAATATGCAATGCAATCAAAAGAGTTTTTCCAAATACAAAACACATGTATTGCATATGGCATATCAGTCTGCACGAAGATGAGCATCTACGTTCATTGCGGTCTTCTTATAACCCTGAATTTGAAGAAGACTATGCAAACTGGTGTAAGAACAGTCAAAATGTTGAAGAAGCTGAGAATTGTTGGTGCATCTTAATGGAGAAGTACCAAACGGAATTTCAGGAGCCATTGACAGAAAAACAAAAAAATGAAATGAAAGCCTGGAAGTGGTTGCATACGATGCATGAGAAAGCACAGCATTGGATTAAGGCGTACCTACTGGATACTTTCTTTGCGGGTATGAATGTTAATACGATAGAGATTGGTGTAAAAATATATGATCAAAATAAACTCAGCACATGGTATTCACTTCTTGTTTTGTGTGTAGGCATGGCGTCCAGCCAAAGGAGTGAAAGCATGAACGTGTATTTTGATGGATACGTAAACTGTATGACTCCATTATACGAGTTCATTGATCAATATGATAAAGCCGTAAAATTTCAGCGAGACAAAGAGGAGAGAGAAGATACTTTTTGTATGCGGAACAAACCAGAATTTAGCGGCATGCATGAGTTAGAGGTTCATGCCGCAAAGGTATATACTAGAAACATATTTTCCATTTTTCAAAATCGTTTCAAAAATACTTTATACTGTCGGCACGAAAGGGTGAGCACGGATGGGGACACGAGCACGTATATAGTAACTATGCGGATTGATGGAAAGAGCTACGTGCATAATGTTCAATGCAATATATCTAAGGGAATGTTCAGGTGTACGTGTGCAAGGGCGGTGACTGAAGGTTTGCTATGCACACAAATTTTATATATGATGAAGCAAAAGTATGATATGCAAGCAATCCCTGAGAGATATATTTTACCCAGGTGGACTCTAAATGCAAGACATAGCATCATGAGTCTTGGGGCCTCGTCGACTAGCACAGTACACGGAGTGCGTCTAACTCAAATTACTCCACTTCAAGCCTGGAGACTTCGTTCATCATTCGATAAAGTCGTGGAGGCGGTAACAAGAGATCCCCTTCTGTTTGATGTCGTCTTTGGGTGGGCAAACAGTTTTTTTGACCAGCATAATATGACTAATAAAGCGCAAACTGCTTCTGAAGAGCCAAGATCACAGGTGGGGTCCAGTGCACCTATCAAACAAGAAGTGGGAGTAAATGATGTCATTATGCATGATCCTGCAAAAGCTAGAACTAAAGGCCGACCACGAGTGGCGTCAAGGATTCCGTCTGGAATACAAGTCTCACAAGAACAAAGTCAAACAAGAACAAGGACATGCAGTGTTTGTGCAGAAAAGGGTCATGACATGAGAACTTGTCGTATGAGCACAGCTGGTAGAAATAAGGTATATATGAGCACAACTGGTTACTATTTTATATACTAGTATAAATTATTGTAACATCATTGCTCCATAATCTCTGTAGGAAAAATCTTCGCCCGATGACTTAACAAGGCTGTGATATGAAGGACGACATTTTTATATCCTAAAGGTAACAATTTTGTATCAGCTTGGAAGAAATATACTACATGCATCTGTCACGGACATATCAGTGTAAATGGGTTGTAAGTAAACTGGTTCTCTTTAAAAATGGTCATCTGAAAACGGCAGCCTCCTATATTTTTAGTCCAAAATGCAGCCATTGTGGAGTTGAATTAATAGGGCTGGGGGTCCAAATTGAACATTAAAACAGTAAGTCTTGGTTATAAGCCTATGAGGATGATGCCTATCATTCGAGACCTATATCCGATGCTGCGGATCTCATATCTTATAATTTCTCTGTTGCTGCAGAACCTGACAAATGTCAAGAAAATTAATGGGATTAAGGAGTAAGAAGCAGAAGCAGAAGAGCTAAAGAGAATGAAGATTCAAGAGAATGAGGCATGTAGCTGTCCGCGATGAGTAATGGTGGGTAATTGTATACAGTTTAGCTCCGCGCGCACAACGTTTACAACTTTTACCAGTTGTGCGCGCTGAGCAAAACTTGGTAATTTTACAGGCTTCCTAATAAGCGCACACAACGTTCAATAATGTTACGGATGTGCGCGCTGAGTAATATGGGTAATTGTAAGCAGTTAAGCCCCACGCGCACAACGGTTCATAACTTTGACGGTTATGATCGATGAGTAAATGTTGGTAATCGTAGACAGTTGTGCTCAGCTCGCACAACGTTCAATGCTGTTGCCGTTGGTGCGAGCTGAGTAATTGTGGGTACTTCAAGTTAGCATCACGCAATTTTGTAATGTGATGCAATTGCACCAAATTTAATGACATTGTATTAAGATCTGTATTCCAACATGCTACAACATTTATGCATTCAAATGTACATAACACAACAAAGTAGAAACTACATCTAAACATTTTGCAACATCACAGTTTTTGCCCGACTAAGCAATTAAAGCACTAGACTATACTAGGGATACAGGGATTCCCACCATGAAAAAAATTTAAAGTTTGTTGCCATTTATGAGCTGCTCCAGCAGCTGCATCAGCGTCACTTGCTTTTTTGTATCTTGGCCATCCGTCCCCCTGTCTGCGTTGAAGAAGAATCAGTGATGAACACATAACAAAGCATAATTAAGTAAAAATATTGTACAGGTAGACTTAGAATAAGATAGAACATTTATTATCATCGATCAGTGATGTCTGCAACGAAGTATCAAAGAGCATATACAAGCAGTGAAGAAACGGGTGTGCATGGAAGGTGATAGCTTCAATGACGACAAACAAAACATATGAAGGAGCAAAGAACATCTTCGAATCAATATATATGTAATGTATTCAATTTCTGCATCACGTCACTAGACGCTAGTATATTGTCCATCTTTGAGTGTTGAGGACGCAGCAGTGATGAAGGAAAAAATAGAATGTCGTAGAGAAAATATCATATAACTAGAATAAGATACAATAAGATAGAATAATATCATCAAGAAGTGTAGTGGTTGACGAGGGCGTGTGGGAAGGGAAGACATTTATAGACGACTTTGGATGCCATTGGATGAGGATGAGACTACAGTAGAGTTACTGGGAGGCAACCCAAGAGACCCCGTGAGTCTACAGCAAATTGCTTGTGATTATACAAAAGAATGCCCGTGAATCTACAGCAGATTGATAGGAGGCAGTGTTGTTCCCAATAATGTATGACCGTGGTGGTGCGCGTTGAGCAAACAAAATAGCTCAACGCGCACAACCGGCAAGAATATGGCCGTTTTGCGCGGAGAGCAAATAAATTTGGAAGATGTGCGCGATGAATAAAATCTTATGTACATTCACGATGACTGCTTTGTAGACTCACGGGGTCTCTTCTGTAGACTCATCCTCATCCAAGAGCAGTCTAATTCGTCTATAAAATGGCTTTCCTACGCACAAGCCCTCTTCAACCTCTACACTTCGAGTGATGGTTATCAGTCATGAGGAAGGAGTAATGCTACACTCGACTGTAGGCTCATCCTCATCCAAGAGCAGTCCAATTCGTCTATAAATGGCTTCCATACCCACAAATTATATTCAACCACAACACTTCGAGTGCTGTGAAAGGCATGAGAAAGAAGTAAACTTGCTCAAATATTACTCTGACCATATCAAGCTAACCCTTCCCAAACAACCAGAGACCATAGCTTAAACAAACCATCACCGGTTTGCTGCAGCAGTGAAGATGGCCACCCAAACAAGGTTGAAGCTTTTCATAGACAAGGGGATGAAGAGAGTGTTGTTCGCGGAAGCGGGCAAAGAGTTTGTCAATTTCCTCTTCAGCCTTTTGGCCATGCGTGTGGGCTCAGTCATCAAGCTCATCACCAAAGAAAAAGTGGCAGTGGTATGAAAAGCATTTATGTAATGAAGCCCATCATTAAATGTGCTGAAAACTGAATCTCTTGAAAGCTGTATCTATGAAAAATGATTTATCTGGTATTTTAGTTCAAAATGCAGCTAGTGTGGCTTTGAATTCCTAGGTCTGCGGGTACAAACTAAAACTTAATACCCAAAGTTTTAATTATGAGAGTATGAGGATGATGCCTATCATTCGAGAAATCTATATGCTGCTGTCGATTTCATATCTTATAATTTATCTGTTACAGCAGGTCACGCCAATTGTCAAGAAATCATTCTAGAAATTGTTTCCATTGATCAAAAATAACTCCAAGTACAACGAACAAAAAGGAGAAACAAAAAAGGGGGTAATTTGGCTATGATGCAGGAGCTCGAGAAGAGGCGTCCCCAGGCGATTCGTCTTCTCCCGAACCAGTAGGGTGACCAGGGACAACCGGAGGTCGGGGAAGCATTCTTCGGCCCCGCGCCTCGAACGCTGCCGAACCATCCCGGAAGGACCTCTCGATCTGAGCAGCAAAAATGGCCGAGAACTCCCAGAAACCCTCACGGATAGACTCCACGATCTTCGGAGCCAGGACATCCCCATAGTCCCTCTGGACCTCAGCTACGATCCGACCATGGGCCACTTCCCACAAGTCGCCTATATCGGCCCAAAGAGCGCCTTTCGCCTTTCTATGCTCCTCCCGGGCGAGGGACAGTGCATCCTCAGCATACTTGGCCGAACTCTTGGCGACAGCCAGAGCCTCCGTCAAACATCCCACCTCCGAGGTGAGCTCTGCAACTCTCAGTTTGAACTGGTGGGCCTCCTTGGCTATTGCTCAGCCGCCTCAGCCCTAAGGCGCTCCTGCGCCAAGGCCGACTCAAGACCATCTACAGCAACCGGGTAAACCTGCAAGACCGCAGGGATGAATGTCGCCATCAACAAAACAGTCGTTGAAGAAAAAAGGGTCCGACATGCTGGATATGCCATACCAGAGAGTCTGCCAGTTTCTCCCTGAAGGAGCGGTCACTCGGAAGGCCAGCTGGACTACTCTCACTCCTCTTCTTCTTCCTCTTGGGACCTTCAGACCACGAGTGAGAGCGTCTCTTCTTCTCCTCATTCCCGGTTAACACACGGGAACCCTGCTCGACGGCCGCCACGTCCCCCTCTCCGAGGTCGAGACCGGAGGGCGAATCAATCTGATTCGCTACGAAGGGCGAAGGTTCGGCCGTGCCCAAGGGCGGATGGTGAGGAACATTAGGAACGTCTTCACTGAAATCCCGACCCACCATCTGAGCAAAAAAGATGAAAATCAGGGTAACGAGCAACGGGTAAAGCAGAATTTAAAAGGAGAAAGGCTTTATACTGAAGGTCCCTTTGAATCCAAGCCGTCAGTAAGGGACACGTGTCAAAGTCTCACAGAGGCGGCACTTCGAATACCACTCCCCATGGGTGGGAGAATTCGTTCGACTGGCCTTCATTCAATGCAACCCGGTCCCCGGGATATCCGATAAGTACGAACCCTTATCATGTATTCCCGAAAAGACGAGTGTTTTTACGTAGAAAGAAATAAAAGAAGAGAGCAGAAAGAACACTGCAGGTAGTTTGCACTTGCAGGGAAGTACAAGTAAAACTCCATCACAGATAAAAAGACTGAGAAAATAACACAATATTCCATTTTAATGATACATTGATACATCTTATACATACAACAACATCTTCATATTCACAACTCACTCGAAAAAGGAAGGGCAAAAGTATAAGTCTCTCATTATACATCAAATCGTAACACTAACACCCTTAGATGAGGACTATATGCATAAGATGTATTATTTGACACTTTGAATTGATTGTTTTTGTATCTCAATGATTGAATGCAGCTCAGTCTTGCATTACACTCTGCCTGTTGCATGTGTAGATCCATTGTTGTACACCTTGCCTGTTGCACGTGCACGCTTTCACATGTTCATAAGTATAGTTGTTACTGCCTTTACTACAGTAGATGTATATGCCATGACATACACTCTGCCTGCTGACATGCACCATTTCCAAACTTTATGTAAGGACTAGTTGTGACATGGAATTTCTTAACAATTATGCAACGGTGATACGAATAATAAATTTACCCTTTCACATGTAAACGTGGATGGGAAAAAAAATGGTTGTGTGCTGTGTGCAATTGTGAGTTTTGAGTGGGCGTGTGCGGAGAGCAATTATAGGGTTTGAGTCGTTTTGTGCGATGAGCAATAACCCCATGCCTTTTCGGCGCCGTACACGGGTTCAACATTGGCCCCCGTGATTCGTTCTCGATTATAAACGCGGATCGAGGTTGACTGATAGGTAATTTCCTTTAATAGGGCACGGCATTCGAAGCATCGAATTTGGATTAAGGCAGCCAAAACCTTTCGCCTATCTCAACCGTTGTTTTTGCCAAAATTCCGACACGTGTCGATCATCTTGTCCATTCGTTCGCGTAATAAAAGAAATTGGAGGTGAGGCCAATGGCTTTAGCGCTCCGAGGAAATCTCATCATCTTATTATTTCTTCCAGAAAAAAATGGCGTGAGGAGCATACAGAGAGGTTACTTCAGCGATGGAGCGGGCCAATGAAGAAGGCCGTAAGAGGAAGAGGGAAGAGGAGGAAGAGGAGGAATGGGAGGAATCGGAGGAATCGGGGAACCTCATGCTGGAGTTGGGGGAGGCTGGATGCTCCTCAAGTCAAGCTGCGCGGTCTTCGAAGGCGGCTCCTTCTGATCCTCGAGTTGGGGGCGCATCGTCCTCCAGCACGCCACACGACGGGTGGCCATACGAGGACATTGATCCTTCGGTCCCTTCCGTCGGCCCCATACCTCCAGAGTTCGGCCACCTTCTGCAGTCGAACCGCATTGGGTCTGGCCATCATGGGGAGATTCACGGGGAGACCTATCGGCCACCGTACATCGTAGGGACGGCCGAGTCGGCCCTCCTGGACTTTGGGACGGGGGCTCGTCTGGCGGAGAATATCACTCTGCCAAGGGATGTCGATTTCCTGAATGGGGTCGAACTTGAGACGATGGCCAACTGCTTCGTTCACAGTGGCCTTCAGGTTCGTTGCCAATGTACATTCCGAATTTTGCTTCCCCTTCTGGTTTTGCTGATTGTCGCCATCTGCAGGTGACCATTTTCGGGGCAGGTCTGCGCCGCAGGGCCCACGAACTGATCGAGGGGCAGCGCCGGGTGGCGGATGCCGAGAACGAGGCTTCTGAGCTCAGAGCTCAGGTGAAGAAGCTGGAGGAAGATTTGGGGAAGATAATGGCCACCAAGGGAAAGTCGGATTGGGCGGCCTCGGAGGCGAAATCCAGCCTCGCCGCCTTGTCAAGCGCCAAGAAGCAGTTGGAAGATCAGTAGGGTAGAGAGCGTTCTCAACTCCGAGCTAATCTTGAGGCATCGAGGAAGGAGGTTGCTGACCTTCAGGCCAAGCTTCTCGAGAAGGAGCAAGAGGTCGACGCTTTCAAATCTCGGGCCACCGCCAAGATGGAAAGGGTGGCAAGAGCGATAAAGGACCTCTTTACAGCCGACGGTGCGTCGTCTTCCTAAATTTTGGGAATCGTTACTTTTGTAAGACTGCTGCTCGCGAGCGAGTCATATGTAATTTTTTCAGAATTTAATGAAGGGAATTTTTGCAACAGACGCCGAGTGAGAGCGTTTACTTCCTCCCCCTGATTCCAGGTCGACACCCGGGAACCCTGTTGGACGGCCGACATGGCCCCGTCACCGAGGACGAGACTGGCGGGAGAATGACCTTCCGTATATGATCGCGATGAGTAATTGTGTGTACTGTGTAATTGTATACAGTTTAGCTCCGAGCGCATAACGGATTGTTAAATAACACCGTTGTGCGCGACGAGCAAAACTCGGTAATTGTAGAAAGCGTTGCTTAGAGCGAACAACTTTCATTTCTGTTGCAAGTTGTGCACGCTGAGCAATTATGTGGGTTGATTAATTAGTGTCCAGGGGTAAATTGAAGCTGGTATAAACAAAAGTAGCACTTCTACTAAATAAAGGTCAACAGACGATTTCTCGTGAATATACAGAATAATCTTGTACCTCGGATATTTATTGTATGTAGTACACAGATGCTGTTCCCAAATAAAGATCCACTGACGTGCTGAGCGATGTGAGCAT
Source organism: Scilla litardierei (assembly GCA_030789695.1). Lineage (NCBI taxonomy): Eukaryota > Viridiplantae > Streptophyta > Magnoliopsida > Asparagales > Asparagaceae > Scilla > Scilla litardierei. Next base: position 122,188,097 of record CM061134.1, read on the forward strand.
AATCGTTGGCCTCGATCAAAATTTCTAAACGCGCACAACGTTCACGCCGTTTGCCAGTTGTGCGCGCTGTGTAAATCTTAGTATATTACTTTCACTAATTTTTCCCATTAAATTTCATTGTTGGAATTTGATTTAAGCAAGCATCAATGTATATATCACCAATCACAAGTTTGTAATGGGCTGCAAATGTATCACATTAAATGACATTGTATTAAGGTCTGTGTAATGGGCTGCAAATGTATCACATTAAATGACATTATATTGAGGTCTGAATTCCAACATACTACAACATTTATGCATTCCAATGAACATAACACTCCATCTCCGCCGTTCTCTTGTTCGCTGCATCTTCTGCTTTATACTTCTTTGACTCAAGGAACATCCTTTCAATCTCCTCCTGGGTCTACGTGGCACTTATCGTTAGTGATAGTGATCTTATTTTTCTGCACACATACTTTCCTCTGCAGAGGCATTCAAGATACCGTCGGCATCTATCTCAAGGCAAACCATGACACTTTGAACACCCTTGGGAGCAGGAGGGATATCCGCAAGTACAAACTCCCCTAGGAAAAGATAGAATAAAAAAGTAAATATAATTAGACTTAGATAGATATAAGATAGAACAGTTGTTATCATCAAGTAGTTATGTATGCAATGATTCTGAACGGAACTTACGAAGGGTCAAAGAATTTTTGCAAGTTGGCATGGACGAGAATGAAGCTGTAATGATTGCAAGAACATCTTTGCCTTCATTTGAGGTTTGCAATGAAGAAGAACATATCATGCGAAGAGGAGCAAAAGAACATCTTCGCCGCCATATAAAGGTGATGTATTCAATTTCTGCATCACGGCACTTGCCGCTAGTATATTGGCCATCTTTGTGTGCTGTAGACGACGCACTCATGAACAACAACAAAATTACAAATTTGAAGAAAAAACATTGTATTAGAAGAATCAGAGAGAATCAGATAAAGGAACTATAATCACCTGTGGTAGTGGTTGATGAGGTCTGGTGGGTATGGAAACCATATACAGAGTTGGACTGACCAAGTACGAGGATGGAAACACCGTAGAGTAACAGTTCGTGCTCGTGAATATATGGCAGATGGATACCAGCCAGACGTTGTTCCAACTAGTATCCGACTGCGGTGGTGCGCGAAGAGAAAAATTGCTTAAAGGTATACCTTTTTATACTCAACGCGCACAACGGCAAAAAAAAACATCTGGTTTCGATTAGCAAAAGAGAAAAATCTAAATACACCGATACTCTTGCGGTGCATGTCCAAGTTTTTCCAAAAAAAAACATACAGCATCATATCAGAAGACAGTAACTGTGACAAATCACAGTATAGTTAATATTTTTGCTTAGTGGACACAAAGGTCACTACTTTTGGACGCATGGCGGGCTGATTAACTTTGAGCAATGGAATACAGTTTTGCTCATACGACAAGTTCTCATGCCGTGACCGTGTCTCCTGTGGATATTGCAGTTATGAGCAGCTCCAATAGAGATTCTTCACATTTTTGCACTGGTATGAAATGCAATAATGGCACTCGTAAGAAATTCTTCTGAGCATGGATACAAATGAGGATGCACAGTTTCAGAGAAGATTGCGCAGTTTGAGAGCCGATACCTTGGTGGCACCTTCAGGCTGATGGCAATGTGAAGCATTCGAAAACCTCGTGTGCTTCTTCTGAAGGAGCCAACACCATCGTTGATGATATCTGAAGTAGCAGACTCCATCTTTGATGCCCATATAAATGTGACGAATTCAATTTCAGCATCACGGCAATTGCCGCAAGTTTATTGGCTGGCCATCTTTGTGTGTCGTAGACGAAGCATTCAGTAGTAAGAACAAAAATTTAGCATGTAAAAGAAAATATAGTGTATAGGTATAACCATATAGAACACTATCATCGAGAGGAGTAGTGGTTGACGATGTCTAGAGGGAAGTGAATCACTTTATATAGACGAATTGGACTGGGTATGGTCCGCATGGATGAGGCTGAGACTACAGTTGGGTTACTGTGGGCTACATAAATTGACGCTAACAAAATTGATTGCCTCTAAGAAAATTGCTCAAAGCGCAAAACGGGTAAAAATATGGCAGTTGTGCGAGTTCAGCAAATTATTTATGTTAATACAATATTACTCATAAATCCATTTATAGCGATGTGAACACCTCAAATCAAACAGCGTGACCCATGAGTATCAACACATAGATATAAGTTGTCTTATTCTGGAAACAGTATGATATATGTCTTATCACTTAATAAATGTCTGTACACACATCAGTCTGAATATTATTTAATTCTCCCCCAATTTTGTGTTTTCTTTATTATTGGGATTTTTTATTGAACGTTGTGTGCGCTGAGGTAATTAATTATGGGAATTTTGTATAGAACGTTGTGCGCGCAGAGTAATTATTCGTTACGACTGTTTTGCTCAACGCGCACAGCTGGGTGTATTTTGATCCGATGTGCGCGCTATATTATATATGCAAACTGTTTACCTTTTTAAATACCCCGCACAATCCGCACTAAGACTTAAATTTAAACAAATCAAAGAAATGTGAATATTTTTGCTATCTTATTCTGTAAAAGGTCGGATATGTGTTGTCTTATCACGTAAGTGTATATATACCCATCAATCAACTGCTCCGCATTATATTTGCATCAATTTTGTTTTTTTATCTGGCATGTCAGTCTGAACATTAATTAATTATCCACCCAATTTTGTTTTTTCTTTATTATTGGGATTTTTTATTCAACGTTGTGCGCGCTGAAGATATTAATTATGGGAATTTAGTATTGAACGTTGTGCGCGCATGGTAATTATTCGTTACGACCGTTTTTCTCAACGTGCACAGCTGGGTGTATTTTGATCCGTTGTGCACGCTGTATTATATGTCCAAAATGTATACAATTTAAAAACCCCGCACGGTGCGCACTAAAACTCAAATTTTAACAAATCAAAGAAATGTGAATATTTTTACAGTCTTATTCTGTAAACTATCAGATATGTGTTGTCATATCACTTAAATTTCCTTACACCCATCAATCAACTGCTGCCATTATATTTGCATCCATTTTGATTTTTTTTTTCTGGCATGTCAGTATGAACAGTAATTAATCTCCCAAAATTTTGTGTTTCTTCTTCATTATTGGGATTTTTTATTGAACGTTGTGCGCGCTGAAGTTATTAATTATGGGGATTTTGTAATGAATGTTGTGCGCGCAGAGTAAGTATTCATTACGACCATTATGCTGAACGCGGACAGCTGTGTGTATTTTGTTCCGTTGTGCGCGCTGTATTATATATTCTAAATGTATACCTTTTTATATACCTCGCACTAAGGGACAAATTTAAACAAATCAAAGAAATGTATATCTTTTTGCTGTCTTATTCCGCAAACAGTCGGATATGTGTTGTCTTATCAATTAAATGTATTGAACGTTGTGCGCGCTGATGTAATAAATTATGGGAATTATGGGAATTAAATGTATTGAACGTTGTGCGCGCAGAGGAATTATTCGTTACGACCGTTTTGCTCAACGCGCACAGCTGGGTGTATTTTGATCCGTTGTGCGCGCTGTATTATATTTTATAAATGTATACCTTTTTATATACCCCGCACTAAGGATCAAATTTTAACAAATCAAAGAAATGTAGATATTTTTGCTGTCTTATTCTGTAAACGGTCTGATATGTGTTGTCTTATCACTTAAATGTCTTTACACCATCAATCAACTGTTGCGCATCAGATTTGCTTCAATGGTAATTTTTTTAACTCGCCTGTCAGTCTGAAGTGACTCTGAACATTAATTAATTCTCCCCCAATTTTGTTTTCTTCTTTATTATTGGGATTTTTTATTGAACGTTGTGCACGCTGAAGTTATTAATTATGGGGATTTTGTATTGAACGTTGTGGGCGCAGAGTACCTATTTGTAACGTCCACTTTGCTCAACGCGCACAGCTGGGTGTATTTTGATCCGTTGTGCGCGCTGTATTATATATCCAAAATGTATTTTTTAAAACAAATCAAAGAAATGTAGCTATTTTTTATGTCCTATTATGTAAACAGTAGGAAATGTGTTGTCTTATCACTTAAATGTCTTTACACCCATCAATCAACTGCTGCACATCAAATTTGCTTAAATTTTGATTTTTTAAATAATGTCAGACTGAACATTATTTAATTCTCGCCCGATTTTGTGTTTCTTTTATATTTTGGGATTTTTTTATTGAACGTTTTGCGCGCAGAGCAATTATTCGTTACGACCGTTTTGCTCAACGCGCCCAGGTGGGTGTAATTTGATCAGTGCTCGCAACCTTACCTTATGTTGCCCATATGACGGGATGATTAACTGTGGGTAATGGAGCATGTAATACAGTTTAGCTCAGCACGCACAACGGTCATGGCATCTGACTGTTGTGTGCGATGGTCTATTGTGTTTAATTGCATACAGTTTGGCTCTGCGAGCAAAAGGGTCACATCTACGTCCAGTTGTGTGATTTGAGTAATGGTTGATAACAAGATACTGTTTTGCTCATCGCGCACAGCGGTCAAACAAATCGATACGAACGTTGTGCATGCTAGTAACTGTGTGCACACGTAAATAGTTTATCACAACATATAGCATGAGCCTGTTGTGTGCCCTGGGGAATTTATAGTTCGGTGAACAGTGTTTGATCAGAATATCTATGTCGGACATTGATTCAAGTAAGCATCAATGTATATATCACCTTATATCAATTTTGTATTGTCATGTAATTGTATCAAATTAAATGACATAGTATTAAGGTCTGAATTCTAACAAACTACCGCATTATGCATTATAATGTACATAATGCATAAATGTTATTTATAGTTCGGTAAACAATTTTGCTCAGTAATATCAACGTCGGACATATATATCACCTATATCATTTTTGTATTGTCCTACAATTGTATCAAATAAAATGACATTGTATTAGGGTCTGAATTCCAAAATACTACAACATTTATGCATTATTCTGTACATTACACAACAAAGTTGAAACTACAGCTAAACATTTTGCAACTTCACAGTTTGGAACTGGTATGAAATTCAATCACGAGAATATCCTAATGGTACATTGAATCTCACTACGCAAAACTGTTCACAGTGACATGCTGAACAGCTCAAGCAAGATGGCATTTATGATCAGCTCCAATAGCACGCACCATCATCACTAGCATCCAGATCGTCCATAACGATATAAGTAGCCACTCCTTTAACGAAGTTGGCTGATCTGGATTCTTCAGCGCATGCCACTGTATGCGTTGAAGAAGCATCAATTATGAACGATAAAAAGCATATTTAACTAAAAAATAGGGTATAAAGACATGCAACTTTACGTTTAGGCACTGATATAAAAATATATCACGGTTGCTTCTTCTCTGAAGAATCCGCTGCTGTAGTAGAACATATGAAGGAGCAAATAACATCTTCCAATACACGTCAATTGCCGGTAGTATATTGTTCATCTTTGTGTGTTGAAGACGAAGCAGTGATGAACAACGGGAAATATTTAGCATTGTGAAGAAAAAATAGTGTATGAAGTAGAAACAGATAGAATCAGTTAGAATACTATCATTGAGAAGTGCAGTGGTTGACAAGGTCTAGTGGGAAGAGAGGCTATTTATAGACGAATTGGACTGGCCCATTGATGAGGACGATAGACTGCAGTAGAGTCACTGTGCGTGATATTGTATTGGACATAAAGACGAGTGAATCTACAACATATTGTTTCAGCCAGATGATGTTCCCAAGAAGGTTTGGCCTTTACGGTGCGCGTTGAGCAAACTTGAAGGCCAATAACAAAATTGCTCAACGCGCACAACGGGGAAAATAATGGCTGTTGTGCAAGATGAGCAAATTATTTATGTTTGTACAATATTACTCATAATGGGACGTTACAAAATGGGACACCATCAAATCCAACAGCGTGACAGATGAGTATCATTCACAAAGATATATGGTGTCTTATTCTGTAAACAGTACGATATGTGTTGTCTTTTCACTTATATGTATACTAGAAATTTCCCGTGAAAATTGTGCACGGAGCAAAAATAATTCCCCATGAACACGATAGCGGTTAACACGCGAAACGGGGAAGGAGAGGAAAGTGTGGGTGTGCGTGTCGTCAGCGTCGGGTGTGCGTGTCGTAAATACGGATGCCAAAAGGACAGGAACTAAATACAAAAGGGGAAGGAGTATGTATCTACACCCATCTATTTGCTTCAATGTGGATATATTAAGACTTAAGTGCTAATGCTACCAATTTCAAAAAAGAAAAGCTTTTGTATTCTCCCAACTAATTTCTCTACAATGCTTTTGTGTATTCCCAACCTATTTTCTCAATCCAAGATATTTCCCCCCAAAACTTGACATGACACTGCCACATAGGACAAATTCAAAAGCTTTTCTCAATTGTAATATAGAATAGGTTGGCTCCGCGTGCAAAAAGGTCACAATTACGTGCAGTTGTGTGAACTGAGTAATTGTGGATAATCAGATACGGGTATGCTCACAGCCCGCACATCGGTCAAACACATTATGTGACCGTTGTGCGCGCTGAGTAATTGTGTGCAAACGTAAATGTTTTATCACAACGTATATAAGGACGGTCACAATTTATGCCCGTTGTGCTCGCTGGGTAAATCATATAACGGTAAAAAGTTTTTACATAGGTAATTTCAATTTCGGACATTGATTCAAGTAAGCATCGATGTATATATCACATATATCAATTTCGTAATGTCATGCAATTGTATCAAATTAAATGACAGTGTATTAAGGTCTGAATTCTATCATACTACAACATTTATACGTTATACTGTACATACCACAACAAATTTGAAACTACATTTCGTACATAATGACATAAAACACCAAAGAATATCTACCCACAAACACTCTTCTCCGTCGATGATCAAAAATACATTATAAGACAAGAGAGGCTTGTGCGCCAAAGGCCCGGCCACCTCAAAAACCTGGAGGCGGAGGCGGAGGAGGAGGTGGTGATGGTGGGGCAACAGTACGGATGTCTCTAGGAGAGGGCACCAGAGTCTCCATCTTCTCTTGTATGTTTGACATTATGAGCATCATAGTGTCGAAGTCGCTACGCAGAAGTGAGATCGCCAGATTGGTGTTGGAGAGATGGGTTTCAATTTCTCCTAATCTACGAGTAAAGTTCACCGGCTGATGGGAGGATGATGAAGCAGCAGATGCGGGGCTTACATTGCCTATGAGTATATCCTTAAGCTGACGTTGTTCATCTGTAAGTACAGAGACAGACGTAGTAAGCTCCTCGAGTTTGCTACGGAGGTTGTGCAGAACAGAGTCCTGATGGCGAGACATCCCAACAATAGAGAGGAGGCCGTTACTGTTGTCCTCGAGTGGGGCTTTTTCAGCCGGAGATGGAACTGATGAACCTGCATGTAAAGGAGGAAACCCAGGAGGAGGCAACAGCACATTGTGTTCACCTTGAGTTGGACCAAGCGAAAGCGAATCACGCAGAATGGGTCTATTGGCCGGGAACGATGAGGGAAGGGGATCATCGTGTTCAGGTGACGGTGAATCATCATCACTAACTCCCCAAGGGTCAGAAAAAGTCGACTCACGAGATCGTTTTGGCGGCATGAAGAAACCCGAGTACGAAATGCGAGAGTGTTGAGATGAAGAAGAAAATGGAACGACAGACCAAAGGAAAGAGGAATGAAATTTTCCGCGAAACCCCTGGTCTACTGACTCCATATATATATAACGATTGGTTATTTTAATCTCAGCCGCTGGATTACATATGGAAGTGGAACTGACTAAAACGATCTCATCAGACGGCTGGGGTAAAGCATCCGTTCAGATGTGCAAAAAAAATCGTAATGAAGGGCTTACACGGAAACCGAGGTTCTACTTGACTCATTCTCCAGTTACCACACGTGAACATTGTTGAGAAGAAAGCAGAATCATTTACTGTCATCATTACGTACCTCCGAAATGAGATTGTACGAGATGGCGGTTGTACTTTCATCATTACGTGGCATACCGATTGCGTCTCGCAACCGATCTATAAATATCTATTGTTTAGTAGCCACTGCACGTTTAGGATTGTTGTGTATTCAAACGGAAAGTAAATGCCCATGAGGTGCACGTATATCGGTCCAGCCTAGAGCCGTCGATTGGCACCCGATCTATTACCTCGGCCTCCACCTTTACGGTAGTAGCCCTCTCTATTGACAGGGATTCATGAGTAACAGGCGGGAACTGATATAATGGAGCCGGTGCAAAGGCAGGAGCGATGTGTATTCAAACGGAACGTGAATGCCCATGAGGTGCACGTATATCGGTCCAGCCTTAAGCCGTCGTTTGGCACCCGATCTATTACCTCGGCCTCAACCTTTACGACAGTAGTCCTCTCTATTGACAGGGATTCATGAGTAACAGGCGGGAACTGATATAATGGAGCCGGTGCAAAGGCATGAGCGATGTGTATTCAAACGGAACGTGAATGCCCATGAGGTGCACGTATATCAGTCCAGCCTTGAGCCGCCGTTTGGCACCCGATCTATTACCTCGGCCTCCACCTTTACGGCAGTAGTCCTCTCTATTGACAGGGATTCATGAGTAACAGGCGGGAACTGATATAATGGAGCCAGTGCAAAGGCAGGAGCGATGTGTATTCAAACGGAACGTGAATGCCCATGAGGTGCACGTATATCGGTCCAGCCTTGAGCCACCGTATGGCACCCGATCTATTACCTCGGCCTCCACCTTTACGGCAGTAGCCCTCTCTATTGACATGGATTCATGAGTAACAGGCGCGAACTGATATAATGGAGCCGGTGCAAAGGCAGGAGAGATGTGTATTCAAACAGAACGTGAATGCCCATGAGGTGCACGTATATCGGTCCAGCCTTGACCCGCCGTTTGGCACCCGATCTATTACCTCGGCCTCCACCTTTACGGCAGTAGCCCTCTCTATTGACAGGGATTCATGAGTAACAGGCGGGAACTGATATAATGGAGCCGGTACAAAGGCAGGAGCGATGTGTATTCAAACGGAACGTGAATGCCCATGAGGTGCACGTATATCGGTCCAGCCTTGAGCCGCCATTTGGCACCCGATCTATTACATCGGCCTCCAACTTTACGGCAGTAGCCCTCTCTATTGACAGGGATTCATGAGTAACAGGCACGAACTGATATAATGGAGCCGGTGCAAAGGCAGGAGCGATGTGTATTCAAACGGAACGTGAATGCCCATGAGGTGCACGTATATCAGTCCAGCCTTGAGCCACCGATTGGCACCCGATCTATTACCTCGGCCTCCACCTTTACGGCAGTAGTCCTATCTATTGACAGGGATTCATGAGTAACAGGCGGGAACTGATATAATGGAGCCGGTGCAAAGGCAGGAGCGATGTGTATTCAAACGGAACGTGAATGACCATGAGGTGCACGTATATCGGTCCAGCCTTGAGCCGCCGATTGGCACCCGATCTATTACCTCAGCCTCCACCTTTACGGCAGTAGCCCTCTCTATTGACATGGATTCATGAGTAACAGGCGCGAACTGATATAATGGAGCCGGTGCAAAGGCAGGAGCGATGTGTATTCAAACGGAACGTGAATGCCCATGAGGTGCACGTATATCGGTCCAGCCTTGAGCCGCCGTTTGGCAACCGATCTATTACCTCGGACTCCACCTTTACGGCAGTAGCCCTCTCTATTGACAGGGATTCATGAGTAACAGGCGGGAACTGATATAATGGACCCGGTGCAAAGGCAGGAGCGATGTGTATTCAAACGAAACGTAAATGCCAATGAGGTGCACGTATATCGGTCCAGCCTTGAGCCGTCGTTTGGCACCCGATCTATTATCTCGGCCTCCACCTTTACGGCAGTAGCCCTCTCTATTGACAGGGATTCATGAGTAACAGGCGGGAACTGATATAATGGAGCCGGTACAAAGGCAGGATCGATGTGTATTCAAACGGAACGTGAATGCCCATGAGGTGCACGTATATCGGTCCAGCCTTGAGCCGCCATTTGGCACCCGATCTATTACCTCGGCCTCCACCTTTATGGCAATAGCCCTCTCTATTGACAGGGATTCATGAGTAACAGGCGCGAACTGATATAATGGAGCCGGTGCAAAGGCAGGAGCGATGTGTATTCAAACGGAACGTGAATGCCCATGAGGTGCACGTATATCGGTCCAGCCTTGAGCCACCGATTGGCACCCGATCTATTACCTCGGCCTCCACCTTTACGGCAGTAGTCCTCTCTATTGACATGGATTCATGAGTAACAGGCGCGAACTGATATAATGGAGCCGGTGCAAAGGCAGGAGCAATGTGTATTCAAACGGAACGTGAATGCCCATGATGTGCACGTATATCGGTCCAGCCTTGAGCCGCCGATTGGCACCCGATCTATTACCTCGGCCTCCACCTTTACGGCAGTAGTCCTCTCTATTGACAGGGATTCATGAGGAACAGGCGCGAACTGATATAATGGAGCCGGTGCAAAGGCAGGAGCGATGTGTATTCAAACGGAACGTAAATGCCCATGAGGTGCACGTATATCGGTCCAGCCTTGAGCCACTGTTTGGCACCCGATCTATTACATCGGCCTCCACCTTTACGGCAGTAGTCCTCTCTATTGACAGAGATTCATGAGTAACAGGCGCGAACTGATATAATGGAGCCGGTGCAAAGGCAGGAGTGATGTGTATTCAAACGGAACGTGAATGCCCA